>JAJPUD010001821.1:156392-282429 GCA_023553655.1 Myrmecobius fasciatus
CTCTCTCTCTCTCTCTCTCTCTCTCTCTCTCTCTCTCTCTCTCTCTCATGTCTCTTTCATTTTTCTGCTTCTTCCCCAAACTGTTGCCTCTTTTTTATGATTCTTTTACAACACTATCCTTTCTTACCCTAATTCTTCTTCTATTTCTCTTATTAATTTTTAAAATACTTTTTGGTCTCTTAAAGGATTTATTTTTGGGTGTGATACCAATCCACATTTTTTCTTTGATTTTTTGCATTTGGGCATTTTGACATTGTTATCTTCTTCTGAATGTTTTTTTGATCTTTCCTGTCATAGTAACTTTCTGTGGTCATATTATTATTTTTTTTAATTAAAGCTTTTTATTTGTATAACATATGTATGGGTAGTTCCTCAGCATTGATCTTTACAAAGCTTTCCGTTACAAATTTTACCCCTAGCTCCCTCCCCTCCCCTAGATGGCAGGAAGTACATTACATGTTAATAATGTTAAAATACTTGACAAGTTGTGCAAAAAAAATCGTATCTACAAGAAAAAAAAGAAAATCAGAGAAAGGCAACACAATACAAGCAAACGTCAATAGAGATCATGAAAATATTACGTTGTGGTCCATATTTCATATCCCTCTCTCTGGGTGTATATGGTTTTCTTCAGTGAACAATTGGAAGTGGTTTGAGACAATTCTTTGTTGCAGAGAGAGCCATGTCCATCAGAGTTGATCATCATGTAATATTGTTGTTGCTGTGTATAATGATCTCCTGGTTCTGCTCGTTTCACTCAGCATCAGTTCATGCAAGTCTCTCCAGGCCTCTCTGAAATCGTCCTGCTGGTCGTTTCTTACAGAACAATAATATTCCATAACATTCATATACCATAATTTATTCAGCCACTCTCCAATTGATGGGCATCCATTCAGCTTCCAGTTTCCAGCCTCTACAAAAAGGGCTGCCACAAACATTTTTGCACAGGTCACAGTATTTTTTAAAGTTTAATTTAGCTTTTTGTTTTGCCTACTTTTCTAACCTGTTTCGTGACTTTTAACGTTAGGTTGAATTTGGGTTCTACTATGCTCAAAAAGTTATCAAACTGTGCATACCCTTTGACCCAGTAGTGTTTCTATTGGGCCTATATCCCAAAGAGATCTTAGAGGAGGGAAAGGGCCCCCCATGTGCAAGAATGTTTGTGGCAGCCCTTTTTGTAGGGGCTAGAAACTGGAAACTGAATGGATGCTCATCAATTGGAGAGTGGCTGAATAAATTATGGTATATGAATGTTATGGAATATTATTGTTCTGTGAGAAATGACCAGCAGGACGATTTCAGAGAGGCCTGGAGAGACTTGCATGAACTGATGCTGAGTGAAACGAGCAGAACCAGGAGATCATTATACACAGCCACAAGACTATAGTATCATCAATTCTGATGGACAGGGTTCTCTTCAACAATGATGTGATTCAAACCAGTTCCTATTGTTCAGCGATGAAGATAGTCATATACATCCAGAGAGAGGCCTGAGGGAACTGAGTGTGAACCACAACACAGCATTTTAACGCTTTCTGTGAATATTTCCATGTATTTTGTTTTCCTTCTTAGGTTGTTTTTTTTTCTCTCTTTCTAGATCTGATGTTTCTTGTGCAGTAAGATAACTGTATAGATATGTATACATGTATTGTATTTGTCATATAATTTATCATATTTAGCATGTATTAGATTACCTATCATCTAGGGGTGGGGGCTGGGGGAAGGAGGGAAAAAGCTTGGAACAACAAAAAAAAGCTTTTGCAAAGGTCAATGTAGAAAAATCACTCATATGTTTCGTAAATAAAAAGCTTTTAATAAAAAAAAAAAGAATTTGGGTTCTACTCCTGGGATGGAAGGAGTGAGTACCAACCCAAGCCTCTTGCCCAGGGGTATGGGGCCTTATTGCTGGCTTGTACTGGGAGTTGGGGCCTTTCTTCAAACTTGCTGGGGCCATAACCTATTGCTCACTTACCTAAATACCACCTTCAATTTTACCCTAGTGAAACAGACCTTTCCTGTTGACCTTCTAAGTTATCTTGGTTGAAAAATTGTTTCACTTCATTCTTTTCTTGGTTCTGCTATTCTAGAATTCAATTTGAGGCATTATTGTATAGTTGTTTGGAGATGAATTTAAAATAATTTGGATGAGTTTCTATATTACTCTGCCATCTTCACACACATACACACATGCACACACAGTTTAAGGGAAATGTGAAGCTAGAAGTAATGAGATTCAGCAATTGATTTTATATGCAGCATGAGAGTGAGAAGTCAAGGATGACACTTAGTTTGAGAACCCATATGACTTGTGAGGACAGTGGTATCCTTGACAGTAATAGGAAAGTTTGGAAGAGGTTGGTTTTAGGGAATGAGATGGAAGAAGATACTGAGTTAGGTTGAGTTAGAGATGTCTATAGGATATCCAATTCAAGATATCCAAAAAGTGATTCAGAATTGAACCTTAGGAGACAGAGTGGAGCTGGATATTTAGATCTAGAAATTATCTTCAAGGATAAGATAATTCAATCCATAGGAGTTGAAAAAAATCACCAAGTCAGCAAGGCAAGACTTCTGAATCTTGAATCAGCAGCAGTACTGAAGGTTTCTAGATCTCTCCGCCAGGAGACACCAGGAAGGACTCAAAAGGTCAGTGGAGAGGATCTGTGACAAGTGGTTGGAAGTCTGGCCTGCAATCCCAGTACGGCCCCAGCCCCAGGATCAGCAAAGCAGGACTCTGTTGTTTTAGCACACTAGACTTGGTTTTGTTTTTTTTTTTTTTTTTTTTTTTTGCTTTTTTTTTGCTGAGGCAATTGGGGTTAAGGGACTTGCCCAAAGTCACACAGCTAGGGAATGTTAAGTGTATGAAACCAAATTTGAACTCAGGTCCTCCTGATGTCAGCACTGGTGCTCTATCCACTGCACCACCTAGCTGCCCCAGCACATTAGATTTTATAGATATAATGAGGCAGGGACACTCCAGGGATAGTTCTACAGCAGAAAAGAGTGCTTGTGGTCAGGTTCCTAGCATCTCTGAAAACACCTGCACAAAACATCTGAAACTTGGGACAGTGCATCTTCCACCCTGAAAACAGAGCCCTATTTTTAAAAAAATCATTATTTATTTATTTTCTCATCAATTAAGAATGTGTTGGAGAAAATGTTGATAATGCAGGTTAAGTTTAAAAGTGCATTATGTATGCATTTTTCCAGACAATCAATTGTTAAACATTTACTAGCACACTCCTGGATAAGATTCATTACTATAATATTGTTCTGGAAATGATTGTTGTTGGGTTTTTTTTATTAAAGTTTTTTATTTCTAAAACACATGCATAGATAATTTTCAATATTCACTCTTGCCAAAATCTTGTGTTTCAAATTTTTTTCCTCCCTTCCCTCCATCCCCTCCCCTAGACAGCAAATAACCCATTGTATGTTAAACATGTGTAATTCTTCTATACATATTTCCACAATTATCATGCTGCACAAGAAAACTCAGATCAAAAAGGGAAAAATGAAAAAGAAAACAAAATGCAAGCAAACAACAACAACAAAAAAGTGAAAATATTATGTAATCCACACTCAGTTCCCATAGTACTCTCTCTTGGTTCTGATAGCTCTCTCCATCACAAGACCATTTGAACTTTCATTTTCAGATGAGGAAACAGAGGCAGAGAAAGAGACAGAGACACAGAGAGAGATAGAGATAGAGAGAGATAGAGACAGAGACAGAAACAGAGAGAAAGAGTTAGAGACCCAGAGAGGGAGAAACAGACAGACAGACGGACAGAGACAGAGAGAAAGAGACAGAGACAAAGATATTCAGGCAAATAGAGACATAGAGACTGACAGAGACACACAAAGCAAGCACGAGAGCACAGGTGAGACAGAGAGAGAGAGTGACAGAGAGACAGATAATAAGCTGATTTGCCCAGGAGGATCAGCTGAGCAGCAGAGGGAGGACTATCAATCTGAGTCTTCTCCCTCTCAACCCAGAGTTCCTTTTGCTGCCTCTTAATGGCCTTCCTTTCTTCATTTCTTTCCTTTCTAGTCTGCCCTCCACAGTGTTACTAAAATAATTTTCTAACAGCAGTTTTGATTATGTTACAGTTGTTTGCTCAAAAATCTTCACTGACTTGCCCATATTTATGTCAGCCTTTAAAGCCACTAGTCTGCCTCCAAAACCCCTTTCCAGTCCAGTTTTACTCTAATCTCTCTTAATTCTCCTTCCTCAAATTGAGAGCAAGGTTGCACAGCAGACAAAACATTACACTTGGATCACAAAGGTCTGAGTTCAAATATGACCTTAGACACTATGTAAGTCACTATATAAGTCACTGAACTTCTATCGCGGTCCTTATTTGTAAAGAGATTACAATAATAACAAGTTAAACAAAAAAAACAAAACAAAAAGGTGAAAATACTATGCTTTGATTCACATTCAGTATTCATATTTCTCACTCTGGATAAGGATAGAATTTCCCATCCCAAGTCTATTGGAATTGTCTGGCACATGAACTCTTTAGGAATCAAATATTCTACTTGCTTCATACTGGTTGGGGGCATCAGAAGACCAGAGAGAAGTACTGCAGTGATCCATCCATCAATCAATCAATAAGAATTTATTAAATGCTTACAAGGAGTCAGCTCTATGCTGAGCTCTGAAGATATAGACAACAACAGTCCCAATTCACAAGAAAACAACTTTGGAGGCATTTCTGGCTCGACTATTCAGAAAAGGTACAGAGAGTAGAGTGTGTGTGCTTGGTTTATTTTAAGTGAATCTTAGCATGAAATGCAATGAGACTAGATTAGATGACTCAATATCCATTCATTCATTGATTTGTTCATTCATTCAAGAAATATTTATTAATCATCTAACACATAGAGAGAGAGCCTTATGCTAGACATTGGACAAAACATAAAACTTAGACAAGTCAGTCCTTGCCTTCATGGAATTTGGAATCCAGGATGGGATTATAGTACTTTATATACAGAAATTATAGCACTATGCAGCATTACTTAATAGGAACATTGAAGAGACACAAAACAGAATGCTTTGTGCTGTTCCTTTCAGTACTGAAGGTCAAAGTTTCAGTAAAGTCATTTACTCTGATAGGAATCGCTGACAAACTAGCTCATAAATCATATTTCAGGGTTTTCAAACATCTTTTCAAAGCCTCCCATTGGAGTCTTTCAATAATGTGGTAGTGAGGTGGATACATTATTATCACCCCCATTTCACATCTGAATCCCATAGAAGTAGTGCCAGGACCACAGGTTATAGATTTAGAGCTAGAAGGAATATTAGTCTGTCTAATTTAACCCCCCTTCTTATTTTACAGATGAGGAAACTGAGGTTGAGATAGGCTGAGTAACTTGATCACATGACAGGAAGCACATGACAGATACAAGGTATGAATCCAAGTTATCCTGATTCAAAAATCTCAATCTCCTCTGAAATGTGCTGCTATGGGATGTTGTTACTCATGAGCTGGTCATAGTACATTGTTTAAGAACATCAGCATGGGACAAAATGAATTCACCACTTTGGTTTCTTTGTCTGAAAAGTCCCTATCAATTTTGTCCTAGCTTAATCTTAGTCCTCCTCAGTTTTAAATGTCCTCTTCAGTCACCTTTGGTAACATCATAAACTTTTTAAGACAAAAGAGAAAATGTTAAAGGCTCACATAAACAATATAACATTTTGGACAGCTGGCTTTGAGGAATTTTGGCTACGGGTATGAGGTGTTGGCTTGCTTTTATGGTTCAAGAAAATGGCTGAGTGTTTTGAAAAAAATCTAAGAACATATGGTGAGTGAGATCTTTGTAGAGAAATGCTGCTTGGTAATTAAGTCAGGATCTGAGGCAAACTCCAATTCTCCTGCTTGTCTTAGAAAGATAAGATTGAGGGGCAATTAAGTGGTCATTGGATAAAGTACTAACCCTTGAGTCAGGAGGACCTGAGTTCAGAGCCAAACTCAGACATTTAACACATCTTAGTTGTGTGAGTCTGGCAAGTCACTTAATCCCAATTACCTCTAAAAAAAAGGACAAGGAGAAAGATGAGATAGCACCCCATGAGCACCCTTGTGCTATCAGAGAACATTTGGGATCACAAGTCACTGAGTCAAAAAAGACCTCAAAGGTCAAGAACTCCAGTTCTACTATTTTACAAAGGAAGACTTGCCCAAAGCCAAAATAAGTATAAAATAAAATAAAATAAAAACAAAGTCAAAGTAAGTGTCATGAGGGAATTGGAACCCATGGCTTCTCACTTCAAAGACACTATTTTCCCTCTATACCATGTTGACTCTTCCAGGTAGAGGCATAATTCTGTGTGCTAGGCCCTATTCCTCCAAGGACCAAGGAAAAAAAAAGACTTTGGTTCCGATCCCTGACTCACTTGATTACCCTTCCTCCTGCTGCTGTTTCATAGGGTCCCTTCCTGCATTGTGACACCAATTGGCCATGATGCTGAGGAAAACAGAAGCCTTGACTTTCCCTGGGGCACTCCCACAGAGTTTCACTTTGTGTGCCAAAACACTTATGCGCTTTGCTGGTTGGTTTCATAAGAACCCTGAAAGTACTGTCAGAAACTGGAGTTTCTCCTGATTTGAGGGTGGGGAGAAGATTATAACCACAAATTCCTGGCCTGGGGGTACATTGCTGTTAGAGGGAGGGTATTTGGAGCCTCCCAAAAAAAGACATGTTCAGCTCCTTAGGAATTTGACCCAATTTTACTCAAGTAAATTGAATTAGATTGAATTTAGTAGAAGAAAAACATGCAAAAATATGTACAAATAGGAAAATGAAAACTATATATAAAATAAGTAGAAAGCAATTGGGTGGAAATCAGTAATACCTGGGAGAAGGGGGAACTAGGATCAGGAAAAGCCTAGTAGAGGAAATAGCACTTAAGTCTCACCTCCTTGTATAGTATGATGGGCTAAATGCCCAGTCATCAAAACTACCCTGCCTGCCTGCCATCCCCCACTAAGGCTTGAAGGCTTGTAGGCTTGTTTTCAGAACTTTCCTACCTCAGATATAGGCTCCTCAGAAGTGTTTTCCTACTTGTCCATCCATCCCTCCACCCTACCTATCCTTTGTAGCCTCCAAATCTTTGCCTAATTGGCTGACAAGAGGTTGGTTTGGCTACAACCCTATAATTTGTGACTCACCCTCTCTCCATAGACCAAGGAGACACAGATCATTCCAATGACTGATGATTCATTTGGACTTGTCTGTTCTGGTCAAAAACTTTAAAGAAAACTTCTCTCTTCCCTCTCCCCACCCCCTCCCAATACCTTTTCACTCTGACTCAGGCTGTTAAAAGCTGTGCTCCTGTTTAAAACTTTTGGTTGAGATTGGAAGGGCTGTGGGGAGTGACTCTTGGGAGGCGCCCAAGTTCTGTCAGGGCTGCTGGAGCCAATCTGTCCTTGGTATGGTCATTGTAATACCTATCTGGTGGCAAATGCTTGTGTGAAAGGCTGAGGTCAGGACAAGTGTTATATGCATTTGGATGATTATAGTGGATGCTGCCCATTGTCCAGGTGGAGGTTCTCCTCACCTTCCCCTTACTGGGGTTTCACGGCAAAGCTGCTCTTTATCCCTCACCATTCTCTGGCTTAGATCAACATCATTATGGTCATAATAGGTTTGGGAAAAGATAGAACACCTTTCTTTCCAGGTGCTGGAAACACTCTTGACAGACCCAGCCTAAATAGAATAGATCCTGAGGCAAGTAGTGTGGGGTAGAGGAAGGAGAGTTGTCATTTTCAATATCACCGTTCCGGACAGTCTTAGGCAGCAGGTTACTGGAAAAGGTCTCTTCCTTCTTAGGGAGGACCTGCTCCTTGAGTATAAGGATCTTTTTTTTTCTGATTGAGTGTGTGCCTAACATCTAAGATGATGCCAGAATCTCAGTAGGGGCTTAATAAATGCTTTTGAAGTGGGCCTAATCCTCAATTCATGGACTGTCAAAATTGGAAGGAACCTTAGAGAGGGAAAAGGGAAGATCATAATTTTCTAAGGATCAAATCAGATTCAAATTCCAGGGCTTCAGTATTAACAGCTATTTTCCCTCCATCTGAAAGAGCAATATCCTTGATAGTAAGGAAATCCTGGGTTGGCATTTTGTTCTGACCTTTATAAGCTATGTAACAGACAAGTCATGTTATCTCTCTTTGCCGCTGCTAAATAAATGAATAAATGAGTAAATGAATGAATGGAAAAGCATTTTCCAATCACTTATTATGTGTCAGGGACTATAGTAAGCTCTGGGGATACAAATACAAAATAGAGATATTCCTTGACATTATAAGCAGGGGAGGATGTCATTCCCCAACTGATAAATGGTCAAAAAAAAATGAACAGACAGTTTTTAGAAATCAAAACTATGTATAGTTATATGAAAAAATGCTCTAACTCACTGTAGATGTGAGAAATGCAAATCAAAGCAACCGAAGAAACTCTCACATTTATCAGATTGCCTAAAATCACAGAAAAAAAATGAGATATGTTTTAAGAGATTTGGAAAAATAGGAAGACTAAGGTACTGTTGGTGGAATTGTGAACTGATACAACCATTCTGGAGAGTAATTTGGAACTATGCTCAAAGGGCCATCAAACTGTATATCCTTTGCCCCAGCAATACTAAATTTATATCCATAGATATCTAAGAAAGAGGAAAAGGATCTATATAAAAATATTTTAGCAGTTTTTTTTGTGGTGGCAAAGAGTTGGAAATTAAGGGAATGTCCATGAGCTGGGGAATGGTTGAACAAATTATATTTGATTGAGGTGGAGTACTATTATGCTATAAGAAATGATGAGCAGGATATTTTTAGAAAAATCTGGGAAGACTTACATGAACTGATACAAAGTGAAGTGAGCAGAACTAGAAGGTCATTATACACACTAATAGTAATGTTAAATGATAATCAACTATAGGTGATTTAGCTATTCTTAGCAATAAAATCAGTCCAAATTCTGAAAGATTTACGATGAAAAATGCTATCCATTTCTGAGAAAGAATTGATGGCATCTGAATACAGATTGAAACAGCCTTTTAAATTTTATTATTCTTGTTTTTTGGTCTGTTTTCTTTTGTAACATAGTTAATATGGAAATGTTTTGCATGACTACACATGTATAATCTATATAAAGTAGCTTGCCTTCTTAAGGAAGAAGAGAATTTGCAACTCAATATTTTCAAAACATATGCATGGATAATTTTCCAACATTGACCCTTGCAAAACTTTGTGTTCCAATTTTCTCCCCCTTTCCCCTATGCCTTTCCCCAGATGACAAGTAATTCAATATGTTAAACATGATAAAAATACATGTTAAATCCAATATATACATACATATTTATACAATTACCTTGCTACATAAGAAAAATCAGATCAAAAAGGAAAAAATGAGAAAGAAAATAAAATTCAAGCAAACAACAACAGAAGGAGTGAAAATATTATGTTGTGATCCACACTCAGTTCCCACAGTGCTTTCTCTGGGTGTAGATGGCTCTCTTCATCACAAGATCATTGGAAGTGGCTTCAGTATTGAAAAGAGCCATGTTCATTTTCTGTTCATTTCACTCAGCATCAGTTCATGCAAGTCTCTCCAGGCTTCTCTGAAATCATCCTGCTGGTCATTTCTTACAGAACAATAATATTCCATAACATTCATATATCATAATTTATTCAGCCATTCTCCAACTGATGGGCATCCATTCAGTTTCCAATTTCTTACCACTACAAAAAAGTGCTGCCACAAACAAACCAAGGATCCCTTTCCCTCCTTTAAGATCTCTTTGGGATATAAGCTCAATAGAAACATTACTGGATCAAAGAGTATACACATTTTGCTAGCCCTTTGAGCATAATGGAACTCACAATTTTAAAAATGTTAAACATTGTAATTGAGAAAAATAATCTCATGTAATTGAAAAAAAACATATATATGTAAAAAAAAGGTTAGAGGCAGATAATTTTTTGAGCTGTCATGTGGATAGTGAATGAATTTCAGGGATATTCTCACATCCCTTTTTGGAAGCAATAATGGGGTTTATTTTAGCAGTATTCCAGAGCAAGAAGTAAAGGTGGTTTTGAGTGTGTCTGGTGGAAGTACTGGAAGATAACCTGAATGAAGCATGGCTGTGGAAATCAGGATAACACTGCCCCAAGGTCTAAAGAAGGATGTTTGAATGACTTCTCCAAGAATCTTTCTAGTATGCTTCACCAACCATAAAGTGCTAAAGAAATGGAAGCTATTAACATTATTTATTTAAATGTAATGGGATATTGCTGTACATGTCTAGATTGCCTGGGGATTGGGAGATAACAGGGATCTGCTTTTGGGAGAAGGCATCTTTCATTCCTCTATTATGTACTCTTTTACCACATGAGTGAAAGAACAGTCTTCTTCCATTTGCTGACCCATACTGGACAACAGTCTAACATACTTTCTCTCTTTAGCAGCACCAGGGATAAGTTATAGGAAGATGCCTTGTTCACCCATAGCACAGGCATCTTGAACTAAGCTGAGTAGGAATAAAAGCTATCTCCCTTTCTACTTTAGCCCCTTTAGACCCTATGGCTCCAAGAAATAGACTTGGAGTTTGACTTGGAGTTAGACTTGGACATTTATCCTTTCAATTCTAGGCACAGACAACAGAGTTCTCAGAATGAAAGCTTGAACTATGATGGCCTTGGAAGGAGGATTCCAAGTTCAAAATTACTGTTTGCCTAGCAGGAAAGTCCCAAGAAACTGGAGTGTTAGGGTTCTACTGCCTGGGCCTACAACTGAAAAGGCCAAAAAAATAAACAAGAATGGCAAGGCCTAAAGCTGGCAGAGTAGAGAAGGAAGTGGATTTTCCTTCTATACAATTGAGTGCATGATGCTCATACTGTAACTTTCATATGTGGGATGCTATTAGAAAGAGAACAAACCAATCCCAGTCTGAAAGAATTAAAGATACAGTCTGTCCTGGCTATGCAAATGCAAGGGATCTTTTCTCCAAAGCAGATTCTTGATATCTCCCATGTAGATGTCTCAGTCTCAGGTAATCTGGTAATAATTCACAGCAAATCCCCATTACATAAAAAACAAAAATAACCTTCATTATTTATTATGAGTATATTTAGGCTATTTCCTTACCCCCAAGCTTTGATTCATATTTATTCAGAAACCTTACAAACAATACCTCTTTTTCTTTTTTTTTTTTCACAGCATGCCTAGGGCAAAGTCAGAGAGTAAAATTAAATAGGCACCCAAGTCTTTTCTGTGAGAAAAATTACTCTTTGCTTTTTTAGGTACAGCAATGGGGAAACAGGGTGCCGACTAGCTAAGACATATGGTTCTTACACTTAAAGAGGATGCCTTGTCACAATGAGAGCAAGAAGGAGTTATCAAAAAGGAGAGAAAGATCCCTGTCCTCTGGCCTTGTTCCCCAAGAATCTATGTTCTGCCCATCTAGAAGAGGACTTGTGTTCTGCTCCAAGTGAAATCTTTTTCAGTTAATGGTAAGTTCTTGTTAATCAGGTAAAGGTAAGGAGTGAAAGTAGGAGGCTGGAGAGAATGAGGATGGAATCCAATGCATCTCTCTGATGTATTTTGGAGACACTCATTTCATTGTTTTCCTTCTACTTCTAGAATTATTAGGCTTACAGAAAATGAATCGTTATTATTATGAAAATAGCAACAAACTTTCTTGGACCCTGATTAGAGAAAACCTTTTCTATATTAGAATTACAGAGAATTACTCATGGGGTATCCTGACCACCATTCATCTCAGATTCCTAATCTGTTCTCCAAATCTGTTGATATATGGAGATCTCTGCTAGAAGGAATCAGCACCAGGTGCTTTGCCAAATGAAAGGAGTCTAAAGGTATTCAAAATTTCTTCAATTGGACATTTAATTAGAAAGGAATTGACTTCTATTTGAAGCATACAGTTAACAGTTTCATCATTGGTTGATAATAGTCTGTTGAGAACACTACGGAAATATTCAGCCCAAGTCTCCAGGATCACATCCTTATCACTGATCAGTATGGCTCCATCAGCACTAAGTAGTAGCAGAGGTCTTGGCCCATATAAAGTCTGCAGGGCATCATAGAAGTGCTTTGTATTTGCTATGGGCATAAAACTTATATTTTACCTGTCATCTAAGTCAAGAATCCTGCACCTCTCTAAGTTTTGCTTGTATTTTACTTTTGATGGATTTATATGCTGTTTTTTTAGAAATGCATAAGCTGTCTTGCTGTAAATGCTGTGGAGGTCTTGTTTTTTCATTTAGAATCTTTTAAACTTCCCCATCATTTTCATCAAACCAATCCTGATGTTAGTAAGTGTTCTTTCTGGCCCAAATGACCAAACAAAATGCTGTACAACAATTCTCTGAAACCCTGACCACTCCTTTTCTGCTCCACTGTTGCTAACTCTCTAATTATAGAGTTATCTTGGATACTCTAATTATAGGGTTCTTGTCTAATGACCAAAAATTTGGTATATTACTGAAAGAACTCAACCACATCAATATTGCCATTTACCAGAAATGATGAAGGGGATGGTTTCAGAAAAACCTGGAAAGATCTATATTAATTGATGCAAAGTGAAGTGAGCAAAAAAAAAAGAGAGATTAACCTATATAGAAACAACAATAAGGATAATCAAGTATGAAAGACTGAGTAACAGATCAATACAGTTCGTCATCACAGCTTCAAAGGACTCATGATGTAAAATACTGTTTGCTTCAAGAAGAGAACTGATGAATTCAGAGTACAGATTGAATATTTTCCCCTTTATTTTTCTTGCCTTTTGGGGGCTAGGAAGGGAATTGTGACTAAGGAATCATGACTGTGGAAATGCATGATTGTAAGTATATAATGGATATCATATTTCTTGCCTTCTCAATGTGGGGTTAGGAGGAAATAGAAGAAGGGAGAGGATGTGGAACTGAAGATAAAATTAAAATTTTAAGAATAAAATTAAAGCTATTTTAAAATATTGCCCTAAAACTAAAACCAGAAGTCATAAAGAAGTTGCAGGTAAATAGGAGGCTAGCTCACAGTTTCTCTTTAGATAGGATAGGTAGATTTGAGAATCATCATTATGGAGATGTTGATCAAATCAATGAGAGGTGATGAGATCACCAAGTGAAGTAATATAGAGAGGGGAAAGAGGATCCAGAACAGAACTCTGGAATATTTATGGTTAGCAGTAATGGTTTGAGTGAGGATCTAGCAAAGGAGACTGAGAAAAAGTGGTTAAAAATGTAGGAGGAAAACTAGGAAAGAGTAGTATCCTGAAAACCTTGAGAGAAGAGACTATTAAGGAGGAAAAAATGATCAATAGATCAAGAATGAACTTGAGAGGCCAAAAAGAATGAGGATTAAGAAAAGGCCATTGACAATAAGACTATATGATGATCTATTCTGATGGACATGGTTCTCTTCAACAATGAGATGTTTCAAACCAGTTCCTATTGTTCAGTGATGAAGCCCTGTGGGATCTGAATCTGGACAACAACATAGCATTTTCACACTCTCTATTGATGTTTGCTTGCATTAGGTTTTCCTTCTCAGGTTTTTTTTTTCTTTCCTGTACAGCAAGATAACTGTATAAATATGTATACACATATTAGATCTGTCAAACATTTTAACATAATTAACGTATTAGACCTCCTGCCATCTAGGGGAGGGAGTGGAGGGAAGGAGAGAAAAACTTGTAACGGAAAGCTTTGCAAGGGTCAATGTTGAAAAATTACCTATGCATATGTTTTGCAAATAAAAAGCTTTAACAAAAAAAGAAAAGAAAAGAAAAGGCCATTAAATTTGGTAACTTAAGAGATCAATGATAACTTTGGGAAAAGCAGAAAAGAGGCAGCTAGGTGGGCAGTGGAAAGAGCACCAGCCCCGAAATCAGGAAGATCTGAGTTCAAATCTGGTCTCAGACACTTAACACTTCCTAGCTGTGTGACCCTAGACAAGTCACTTAGCCCAATTGTCTCAGCAAAAAAAAAAAAAAAAAAAAAAAGGCAGAAAAAAGTTTTTTGGAATGATAAAGTTTAAAGTTAGATTGTTAAGGATTAAGAAAAAAATGAAAATCAACTAAGATAAAGAGAGCCATATGCATCCAGACAGAGGACTATGAGAACTGAATGTGAATCACACCATAGTATTTTCATTTTTGTTGTTGTGTTGTTGCTTGCTTGATTTTTTTTCTCTCAATTTTTTTCTTTTTGATCTGATTTTTCTTGTGTAGCATGATAAATGTAGAAATATGTTTAGAAGAATTGCACATGTTTAACCTATATTGGATTACTTGCTTCTAGGGGAAGTGGGGAGAGAGGGAGAAAATATGGAAATATGGAAAAAAATGAACATTCACCCTTTTGCAAGAGTGAATGTTGAAAACTATCTTTGCATGTATTTTGAAAAATAAAAGACGTGTGTGTGTGTGTGTGTGTGTGTGTGTGTGTGTGCAAAGCTGGCCCCACCCTAAAGCCACTGCTGATCTCCAGAGATCTGCCCTTTTATGCATTGCTACCTTGATGATAAAATTCTCTTAATTCTTTTAAAAAAGGGTGAGAGAAGAGAAAGTAGAGGCATCTGTTATAGAATGCCTTTTTGAGGAGGTTAGCCTCAAAGGGAAGAAGAGATATAAGATAATGACTATCAGGGAGAGAAGGACCAAATGAGGACTTTTTCAGGATGAAGACATGGCAGTAGTCAATATGTCAGTAGTCATGGTGAAATTAAAAATTAATGAGAGAATAAGGGTGACAGAGGAGGCAATTTGTTGGAGGAGACAGAAAGGAATGGGATTGCTTGAGCAGGTAGAAGGGTTACCCTTGGTAAGGAGTAAGGTCACCTCATTATGTGAGACAGGGATGAAAAAGGAAGTTGTGGCAAAAGACATCTATTTGATAGAAGATGAGGAAGAGTGGAAAAGAGGGAGTTCATCATGAATTCCCTCAATCTTTTTA
This sequence comes from Myrmecobius fasciatus, assembly GCA_023553655.1. NCBI lineage: Eukaryota > Metazoa > Chordata > Mammalia > Dasyuromorphia > Myrmecobiidae > Myrmecobius > Myrmecobius fasciatus. The sequence goes on from JAJPUD010001821.1 coordinate 171,383, forward strand.
TGAAAAAATGTGAGACAAAATTCTCAGCCAAGAGTGGGGGGAGTTGTCCAGGGGAAGTTTGAAGAGGGATGAAAAGTTTGGGAAGAACCACTATGGACAGTGGAATAATGCAGCCTATTTGAGGTTATGTACCATCAATTTATAGTTAACCCAGATTGTATGATTGCATGATTTTCTTCACTTTAGTGGCTGAATGAAAAATGAATTGGAGTGGGGAGAGACTTGAGATATGCTATTGCAATATTTCAGATGTGAGGTGATGAAGGCCTGCACAAAATTGTGACCATGTCAGAGGAGAAAAGAGGACATATTCAAAAGAATATGAAGGTAATATCAGCAAGTCTTGGCAACAGTTGCATATGGGGAGTGAAAGATATTGACATTATGAGACCAAACTGATTTACTAAAAAGTCAGGATGAGGAAAAGAGAAGAGAGTGATTAATACAAAAGAGATGGCCTGGGAGAGAATTGAAAAGTTAAAGAACTGGAGGTCATGTTTGAATAAAGAGCAGGGTTTTATAAGAAAAGGCAGAGGGAGAGGTGAAAAGTCAGGAAATTATGTTTAGATAATGGAATTTTGGCGTTCTTGAATGTGAAGGTGGTACATTTGTGGATGATAGATCAAAGTTATGACCATTTTTGTGTGGAACTGAGGTGAGATGAAGGAATGGGTCATGCAAAATGAGTAAGCTGAGGAAATAAGTAGTTTGGTTATTTGAGGGAAAGTCAATCATAATATTCTTTACATCTCCAATGCTTAGAACAATGCCCTGCACATATTTAGTGATTAATAAATTCTTGCTCACTGACTGATAAAAAGAGTTAGAAGTTATTGTGATGGGTACCAAACAATATCATAACAAATGATATTGACATATTTTTAACAGACAGGAAACACCTGGTTACTGATGTGTGCGCTTTTTCAGAATCAGCTGTCTGTGTGCAGTCAGGTTATTGAGTAGTTACAGCTGAAGTAAAAGAAAGGAAAACAACAGCTCAATTCAACCTAATTAAATCAACAGCTAACTCTGAAAAATTGGAAGTGGATTAAAGCAGACACTGGCTCTGATTCTTGACATTTCTTTGAGAAATTTAATGAGTGTCAAATAACACAATAAATAAAAAGAAAAAAGGCAGAAACCATCTATACCATCAAATTCTTACTTTCCAGGTCAAGCAGAAAGATGTTAGGCAATGTATTCCAAAGACATCATAGAAAAGGGAAAAGGACCCACATGTGCAAAAATGTTTGTAGTGGCCCTTTTTGTAGTAGCAAGGAACTGAAAACTGTGTGGGTGCCCACCAGTTGAAGAATGACTGAATAATGGTGTGGTATGTATGGTAAATACATGAATGTTATGGAATATTATCGTTCTATAAGAAATGATTGGCAGGATGATTTCAGAAAAGCCTGTAAAGATTTATATGAACTGATGTTAAGTGAAGTGAGTGGAACCAAGAGACCATTATACATAGCAACAAGATTATATAATGATCAATTTTGCTGTGCATGGCTCTTTTCAACAGTAAGGTGATTCAGGCCAGTTCCAATCAATAGACTTGTGATGGAGAGAGTCATCTACACCCAGAGAGAAGACTGGGGGCCTGAGTGTGGATCACAACATACTATTTTTCACTTTTTTTGTTGTTGTTTGCTTTATTTGGCTATTCTCAGCAATATAATGATCTAAGACAACTCTGAAGGACTTTGGATGAAAAATTCTATCTATCCCCAGAAAAAGAATTGATAATGTCTAAATACAAGTCAAAGCATACTTTAAAGAAACTTTATTTTTCTTGAGTTATTTTTTTGTTTTTATATTTTCTTTTACAACATGATTAATATGGAAGTATGTTTTGCATTTCTACATGTGTATACTTACATTGCTTGCTTTTCCAATGTGGGAAGAGGGAGGGAGAGAATTTGAAACTCAAAATTTATTAAATAAATGTTAAAAGTTCTTTTACATGTAATCAGGGAAAAATATAATACTAAATAAGAATTTGGCAAATGCAAAAAAAACCCAACAACAACAAAACAAAATCAGAGAATGGGAGAAATATCATATGACTGGACAAGATGGAAAAGCCACTGAGGCTGAAATGCTTCAGCTGACTACAAGGGCTAATTGTGGTCCCAGAGATAAGAGCAGGAAATTTGCCACCCTTGGCTCAGTGGAAAAGTGGGAAATTATGGGGGCAGAATGGTGTGTGCCCAACATAGTCGTTTTATCAGTTAGATTGTGTTCAAGAGTTTGTTTTTCATTATGGAAGAATAAATGAAAGAGAATATATTGGGAAATTATTCTGATCTAATAAAATAAAATTCATCACTAAAAGAATTTTTAAAATGTTGATAAAATAATCATGGAAATATGATCTTCCAACCACAAGTCCAATAGCCAATAGTCATGTTTTTCTCTATTCTCTATGACAGATTACTCATGATTCAATTAATATGTCTAAAAATAGTAAGAATTCAATGAATCAATGGAAAAATATTGTTAAGAACTTTCCATAAATTAAAAACAGAAAGGGAAAATTGAATAAAGAATCATTTACTTTCTTATTATGGTGGTTACTCATTCATCACAAAAGCATTGCTGAGGAATTAAAATACTAGCCTGCCTTTTAGAGGAATAAATGACAATTAGATCCCTGCAGTGAAACATTACAATTGTGGAATTTCTGAAATGTTTCTGCTCATTGGTTATAGATTATTGCTAAATATTTCTTATCATTTTCAAACAAGACATCTTTTCAGTATAGCGATTTTCTGACTGAATCTAGCTTGAAAAATAAAATTCTCCATTTATCTTTTAAAGTCCTTCATAAACTAGCCCCTTTCTACCTTTCCAGTCTTGTTAAACAACTCTTTTCCATACATTTTACTGACCTGCTACCCTGGCCTGTTTGCTATTCTTCACTCAAGATATCTCATCTCAAGATTCCAAATATTTTCACTGGCTGATTCCTAATGCTTGAAATTCTCTTTATCTCCATCTTCTGACTTCCCTGACTTCATTTGGGGTCCAGTTAAAATTCATCTTCTACAAGAAGCCTTTCACAATTCCCCCTTATTTTAGTACCTTCCTTCTGATATTCTCAAATTTATTCTATATAGTTCTTGCTTTAAATAGTTGTTCACTTGATGTTTCTCTGATTAGATCATGAGCTCCTGGGGAGAAAAGAATGCTTTTTGCCTTTGCTATATGCCTGGCATATAGTAAGTGTTTAATAAGTGATTCCTGCCCTGAAACATTAATTAGTTTATTTTTAGTGAGTAATTTGATTTTGCCTACATAGTGGCACCACCTCTCACTGGGATTATTGCAATAGCCTCAAGCCTCTCTCATCCATCCTTCACATAGTGTCCAAAAGACTAATCCACAAATCTGATCATGTCTTTCTCCTGTTCAGGAAGTTCCAGTAGCTACCTATATAAACTTTACTTAGCATTTGAAGTACTACATGCCCAGACTCTGACCTATTTTTACAGGTTACTCATTACTTCCCTTCATGCATTCTTTCTTTAACCCACCTAACCAGCCTTCTTGCTTTTTGCAGAGAAACCAATGAGGAGGCTATTGCAATAAACCCAGTGAGAAGTGGTAAAAGCCTAAACTGTGCTACTGGTCATGTGAGCTGGGAGAAAGAACATGAATGTGAGAGGTGTTGTAGAGGTAGAATTGATAGAATTTGGTAACTGAATGAAAATGTCAGACAAATGAATCTTAGAAGAATAGTGATGCTCTTGACAGAGATAAGGAAACTAAAAAGAGGGCTACATTTTGGGGAAAAAAAAAACTGTTTCAAATATATTGAATTTGAGATGCCTATGAGACTTCCAGTTCAAAAAATTTTTAGATTGGACACGACTCTCTTCAACAATGAAATGCTTCAAACCAGTTCCAATTGTTTGGTGAAAAGAGCCATATACACCCAGAGAGAGGGATGTGAAATGTGGACCACAACATAACATTTTCATGTTCTCTATTGAGGTTTGCTTGCATTGTATTTCCTTTATCGGATTATTCTTTCTTGTAGATACGATTTCTCCTGCACAAAAAAATGATGCAATAACTATACATATATTCGATTTCTTAAGTATTCTAACATAATTATCATACAGTGGATATCCTGCCATCTAGGGGAGGAGTAGGGAGTAGGGGGGAAAAATTTGTAACAGAAAGCTTTGTAAGAGTTAATGTTTAGGAATTACCCATACATATGTTTAGCAAATAAAAAATATTAATAAAAAAATATTTATTAGATACTTGATGATAAGAATTGGTGGAGAAAAAAAAGGAGCAGAAGAAAGAGGAGAAGAAGGAGGAAAAAGAGGAATAGGATGAGGAGGAAAAGATGAAGGAGAAAATTAAGGAGAAGGAGGAGAAAGAGAAGGAAGAGAAGGAAAGAAAGTTAAATCTCCTTCAACACCATCTTCCTCAAAGTGCAGTTCCAGTACCTCAGGGCTTTTTTTTGGGGGGGGGGCTGTGCCTATATGTTTTTATTAAGTATTTATAACGGAAAACCATTACATATGAATTTACATGCAAAAATTGTAAAAGAAAGCAAACAAAAAACAGTGACATTAACTGTTTATAAATGCCCTTAATGGTTAAGTCCAGTAGCTTTATGAAATAAACTCCTTCCTCTTTGTGATAATGGAGAAGAGGGAATCGAGGCAGAGGAGAACCAAGTTAGCACTGAAGTGTATTCCCTCTCACCTCCCCATGCAAACCCCTACCTCTCAAGGGGTTTACTGGGAATGATCTTTCCTTGTTAGCAATTCTAGTTAACTTAAAGCTTTTATTTAAAACCTGGAGGGAGTGATAAAATCCATCAGTCATCTTGGAATAAATTCCCTATATGGCAACATTATACTTCAGCCAATGCTTTTCTTTTTTTTTTTTTCCCCAGTGCTTTCAAAATAGTGGGCTTTCAAAAATTTACTTTTAAATGTTGTAGAATGGTTAGGTTGATAAACTGAAAGGGGTTTAGTCATCTCATCTAATCCTTTTTTTTTTTTTTTTTTTTTTTTTTTTTACAAATGGAAAGCCTGAGGCCCACAGAAAGGATGTAACTTGCAGCAAGTCTCAGAATAAGAGAGTGATCAAACTGGGATTAGAATCCAAGTACCTTGACTTTAGTCCACAAAACTCTTTATTGACTCATCTGATTTCTCTGATTTCAAACCCTGCACTTGAGAAGGATGTAATGCCTTAGGACTTGAAAAGATAATTCTTGATCCCACAGAGAACTTGCACACTTTGCTGGTGAGATGAAGTATCCAGGGAATTGTCTCTTTTAATTAGTCATTGTTCTGAAAGGCAAAGTGGCAAAAATTGAATTTTCTTTGGCTTTCCACCTTTTTTTTTTTCAAATGATCCCAATATAGAACCCACTTCATGGGGAAAAACAATGACTGGGCTATTTTAAGTCTTTCAGTTCCAGGAAGTTTGTCCCAAATTTAGGAACAGACATTACACATATCCCCACCCCCCTTCTCTTGGGAGAGTGGGAAGAAACAGTTAGTTGAGGCCTCTTCCTGCTGCCAAGGATGTTCAAGTTCCTTCCTGGATGTACCCCAAAGAGTTAATAGCTGCAACAACCTGAAATAAAACCAGCCGAATTCCAAGATGCAAAAGTCAAGTTCCCACCACTTTTCTTTGTGGTCTATAGCTAAGGAAATGATTCTTAAAGGCAGAATGAAAAAGAGAGGACCAAACAAATGAATATAATGGGGAAAAGGAGTACCAAACAAATGTTGATATTATACTGAAATACTTCTGGAGAAATGAAAGAGTAAGTTCAAAATATGTTTTGGGAGTTGAGAGAAGGAACTGAGTATTTGTATCTCAAGAACTGATTGTAGGTGTATTCATTCCATAGAGGCACCACAGACCTGAACCCCCCAACATAGGTAAATTAAAAAGTTGCAATGGACTTCTGATACTTCCATATTAAAGTTTACAAGTCATTAATGAGTCTTTTTCCTATTTATCTCATTGTAGAGTTATTCTTTTTCTAGAATCACAAAAGTACATTCTAGAGATAAATGTGAGAGGGAAGGAAGTTTCTGGCTAAGTGCTTCAAAATGATGCTGTGTAGGACATGTTAACTCGAGAACCATTACTCGAGAATCTATTACTCTTAACAGAAACCTAACCTAATTCTTTATAATTTTCTTGGAATTCAACCACTCTTAAGGTCCCAAAACTAATTCTTGTAACTCTGTTATGATGTCTGTAGAAAATATGAACAAAAGTCTAAAGAAAGTTACTCCTTGAGGCACTAGATGGAGCACAGGCCCTGGAATCAGGAAGATCTGAATTCAAATGCAGCCTTAGACACTTAACACTTACTGCCTGAACAAATCACTTAACCCTCATTGCCTTGGAAAAAAAAGAAAGTTATTCCTCTTTCCCTCTGAATCCACTCAGAGTTATTTTAGATGCATTCGGGTTGGGGAACTGTGGGATTCCCCCAGAGGAAGCAACTACCAAGAGCAAGGTGGATTTGCATTGATGTTGAAGAGTGCCATGCTGCCTTTTTTTTTTTTTTACCTTGTCCCATTCAATTAGTGTCAGGATCATTGTTTAAAGTGAAGCCTAGTCTTTCTCCTAGAAGAGAAGATCTGTTTACTTTTCAGATTATTAAAGAGAATGGAGTGTTCCTTGAATAATAACAGTTCAGATTTATATAGTGAAAGGTTAAAAAGTTATACCAAACACTTCCATGGGGGAAATGGAGAAGCATTTCAAGGTTAAAACAGAAATTAAAAGGAGCTGAAGAAGTAGAAAAAAATTCTTGGCGAGTTTCAGGAGATTGGGAGGATAAAAAGAAAAAGACAGAGAAAAAAGGAAAGATGATCATTCAAGTCAAATTATGGATATGAAGCCATTATGTAAAGAGATGATCTAGTCAGAAGGAAGCGGATACTTGAAATCCTATGGATGATCCAGTCATCTTGTTAGGTGAGAGATCATAAAGCAATGGATGGATAAAGAAGAAGCAGAAAGGAATAGCAAGTGATAATAATGACAAGCCTGAGCTGAAGAGCACCAGGAAAGCTATTTGTAGACCTGACATCACCAATGAAGAGATGTTGCTTCTGTCATAGTGTGACAGAGAACTTCTCAGCATATTAATCCTGATAATAGGGTGATAGATCAGTGGAATCAATTAGGCACATTAGGCAGAGTAGTAAATATTTATGATAATCTGGAATTTGATAAACCTAAAGACCCCACCTTTTGGCACAAGAACTCACTATTTGACAAAAAACTGCTAGGAAAACAGGAAACCAGTATAGTAGAAATTAGGCAAAGACTAATTTCTTACATCAAATACTTAGTTTAGGTCAAAATGAGTGCATGATTTAGGCATGAAGGGTGATATCATAAGAGTAAGGAATAGTTTATCTGTCAAATCTATGGATAAACAAATAAGATAGAGAGCATTATTAGATATAAATGGATATATTAGATATATTAAGTTAAAAAGTTTTTGCACAAACAAAAGTAGAAAGATGGGAAACAATTTTTATAGCAATTGTCTCTGACAAATACCTAATTTCTCAAACATATGGAGAACTGAGCCAAAATTATAAGAATATAAGTCATTCCCCAGTTGATAAATGTTCAAAGAACATAAACAGTTTTCAGAAGAAGAAATCAAAGCTATCTATAGTCAGAGGAAACAAATACTCTAAATCACTATTAGTTAGAGAAATGCAAATTAAAACTACTCTGAGATACTACCTCATACCTATCATATTGTTTAATATTACAGAAATAAATGATAAATGCTGGAGGGAATGTTGGAAAATTAAGATATCAATGTACTGTTGGTGGACTTGTGAACTGATCCAACCATTTTGGAGAGCAGTTTGGAGCTGTGCTATCAAATTATGCACATTCTTTGATCTAACAATACCATTATTAGGTCTGTAACCCAAAGAGAGTTTTAAAAAAAAACATAAGGGAGGAGTTTATTTATACAAAAAATATTTACAGTAGCTCTTTTTTGTGGTGTCAAAGAATTGGAAATTGAAAGGATGCCCATCAATTGGGAATTGACTAAACAAATTGTGGTATATGATTCTAAAGGAATCCTATTCGGATATAAGAAATGATGAACAGACTGATTTCAGAAAAGTCTGGAAAGACTTGTATGAGCAGATACAAAATAAAGTAAGCAGAACCAGAACACTGTACACAGTAATAGCAATGATGTAAAATGAACAATAGTGCATGACTTAGCTCTTCTCAGCAATACAATGATCCAAGACAATTCCAAAGAATTTTTGATGAAAAATGTTATACACATCCAGAGGAACTGATGGCCTCTGAATGCAGATCAGTGCAGACTATTGTTCACTTTCTTCATTTTCTTTATGGGTTTTTTTTTTGGTCTTTGTCTTTTTTCACAACATAACTGATATCAAAATATGATTTGCATGATTGCACGTATATAATCTATATCAAATTGCTTGTTGTCTCAAGAAGGGAAGAGGTAAGAGAGGAAGGGAAAAAAATAGCTAATTTTAGAAAAGTGAATGTTAAAAATTGGCTTTACCTGTAACTGAGAAAAATAAAATGTTATTTAAAAAATAAACACTAAAACATCTAAACCTGATCACAACTACCTATTTCTGGTGACTTGTGGAGAGAAATGATACTTCCAGCAGGAATTTGAAAACATTACTAAAAATTATGAAGCTCTGGACAAGAAATTGATGTACTAGAGGCATAAATGATGTTTTTATTGCTATTGATAATCAAATTGATTATTGTCTCATTGATTGACAGTTGAAAGGAATCTTAGAAGTTACCTGTCCAACTCCAAACAATGAAACAGATTCTAGAAACAAACCCTATATTAATTATAAAAAATTCTTTTTAAGCCTGAGTAGATTAGGCAGCACCTCCATCCCTAGCTAGGGCAAGTCTCCATTACCTCAAAGGTTAGCCAATTTATTATTAGGGGATGGAGGGAAGGGAGCCAATAGTTACAATCAGTTGTGTATAATACAACATAGAAGAGTCATGTCCAGACTCATCCTTCTTTTTCTCATTCAAGGCAAATACCACAGGAAGACACATAATCTACTCTGCAGATCCCACCAGTCAGGGTAGAATTGATAGCATGTTTTATACCTTGATTCTTGCTGACTGTGTACTAATAGTCTGGCTAATAGTCTAATCATCTATTTACATTCACCCTGCCAGAGTCACACCTATATTCTCTAGGAGAGCAATTTGCAGCCCAGAGAACCTATTGGGACCATACAAAGAGTATAAACAGGAATCAGAGAAATAGTGGGAGTCCCAATATGGCTAGGAGAGCAACTGGACAGAAACCATCAGTTAGCAAAAAATTGATCCTAGCTTAGATGGTGGGCCAGTGCAATAGGGAGCAGGATATGGAATACCTATAAGATGAAAAGAAGTGACTAGATCATGAAAAGCAGAAGCAGTTGGCAGAAAGGACAATTCCAGACTCTGACCTGAACCCTTGGTTTTACCACAAGACACTTACTGAACCAATTGATTCCATTTGCCCTTTCCTTTTGATCTGATATACTACATGACCTTTGACTTTGCCATCACCTTTACAATAGAGACAACAAAACCCAGGTATCACCATGAACATGCTCCTGCTTTTTGTAGGGACTTTGTTTCCTTCTTTTTTTTTATTAAAAGCTTTTTATTTACAAAACATATGGGTGATTTTTCTACATTGACCTTTGCAAAAACTTTTTTTTGTTCCAAACTTTTCCCCTCCTTCCCCTCACGCCCCACCCTCCACCCTTAGATGACAGGTAACCTAATACATGCTAAATATGTTAAATTATATGACAAATCCAATATATGTATACATATCTATACAGTTATCTTACTGCACAAGAAACATCACATCTAGAAAGAGAGAAGAAAAAAAAAAACACCCTAAGAAGGAAAACAAAATGCAAGCAAATATTCACAGAAAGTGTTAAAATGCTGTATTGTGGTCCACACTCAGTTCCCACAGGCCTCTCTCTGGATGTATATGACTATCTTCATCGCTGAACAATAGGAACTGGTTTGAATCACATCATTGTTGAAGAGAACCATGTCCATCAGAATTGATCATCATATAGTTTTGTTGCTGTGTATAATGTTCTGGTTCTGTTCATTTCACTCAGCATCAGTTCATGCAAGTCCCTCCAGGCCTCTCTGAAATCACCCTGCTGGTCGTTTCTTACAGAGCAATAATATTCCATAACATTCATATATCATAATTTATTCAACCATTCTCCAATTGATGGGCATCCTTTCAGTTTCCAGTTTCTTGCCACTACAAAAAGGGCTGCCACAAACATTTTTGCACATGTGGGTCCCTTTCCCTCCTTTAAAATCTCTTTGGGTAGGGGCAGCTAGGTGGCGCAGTGGATAGAGAACCAGCCCTGAAGTCAGGAGGAACTGAGTTCAAATCTGGTCTCAGACACGTAACAGCTGTGTGACCCTGGGCAAGTCACTTAACCCCAATTGCCTCAGCAAAAAGCAAAAAAAAAAAAAAAAAAAAAAAAAATTTCTTTGGGATATAGGCCCAGTAGAAACACTGCTAGGTCAAATGGTATGCACAGTTTGATAACTTTTTGAGCATAGCTCCAAATTGCTCTCCAGAATGGTTGGATCCATTCACATTTCCACCAACAATGTATTAGTGTCCCAGTTTTCCCACATCCCCTCCAACATTCATCATTATCATTTCCTGTCATTTTAGCCAACCTAACAGGTGTGTAGTGGTATCTCAGAGTTGTCTTAATTTGCATTTCTCTGATCAATAGTGATTTGGAGCACCTTTTCATGTGACTAGAAATAGTTTCAATTTCTTCTTCTGAAAATTGTCTGTTCATATCTTTTGACCATTTATCCATTGGAGAATGGCTTGAATTCTTATATATTTGAGTCAATTCTCTATATATTTTAGAAATGAGGCCTTTATCAGAACCTTTGAATGTAAAAATATTTTCCCAGTTTACTGCTACCCTTCTAATCTTGTCTGCATTCATTTTGTTTGTACAAAAACTTTTTAACTTGATATAGTCAAACTTATCTATTTTGTGATTAATGATGATCTCTAGTTCTTCTTTGGTCACAAATTCCTTCCCCCTCCACAGGTCTGAGAGGTAAACCATCCTACATTGTTCTAATTTATTTATAATATCATTCTTTATGCCTAGATCATGAATCCATTTTGACTTTATCTTGGTATATGGTGTTAGGTGTGGGTCAATGCCTAATTTCTTCCATACTAGTTTCCAATTATCCCAGCAGTTTTTGTCAAATAGTGAGTTTTTATCCCAAAAACTGGGGTCTTTGGGTTTATCAAACACTAGATTACTATTGTAATTGAGTATTTTGTCCTGTGAACCTAACCTACTGATCCACTACTCTATTTCTTAGCCAGTACCAAATGATTTTGGTGACCACTGCTTTATAATATAGTTTTAGATCTGGTACAGCTAGGCTACCCTCATTTGCAATTTTTTTCATTAATTCCCTTGAAATTCTTGACCTTTTGTTTTTCCAGATGAATTTTGTTCTTAATTTTTCTAGGTCAGTTAAATAATTTCTTGGGAGTTTGATTGGTATAGCACTAAATAAATAGATTAGTTTAGGTAGTATTGCCATCTTTATTATGTTCGCTCTACTTATCCAAGAGCACTTAATATTTTTCCAATTGTTTAGATCTGACTTTATTTGTGTGAAAAGTGTTTTGTAGTTTTGCTCATATGGATCCTGACTTTCCCTTGGCAGATATATTCCCAAATATTTTATACTATTGAAAGTTATTTTGAATGGAATTTCTCTTTGTATCTCTTGCTGTTGCATTTTGTTGGTGATGTATAAAAATGCTGATGATTTATGTGGATTTATTCTGTATCCTGCAACTTTGCTAAAGTGTGGATTAATTCTAATAGTTTTTTAGTTGATTCTCTAGGGTTCTCTAAGTAGACCATCATATCATCTGCATATCCTCATGACCTGTTCTAATTCCTTTAATCTCTTTTTCTTGTCTTATTGCCAAAGCTAGCATTTCTAATACAATAATGAATAGTAATGGTGATAGTGGGCAACCTTATCTTATTGGATGGTTCCAGTGTATCACCATTACATATGATGCTAGCTGATGGTTTTAAATAGATGCTACTGACTATTTTAAGGAAAAGTCCATTAATTCCTATACTCTCTAGTATTTTTAATAGGAATGGATGTTGGATTTTATCAAATGCTTTTTCTGCATCTATTGAGATTATCATATGTTTTCTTATTAATTTGGTTATTGATATAGTCAATTATGTTAATAGTTTTCCTAATATTGAACCATCCCTGCATTCCTGGTATAAATCCTATTTGGTCATGGTGTATTATTCTGGGAATGATTTTCTGTAATCTCTTTGCTAATATTTTATTTAAGATTTTTGCATCAATATTCATTAGGGAGATTGGTCTATAATTTTCTTTCTCTGTTTTTGTTTTACCTGGTTTAGGTATCAGTACCATGTCTGTATCATAAAAGGAGTTTGGTAGGAGTCCTTCATTCCTTATTTTTTCAAATAGTTTATATTATATTGGAGTTAATTGTTCTTTAAATGTTTGGTGGAATTCACATGTAAATCCATCTGGTCCTGGGGATTTTTTTCTTAGGGAGTTGATTAATGACTTGTTCTATTTCTTTTTCTAAAGTGGGACTATTTAAGTAATTTATTTCCTCTTCCGTTAATCTGGGCAATCTATGTTTTTGTAGATATTCCTCCATTTCACTTAAGTTATCAAATTTATTGGCATAAAGTTGGGCAAAGTAACTACTGATTATTGCTCTAATTTCCTCTTCATTGGTGGAAAGTTCTCCCTTTTCATTTTTGGGACTAACAATTTGATTTTCCTCTTTCCTTTTTCTAATCAAATTAACTAGAGGTTTATCTATTTTGTTGTTTTTTTCATAAAGCCAACTTTTAGTTTTATTTATTAATTCAATAGTTTTTTTACTTTCAATTTTATTAATCTCTCCTTTTATTTTTAGAATTTCGTTTGCTATTTGATTGGGGGTTTTTAATTTGTTCTTTCTCTAGATTTTTTAGTTGCAAGCCCAATTCATTGATTTTCTCTTTTTCTATTTTATGCAAACAAGCATCTAGAGATATAAAATTTCCCCTTATTACCTCTTTGGCTGTATCCCACAAATTTTGGTATGTTGTCTCATTATTGTAATTCTCTTGGATGAAATTAGTAATTGTGTCTGTAATTTGCTGTTTCACCCATTCATTCTTTTTTATTATTATTATTTTTTATATTATTTTATTTTATTATTTTTTTGAAATTTTATTTGCATAACATATGTGTGGGTAATTCTTCAACAATAACCCTTACATAGCTTTCCGTTACAAATTTTTCCCCCCAACTCCCCACCCCTCCCCTAGATGGCAGGATATCCACTACATGTTAAACCCATTCATTCTTTAGGATAAAATTATTTAGTTTCCAATTGCTTTTTGGTCTATTTTCTCCTGGCCTCGTATTGCATGTGATTTTTATTCTGTCGTTATCTTAAAAAAAATACATTTACTATTTCTGCCTTCCTGCATTTGATTTTGAGGTTTTTGTATCCTAACATATGGATAATTTTTGTGTAAGTTCCATGAACTGCTGAGAAAAAAGCAAACTCCTTCCTGTCTCTATTTAATTTCCTCCAAAGATCTATCATACCTAACTTTTCTAACATTTTGTTTACCTCCTTAACTTCTTTCTTACTTATTTTGTGGTTTGATTTATCAAGTTCTGAGAGAGGGAGGTTGAGATCCCCCACTATTATAGTTTTGCTGTCTATTTCTTCTTGCATCTCTCTGAACTTTTCCTCTAGAAATTTCCATGCTATACCACTTGGTGCATATATGTTTAGTATTGATATTGCTTCATTGTCTATGGTACCCTTTAGGAAGATATAATTTCCTTCTTTGTCTCTTTTAATTAGGTCTATCTTTGCTTTTACTTGGTCTGAGATCAGGATTGCTACCCCTGCTTTTTTTTTTTGTTGTTCACCTGAAGCATAATAGATTCTGCTCCAGCCTGTATGTGTCTCTATGCTTTAGATGTCTTTCTTGTATACAACATATTGTTGGATTCTGGTTTTTAATTCAGTCTGCTATCCACTTCCGCTTTATGGGAGAGTTCATTCCATTCACATTCACAGTTAAAATAACTAATTCTGTATTTCTTGCCATCTTATTTACCCTAGCTTATGCTTTTCTCTTTCTTATCCCCTTTCCCTCCTCCCTACTATTTTGCTTTTGATAACCACTTCCCTCAAACAATCCTTCCCCTTTAGAGCCCCACCCACCCCTTTTTTCCCCCTTTCCCTCCTGTTTCCTTATAAATACGTCTATTATTCCCTCAGAGCCAAATCTGATGAGATGGAGATTAACACAATTCTCATTCCCCTCCCTTTTCCCCCCTCAATCATTATATGTTTTTTTTGCCTCTACATGTGATATAATTTCCCTTATTTTACCTCCTTTTCCTCTTTTTCCAGTATTATCCCTTTTCTACCTCTAATTTCTTTTTCAGTTAATCATATCATAATAATCATAAAATTACAATAATCATATCATAATAATCATAAAATCACCACAATCATATCAATAATTATATCATAATAATAAATTCATAAAATCAACCCTCACTCTATAAGTATCTATAACATAAATATAGTTCTCAAGAGTTTTTTTTTCTTGTTACCTTTTTATGTTTCTCTTGTGTTCTGTGTTTGTAGATCAAATTTTTTGTTCAGTTCTGGTCTTTTCAGTAAAAATAGGTGAAATTCTCCTATATCAGTGAATGACCATCTTCTTCCCTGGAAGATAATGCTCATTCTAGCTGGATAATTTATTCTTGGCTGTAATCCAAGTTCCTTTGCCCTTCGGAATATCTGATTCCAGGCCCTTCAATCCTTTAAAGTAGAAGCTGCTAGGTCCTGTGTGATCCTAATTGTGGCTCCTTGATATTTAAATTGTTTCTTTGGGACTTTCTTGTTTTGTGGTTTTCCCCAGACGTGTCACTTGAAGAGCCAACAATGTTGACTGCTTTACTACATCTCACTCATGTAACAGCACTTAACTTTAGCAACAACTGGATCTGTCACCCAACTCCAAGAAAACTTTAGAAGTGGATCGGAAGGGTCTTTCAAATCCTGAACCTCCGAATGATAGGACTATTCATAATCCTGACCATAATCCACAATGCTCCAGCTCAACAATTCCTTCTCTTCCTATCTTATCTATGCCCTGGATGAGAGAACTTTAAGCTGGATGATGAAGTGCAATGGTGGGTAGGAAATGGATTGTCAACCAGTGAAAATTGGTTTGATTGGTAAGACTCAATGGACCTCCCCACTCCCATTCCCAAGCAGCAAATATGTCAAGGCTAATAAACTCTGGGATTGGGCAATAATTTCTTTTCACCTCTTGCTGAAATGGTATCCTTTCCTAATGGTATCATTAGGATTTTCTGCTTCCCTATTCTTTTTTTCCAATTTCTTTATTCTTCATTTTCCCTTCCTTATTAGGTAATTTAGAAAATGCTCTCATTTACCAGTCCTATGGATCCCAGCTTCTTAAATTGCAGGTTGCTCTCCCATATAGCACCTCATAACTGAATTATGGAGTCACAAAATTATGATTTATCAGTAAATGTCTGATTTGAATACCTATTTTATATACCTGCATACTTGAGGTCACCTAAAAATTTTTTAGATGAAAAGGAATCATGAGTAGAAAAAGCTTAAGAACCCCTGCATACATAACAGGGCAGTCTCCCATGATAATATTGGCTCTTTGTTTGAAATGACGTATAAAATTGAAGTCTGAGCTGCTCTGGGCTTTTGACTGGCTGTGAATATTGAACCTCTGACTACCTGTGGGCATGGAGGCTACATGTTGACTGTCCTTACTAGTTCCTATATCCCTTCATTACTTATAAATAGCAATAAAGTTTGTTAAAGCTATATTCATGTGGGATGAACTTCTCATCTGCCCTGCACTACATTCACCTAAACTAAATATCAGAGGGACCTAAGGAACTTCTTATTGGTGATGGTAATGATGAAGTTTAAAAGTGGGGGGAGGGGAAATTTGCAAGCAGTGGGCCTTTTGTATGCATTTGAGTTCAGGCATGACCAACCAAAAAGTTAAATATGTGTTGGTTCCATTTGTATGCATTTGAGTTCGGGCATGACCAACCAAAAAGTTAAATTATGTGTTGGTTCCATCTTAGAAATATTTGAACTTTCACAAAGATGAATATCCCCTTTAGGGAAACAGCCCCAGCAATAGCTCATGCACATTTTGGTGTCTCATCAGAGAAGCAACAAAAAGTAGATTGAGTGAAGTAAATTGTAAGAGCATCAGCTACATGGGAAGTGCTCCAGCCATGATGCAATCCTAGGAATATTATTAGTTCATAGAATCATAAGATTATGGGAGTGTAGCTTGAGAGCTTAAAGGGAACTTAAAATCCATGTTGTCCAATCCCTTCATTTTATAACTAACCACCTAGGGGAAGTTCATAAAGAAGTTCTGATAGGTTATTGGATTGCTATGGTGATGCTGCTAGGCCAATTGCATGTGTTCTGTTGGAGCCTTCTCTGTTAGACTAACAAACACACATGCAAAGCTTATTCTTCTCTCTACCTTTCCTCCAGAGATTAAATTTTTTAAACCACATAGAAAAACCCTAAGCCTGTCACTTAAAACAGCAGGAGCATTCTCTTTTCAAGATGTTTTTGTGCTCTTGTGATAAAAGGAATAAATCCAAGGGTTTAAGGTATTTTTTTCAAGTCCATTACTAGTCCTTCCATTTTGCTTCTCTTTATGGTTCATCTGTCAGACTCAGGTCATCTGAACCAAAGATGCTTCTGCCTCTACTAGGAAAAGTATCTCTTCCCTCAGGTTTCAAATAATAATTATCTACAGGATTGGAATCATTGAACAGTTCATTTTGTGACAGGTAAATAAAATCAAAATAAAAAGCAATAAATAAGAAACAAAAAAGCTAGCATACCTGGATTATTTTGATTTACTGTCAGAAATAATTTAAAAACTTTTCTTGAAGGGGTGAGAGAACCCTAGAGAATGGCTCCTTCAGGGGTGGATGGATAATGGGGAAGAACAGTCAGATGTCACTAATACAAACAAATCTCTCTTACCATCCCAGAGGCTATAAATGGCAGGTGTGTCTCTCTGATTCCTTATTCTGGGAACCTTCTCCTTGTTATCATCATTGTCCTTCACTTCATGCTAACTTTTTGGCTGTTCTTCAGTCATCACCATCAATTTCTTTCTCATATCTTTTTTCCAGAATCTTTCTCATAATCTCATACAAATTTGAAGGAATAGTCCTTGCTGGAAATGCTGGGTAAATCCATTTGGTCAGCAGGGCAAGTACTTGAGTCTCAAGTCACCTAAGGCAGTGGCCCTTCTAGGTAGGGCCAAAGATGGACTACATTCACATGAAGAAAGTCAGACCCAACAGTTTATAGGATCATAGATTTAGAGATGAAAGAGATTTTAGAGGCCATCAAGTCTAATCTTCACATTTTTTAGAGAGGAAGCTAAGGAATAGAAAGGATAAATGACTTGTCCAAATTTGCATAATCAGTGTCTGAGGATGTTTTGGATTCCAGTCTTCCTGATTTCAACTCTGGTGTTGTAGCCACTATGTTGCTTGATAGGCTCAATCTATATATAGTTGTTCACAATCCTTTCATGGGTATAATTGGGCCACCAGGTCTGTGATAATTGATGAAGGGAAGACAAAGGAGATGAGATTATTTCTTCCTTTACCTTCAAGGAATTCATTTAGAGTTACATGACTCACATTCATTTGTCAATGAAAGAACAATTCAAGATCTAGCCTATGAACAGTTCTATCCTGGCAATCCAAGCTGGTATCTAGGAATTAATCTGTATCTTTTCTGAGCCTGTTATTCAGAAAGTCTAAGGGAAACAGGAATATTTGGGGCCATCCTCAATCTATGAAGTGATATTAGAAGGGATAGATCTGACCTTTCCCAAATCTGCTCTTCAGTATACTGACTAATCAGTCATGATCCTGAGCCAAAGATTATTCTGGGAAGAATTTCTTAAGAGTCTTCCATTCTTTCACTGGGAATAGTCTTTACTGAAATCTAAATTATGTCTCAGGCAATAGGTAATTTAATAGATAGAATGCTGAACCTGAATTTAAAAAGACTCATCTTCTGCTCTAGGAAAACTTACATAAACTGATGCAAAGTGAAATAAGCAAAACCAGGAGAACATTGTAAACAGTAACAGTAGTATTGTATAATGATCTGCTAAGAATAACTTAGCAATTCTCAGCAATACAATGTATCCAAGGCAATTCTGTAGGACTTTGTGATAAAAGGTGTTATTCATCTCTAGAAAAAAAATGGTAGAACCTGAATGTAAATCAAAAATACTTTTTTCTTTACTTTATTTTTCTTATTTTTTCTCTGTTTTCTTTCACAGAATGACTAACATTGAAATGTGATTTGCATGACTACATATGTAGTGATAAACTATGTCAAATCACTTCCCTTCTCAATAGGTGGGAGGGGAGAAAGAATTTAGAACTCAAAATTTGAAAAAAAAAAAGTTAAATTTATTTTTACATGTAATTGGGATGAATAAAATATTAAATAAGTGTTTTTTTAAAAGACTCATCTTTTTGAGTTCAAATCTGGCCTCAGACACTAACTTTGTGACCTGTAAAATGAGTTGGAAAAGGAAATGGCAAACCACTACAGTATTTTTTCCAAGAAAACCTCAAATAAGGTCAGGAAAAAATTTGGACTCTACTGAAACAACTGAATACCACCCCCAAATAATGCCTCAGGAAGCTTACAATCCTCAGCATCTCTAGTAGTTTCCATACTGACATCACAGTGTGCATAGTATAGATACTTTTGTTGACATTGCAGTATGTAATAATCTAAATAAGATCCTGGCAAAAAGAGAAATGAGGTGTGTCATGCTTCTAACAAGAATTAGGAGTGGGCATTTCTCAAAACCAAGTCTTCTTGGTTTTCTCAATTCAATTCCAAAAATGTATATTAACTATCTACTATGGCTTAGTACACTGGCTTTTATGCAAAGGAAACAAAATGAAAAACAACAACAACAACACACAACACAATCTTTGCCCTCTAGGAGCTTATAGCCTACTAGCATGGAATAAAATATATAAACAAATAAGTATGATAATAAGAACTAAGACATACATGTAGCATTTTAAAATTTGTGAAACACTTTTCATATATTATTTTCACAAAAACCTTGCAAAGTGAAGTATTCTGCTCTAGTATACTATGATGGGTAATATTATCCCCATATGAGGGATATATATGAAAAGTGAGGATTTGTCCATGGCCACACAGCTACTAAGTGTCTTGAATACAGTACTCTTCTTTCCACTATTCAACACTTTTGTTGATATAAAGCAGGTGAGGCTGAGAGTGGGGGTAGGGAGGGAGGTTGTCAGAAAGAGAGGGATCTATAAAAATCAAAGAAGGACCATCTACACCCAGAGAGAGGACTGTGAGAAATGCATGTGGTTCCCAACATAAAATTTTCACTCTTTTTGTTATTGTTTGCTTGCATTTTATTTTCTTTCTCATTTTTTTCTGGTTTGATTTGATTTTATCTTGTGCAGTAAGATAATTGTATAAATATGTATGCATATATTGGATTTAGTATATATTTCTACTATTTTTAACATTTTTGGACTACCTGCCATCTAGGGAAGGGGTTAGGAGAAGGGGGGGAATTGGAACACAAGGTTTTGCAAGGGTTAATGTCGAAGAATTATCCATGCATATGTTTTGAAAAATAAAAAGCTGTAATAAAAAAATCAAGGAGGGAGAGAGCATTTTCATTTGGGTATTTCAGGGAAGAGTTGATAGAGTAGTTGACACCTTACCTAAATCCTGAAGGAAGAGAAGGATTTTGACTAGTAGAAATGAAGAAAAAAATCATTCCAGTGCAAACCAAATAAATGAATGGATGGATGAATGGATGGATAGATAAAAAAACATATTAAATATTTATTAAGTATCATGCTAATTGTTAGAAATACAAATAGAAAAATAAGGCAGTCCCCACTCTCAACCACCTCACATTCTAATAGAAGGAGATACCAAATACAGAAGGTTTCAGCTGCAAGCTAAATGGAAAAACCCAGTAATCCTTTTCATGCAGTAGTCAAGTGGATGGAAAATATTTTCTTTAATGTCATTGCCATTAATAAAACCATGTTGCTTTCTACTTACAAATCATGTGAAAGTGCCAAGGACTTTGGAGGTAAGAACTTTCTTTTCAGGGATGTTAGTTGAGAAATCAGAGGCAATACTGAGGGGAAGTTACCCAGTTACATTTTCAAAAGGGTTACTATGGACTAAAAACTAAACTATAGACTGAAAGCAGGACTGGGAATCCAGGGTAGGCTGTTGCCGTTGATCTCAGGATTCTTGGATTTGCCTATGATTTGATTGGCAATTGGTGTTGAAGGTGGTAGAAAAGTCCCTTTTTCCACAGGGGTTATTACCTTTGATACCTTCTATCTCTGGCTCAAGGTGTCTCACTCAGGGCAGCTAGATGGTGCAGTAGACAGAGTACCTGCCCTGGAATCAGGAGGACCTGAGTTCAAATATGGCCACAGACATTTGACATTTACTAATTGTGTGGCCCTGGGCAAGTCACTTAACCCCAAATGCCTCACCAAATATATAAATAAATAAGAAAGCAAATTATGTCAGTTATACATATGAAATCATGCAAAACATATTTTCATATTAGTAACATTGCAAAAAGAAAAAATAGAAATAAAATGAGAAAAAATTTTAAAAATCAAGGTGTCCCACTCTCCCAGTTAGACTGGATTGCCTTCCAGGAAATTGGTAGCTGTGAGCATTTGGTGTTGGTAATGGTTCTATCTAATGACAAAAAGGGTCCCTATACACTTAAAGTAATTTCTCACACTTAGCTAGTAGCTTATCACCCAGGAAACCAACTGCTGAACCAGAACTAAAGTTCATACAAAAGACTCCAATAGAGAAACTCACCTGCTGAGTTTGTGGTCTTCTGACCATAACGTTTAAGGATGATTTCCTGAGTTTCAGAGGAGTAGTGGGAGTGTCCTTCTCCTGACCTGTGAACTCATTATAACTTAAACAAGCCAGTATCTGAAATGGGATTGCCTCTTATTTGGGCTTCTTTTAATACAGAACTTTGTGTGACTTTGAAAGAGCACAGTTCCAATGACAGCAGTTCTTTCAAAAGAGCAGAGTTCCAATGACAGCAGTCCATGCCAGAGCTTGTTGTCAGTTGAGTCCAATGTGTCATCGTAACCCCACAACCCTGAGAAGTGATCTACTTTATCCGACCCAATACTGGACCAACCTGGGAGTTAAGATATTATGTCCCACAGCAAGGGAATAATTCAAAATAGCTGTGCTTCATTTAGAAGTGATTGAGTGGATTGAATACCTGAATTAGCAATTATTAGTTTTACAGATGTATATGAATCCTCAGAGTAACTTGGATTCTTTTCCAAAAAATATTGTCTGACAAGATTAGGAGGGAAGCAACAAATTGGGAAGTCATCTTTACATTTAAGGGTTCTGATAAAGGTCTCATTTCTAAAATATATAGAGAATTGTCTCATATTTATAAGAATTCAAGCCACTCTCCAATTGATAGTCAAAGGATATGAAGACAATTTTCAGATGAAGAAATTAAAACTATTTCTAATCATATGAAAAGGTGCTCCAAATCACTATTGATCAGAGAAATGAAAATTAAGACAACTCTGAGGTACCACTACACACCTGTCAGATTGGCTAAGATGACAGGAAAAGATAATGGCCAATGTTGGAGGGAATGTGGGAAAACTGGGACACTGATACATTGTTGGTGGAACTGTGAACGGATCTAACCATTCTGGAGAGCAATCTGGAACTATGCTCAAAAAGCTATCAAACTGTGTATACCCTTTGACCCAGCAGTCTTTCTATTGGGCTTATATCCCAAAGAGATCTTAAAGGAAGGAAAGGGCCCCACATGTGCAAGAATGTTTGTGGCAGCCCTTTTTGTAGTGGCTAGAAACTGGAAACTGAATGGATGCCCATCAGTTGGAGAGTGGCTGAATAAATTATGGTATATGAATGTTATGGAATATTATTGTTGTAAGAAACGACCAGCAGGATGATTTCAGAGAGGCCTGGAGAGACTTGCATGAACTGATGCTGAGTGAAATGAGCAGAACCAGGAGGTCATTATACTCGACAACAACAATACTATATGATGATCAATTCTGATGGACATGGCTCTCTGCAACAATAAAATGTTTCAAACCAGTTCCAATTGTTCAGTAAAGAAAGCCATATACACCCAGAGAAAGGAATATGAGATATGGACTACAACATATCATTTTCATACTCTATATCGATGATTGCTTGCATTGGGTTTCCTTTTTCAGATTTTTTTTGTTCATGTAGATATGATTGTTCTTGCACAGCAAGATAAGTATGGAAACATGTATACATATATTTGACTTGTCAAATATTTTAATATAATTAACATGTAGTAGACTTCCTGCCATCTAGGGGAGAGGAGGGGAATAGGGGAGAAAATTTGTAACAGAAAGCTTTGTAAGGGTCAATGTTGAAGAACTACCCATACATATGTTATGCAAATAAAAAGCTTTAATAAAAAAAAATATTGTCTGTCCTATTTGCCCTGTTGCTTGAAGGAGGAAAGGGGATGACATTTCTCATTCCTCATTTCCCTTTTCTCCTCTTCTTTCCTCCCCTCTTCTTTTCCTCCTTTCATTTCATCTCCTTCTTTCTTCTTGCTCTCTCTCAGGGTTCAGTGTGGTAATAGTTGATCAGTCCATAAGACCTGGCAAGTATTTTCCAAGTTCTCCAGTCTTTCAATTCTCAGTTTCAGGGTGCAAGATAAAAGTTAAAAACAAAAATAAAACAAAACCAACAGCCTTTCTCCCCCCTCATCTGGTAGCATCTGATTTTCTTCTTGTATCCTTTTTTTTCTCTCATCTTCAGTATTATCTGGACACATATCTTTCTCTTTATTTTATACATTTCTTCCCTTATTCTTCTAAATTATGCTGCTGTATACAATGATAACACAAAATATACTCACCTATTGTACATGTTATGGAATAGTGCATAAAATCTTTTTTTTTATTAAAGCTTTTTATTTGCATAACATGTATGGGTAGTTCCTCAACATTGATCTTTACAAAGTTTTTCATTACAAATGCAAGCAAACATCAATAGAGAGCATGAAAATGTTATGCTGTGGTCCACATTTCACATCCCTCTCTCTGGGTGTATATGGCTTTCTTCACTGAACAATTGGAACTGGTTTGAGACATTTCATTGTTGCAGAGAGCCATGTCCATCAGAATTGATCATCATGTAATATTGTTGTTGCTGTGTATAATGATCTCCTGATTCTGCTCATTTCACTCAGCATCAGTCCATGCAAGTCTCTCCAGGCCTATCTGAAATCATCCTGCTGGTTGTTTCTTACAGAGCAATAATATTCCATAACATTCATATACCATAATTTATTCAGCCACTCTCCAATTGATGGGTATCCATTCAGTTTCCAGTTTCTAGCCACTACAAAAAGGGCTGCCACAAACATTCTTGCACATGTAGTGAATAAAATCTTGCCAAAGCCTAATTTCTGCCCAAATGATTTCTTATTATATCATGTTATGATGCATGATACTCATACATAGTAAATTTGTGTACAGTGAACTTATATATTCACTTTAACATTTATTTGCCACACTCCAGAGGCAATAGCAGCTATTTATGTAGGGTTTTAATGTTTACAAAGCATTTTACATATTTGATCTTATTTGATCTTGATAATAACCCTGGGAAGTAAGTAGTATTATTACCCCCATTTTGCAAATGAGAAAATTGAGGCACAGGCTAGATGACTGGTCTACGGTTACTCTTCTATAATTCTACTGTTCTATATGCTTTATCATCCAGTTGCCTCCAAGGTACAAAATAGTTTTTCATGGGAGGCACCAGAAGCTGAGGAATTTTGTGAGGGTGGGGGAAGCCAGAAGGAGATTAGGAAAGCATTTTATGGGAGATAGTATCTGATCTCAGTTTTGAAGGAAACTAAAGATTTGATGAGTGGGAGATGAGAAGGGAATGCATTCCGAGAATAGGAGTAATATTAATAAGATATATTTGACTGTATCATCTGGATCACAATCATTTCCCAATGATCCCAATGACTGCCTCTTGGGAAAGAAAAGAGTAATTGGGAAGCTGTATTTGCTTCTCAGGCAGCTGTAGCTGAGATAAAAACAATTCATCATTTAAGATTCTCCTGAATCTCAGACAAAGCCAAATATGCTTCCAAGAGTATGATTCACCACTTTATTAGAGTTACTTTTCTTATCTATATATACAACTGTAAATTTTTTCACCTTCCTTTTGCATTATAGTTAGGAATTTAAAGTAAAAGTACTTAGTGCACTCTATATTTCTAAACTGATTATTTAGTGCCCTTAAGCATTCATGAACTATAACAGATGGGATTTCCATTTTTAATGGAGAAAACACATTTAATGAAAAGTCTTTGAGTTTATCCTTCAGTCCCAATTCCTTTCTGACATAGGAGACTTGTAGGATGGAATATATCAATCATGGTAGAAGTAGTATTTCATTCTCTGGGTTTTGGACGTTTTTGTTTTAACTGTGATTTGGTCTCAGCCTGTGGTACAATGAACTGCCAGATTGGAAACCCCTTCTACCAATGCAAGACAACAGTTATTATGCAATTTATAGTCTTAGAGATTTTTTGGAAGGCAGGGAGAGATTATGTGATTTGCTCACTGTCACACAGTCAGTATGTATCAGAGGTGGAACTTGAATTCAAGTCTCCTTGGCTACAACTCTCTCTGTTGCCCCTCCTTATGGTAATTAATTGTGCTATTCTCCCACCTCACTTCCCTCCCCAATACTGAACCATCTTTTTGATCCTGGTATCAATCAAATTTGGTCATAATAATTTTTTTAAATGTTGCTATAGCAAAAACACTGCTTTAGCCATGTTTAGATTTTATTTGTTATTTTACATTAATATTCATTAGTGATATTGAACTATATATAGTTCTCTTAAAGGAAGAAGGCAAAGGACTTTGTACTTTCCTATTTAATATACTAGGTATTAAGATTGTATTTGTCTCATAATAGGAGTTTGATAAAGTATTTTCTTTCTTAATTTTGGGGACATCTTTCTCTTCCTTCCATTCTTCCATTCTGCCTTCCTTTCTTCTGTAATGCTCAGGGAGAAACTGAGGCAGTATCACACAGTGGAAATTAGGTAATGCTTTATTGATGTTAATTGAGAGTTCAGAATCCATAGCTATGGATCAGGACTGGTGGGACTCATGTCTCAAAGCACGAAGTCCAGGCCAGAGACTAACACAGCCACAGCCATGTTAGCCGACTGAATACAAAGTACTCAGTACTTCATTGCTGGAGAACACTAGTTTTATATCTCCATAGCCCAGTAGAAACAAAGAACTCATGGGAACAGCTGAGCACATCTGGCGTCCAAGGAAACCATAAATTCAGTTCTGACAGGTAGGAGTAAGGGATGCCTTGGCAAAGAAGACTACAGATAAGGGGGTGGGGGCTGCTGGAGAAGCTGAGTAAGTCTGGGTCATTTAGATAAGAGGTAGGTCGAGGCTGACCATCTGGAGGTTTCATGATTACTTTGGAATGTGAGTCCAATTATTTCTGAAGGTCAGGAAGTGGGGATTTCTATTCTGGGACAGAGCAATTAAGGGAGACTGAAACTGCAACTGAGGGAAACTGAGACAGTAACTGAGGGAAACTGAGACAGGCACAACACTTCCTTTCCAAATTTCCTGAATTTTCTTCTATGAAATTTCTATTCATTTTTCCTAGTTCTATTTTTAGGAACCAGACAGAATGAGTATCCCTTTTCTGAATGATAACCCTACAATACCAGGTCCTTCCTGAGTTTTTTCTGCAAACTCCTTCAAAGTAGATTCTTTATATGACATAGACTCAAGGTCCCTCAGCATCTTGATTGCTCTCCATTGTATATTTAAGGAAGAAGTGTTGCAATCTTTCTTTACAGGGAAATGTCTTCTGATAGCCAGACTGGGAATTGACTTAATTCTCTAGCCAATGGTTATCTATACTCCAAGAATATTGGAATAGTTGCCAGGGACTGAAGACCCGGGATATCTGAACCCTTTGTCCATCTCAAGATCAATGCTTAGTCACCTGGGGGAGGGGAAGACAAAAGAAGAGTCAGAGGCTGTGACTCAAGTTTACTTAGAGTAGCACTCCTCTCCTTACCCCCCCCAACTCTAGCAGTCTTATGGAAGAGACAATTGCCTTTTAAGGACTTGTTGAATCATTAGATTTTCCTTCTCTGTATTCAATAAGGGATTTGCTCCATCACCCCCAAAGTACTCCAAAATTAGCAAAATGATCGATTGGAATTAGTTGAAATAGCACAGAACATAACTGTTACACAAATGAGAGCCTTTCTTTCTCTTTTATGGATGAGAAGGGATTGGAATTATTATAATAATGATTTTTAAAAAAGAAAAAAAGGAAATTAGTGTCAATTGATCATTTAAAAGGATTAGAAGAGAACTGAAGAAAATTCAAAAAGGGATACAGGCAAACTAGTTAGGCAATTAACATTTATTGAGTTCTTACTATGCTAACTGCTAAGCATACAAAGAAAAGTAAAAGGTGGTCTCTTCTCTGGAGGAGCTCACAATTATTTAATAAATGTGCAAACATGCAAATTCCTCTATGCAAACAAGCTCATATACTTGTTTGGAAATGATTGATTGAGGAAAGGAAAGGCACTGGAATTAAGAAGGAATGTTAGAAAGGCTTCCTGTAGAAATTGGAATTTTAGGTGGATTTTAAGGAATTTAAGGAATCCAGGGAGTTTAGGAGGCAGAGATGAAGAGGGAGAACATTCCATACTTGGAGGGTAGCTGGTAAAATGATTCGAGTAGGGAGATAAGTATCTTGTTTGAGGAGCAATGAGGAATTTAATTCATCAGATTTCAAAGTTTGTGATAAGAAGACGGAATTATGGAGGGGAGATCAAGTAATGAAGGGCATTGAATGCCAAACAGAAGATTTTATTTTTGATCTTGAAGTTGATAGGAGCCCATAGAGTTTGTTCATATATTGAGGAATCACAATTAGAATCACAAAAGATTTAGCAACTATCCCTATAAATGAGCAGATGGCATAAAATATGAAATCCCAAATGCCAAAATATAAAGCTTTACAATAAAAAATAATCCAGAAAAAGTATGTATAATTCTATAAGGGGAAAAATGGAACTTCTATGAAATAGTTTTTCAAATAGACCTGATAAAAAGATTGCAAATGAATAAAAATATTGAAATCAAAATAAAAATTTAAAAAGAAGCAAAAAAATGAACAATTAGAACAAACTTTTAAGGATGAGCTATTTAAATTTCAATAGAGAGAATGTTAAAAAGGTTCATTAAGAACTCTAATTTCTCAAGAGGTCATAAAAGTAATCAATTGAAATTAAAGATCTCTAAATAATGTTATCATGTTTTGAAGATGCTGTAAGAAAAAAGAAAAAGGAATAGGAAAATATATATTAGAAAAAAGTGGGGGAACACAATTAACACATAATTAAGTTGCTCAGATAGAATTATATACAAAAATGGAATAAGTGGGGGAAGTAATACCTGAACTTTGCTTTCATCTAGACAGGTCAAAAGAGGCCAGAATATACTCGAACACACACAGACATTTGGTATATGTACAATTCAATAATGATGTAAATAGGAATGTGAAGAGGGGAAAGGTGAACACAAGAGGGAGAAAGCTGTCATAAGTAAAGCAAACTCTAAACTTAAGAGAGGATATTGAAGAGAAAAATTGAAAGAAAAATGCACCTATTTGAAATAAACATGAACTGAAGATTATGGGGGGTAATAAGAGAAAAGGATAGAGGAAAATGAAGAATTTGTGAATGGCATGAATTCATAAATGGAAAACATTAGAAGAGTGAG
This sequence comes from Myrmecobius fasciatus, assembly GCA_023553655.1. Lineage (NCBI taxonomy): Eukaryota > Metazoa > Chordata > Mammalia > Dasyuromorphia > Myrmecobiidae > Myrmecobius > Myrmecobius fasciatus. Next base: position 199,601 of record JAJPUD010001821.1, read on the forward strand.
TTAGAAAGATAAATTCTACAATATGTTGCTTACAAGAAACACACTTGAAACATAAAGACACAGTTAAAATAAGGGGTGAGAGTATAATCTATTATACCTTAGCTGAACATACATAGAGATACACATAGTCAGGTGTCATGATTTTTACTTCAGATAAGATACAAAAATTTAATTTAAAAGAGAAATTAATAGCAAAATTATAATAGTAGAATAATTCATTTTATTCCCAGATGAAGCTAACAACAACAAAAACAAACCAAGAAAGAAGTTAAGAATCTTTGTAGAATTAAAAAAAAATAATAGATAATGTTATGCCTGTCTCAGTTTCCCTCAGTTACTGTCTCAGTTTCCCTCAGTTGCAGTATCAGTCTCCCTTAATTGCTCTGTCCCAGAATAGCAATCCCCACTTCCTGACCTTCAGAAATAATTGGACTCACATTCCAAAGTAACCATGAAACCTCCAGATGGTCAGCCTCCACCTACCTCTTATCTATGTGACCCAGACAAGCAGTCTGCTTTGGCAAGGCTCCTTACTCCCTACCTGTCAGAACTGAATTTATGGTTTCCTTGGACACCAGATGTGCTCATCTGTTCCCATGAGTTCTTTGTCTCCCTGAGCTATAGGACCCTATATAATGTTTGAAGTTCCTTGATGGAGCTGCTGAGTACTTTGTGTTCAGTCGGCTAACATGGCTGTGGCTGTGCTAGTCTCTGGCCTGGATTTCGTGCTTTGAGACATGAGTCCCACCAGTCCTGATCCATAGCTATGGATTCTGAACTCTCAATTAACATCAGTAAAGCATTACCTAATTTCCATTTGTGATACTGCCTCAGTTTCTCCCTAAGCATTACATTTCGAGACTTCCCAGCGAGATATGAGATCTGGGACCAGTATTGCACATGGAAAATAGCAGGTCTCCTTCTGCAGTCTTGGGGCGACTGGATTTGGGCTCTTTGTTTAGGGAAGGCCAGCCCTCTGGCTAGTTCCAGAGTCCCAAAGGGAGAGCAGCTTCAGCCGAAGCAAGAGTTCAGAGAGGACACCTCCATTCGGCCATAAGAGAGTCTTTTTGAAATTCCTGCAGGGTAAGTCTGGTCTGTCTGTCTGTCTGGGGTGTCGACACATCTGTCTGGGCTCAGAACGCAAAATGAGGGGAAAAAAGCGCAAATTAGGAGCTGACGAGCTCAACTAATTGCCCCCTCAGGAGTCTGAGCGACATCATGAAGACGTTCCTAACATCACCTGGTTAAAAATTAAAAAAGAAAAAAAAATTTGGGGGGGCCTGGGTATTTTAGCTTGGGAGAAAAAATAAACATCTCTGAGTTCCTAAGATCTCTGCAGAGAGAATAGCATCCCCCAGGGAGCTTTTTTGAAAAGCTCAATTTGAATACCTAGAGAGGGAGTGATGGTTATCTTGCTTCCCCTGGAGCAATGGTAATTTGCCTGTCCCTTCTCGGTATCAGTTCGAGTTGAAAGTTTGGAAGCCTCCCCTCTCCTCTGGAAGTTTTCCTGGGAAGAGTAAAAGTTCTGTCTGTCTCTGTGCTTTAAGTCCCCCTCCCCTCTCTGATTCTGGTAAAGAACGGTCTGACTTGCTTTATGTCTGTCTGATATATCTGCCTGTCTTGTAAACTCCCCTCTCCTCTCCCGGCTTTCCTGAGAGGAGCGTCTGGTAAAATGTCTGTGTAATTAGTGTTTGAGAGATCTCTCTGTGTGTTTTGTTGGATTGAAAGAGTTGGTTCTGTGTGTTTTGTTGGAGCTCTGATGTGTGTGTGTTGGATTAAAGAGCTCTGATGGTTGGTGTGTGTGTGTGTGTGTGTGTGTGTGTTGGGTGAAATTCCAATAAGTTTTAAGAATAGGGATTGGGAAAATTTGGCAATTGGTCATTTCAATGTTAAAATGCTTGGGTTTTAAAATTTCTTATTGGAGTTGTGTTTGCATTAATTTGAAACTAGCAGGGACAGAAAAAGTTTGGCCATTTTAAAATGCAAGCAGAGAAGTTTTTGTTTTTTTTTTTTTTTTTTCTCTCCAAAAGCCTGCTAGAAGAGAAACTGGGAACAGAGCCATAAATCGGCAATAAATTATTCTACAGAGATAACAGGGAGAGAACAAAGAAAGTGGATGTTAATTAGTGTTGGAGAAAAAACTTGGAGAAAAAGTTTAGGGAAAACTGCAGTTTAATTGTATATGTGTGTGTGTGTATATACATATATATGAGTATGTGTGTATGTGTATATATACATGGTATATATGGTACCAAATGGTAAATTGGTTTGCTTACAACATTCAATTGGAATTTGGGAAATTTAGGTAAGAAAAAAAAAAGAGAAAGGCCATCTTTTTGGATTTATGGGTATTTGGTTTTGATAATTACTGTTGCTTTGTGCATGCTACATTGTTATTTTGGGTGTAAGATCTTAGAAATTTGTCTAAATATTGAACCATCAGTACTGTAAGAATTTTTAAAAGCTGTATTTGATTTGATTTCACACTGATAATAGCTTGTTGAAAAAGTCCTGATAATTTCTGTTACCTTCTGAACATGCTGGGTAATTGGTAAGCATTATGAGTTATGCTTTACATTTTGTCAACTTTGATTTTGAACATGTATGTGAGTTTTGTGGAATTATTTAGATGTTCATTAACTTGTGAATCTTGAAAGTTTTGAAGGAAAAGGAAAGGGAAAAGACAGGAGATAAGAGATGGCTTTGTGAATGGGTTATGGAATTGAGGGATTAAAGAAAGGAGAGTATTTTGTGTGTATTTGGGAAGATTGACCAGAGGTAAAAAGAGTGGAGAAGAAAGTGAAGAGGAAGTAGGAAATAAAAAGGTTAGAAAGGTGTTTGGGTATGGGAAAGAGAGAAGGATTTGGCATTCTAAAAGTTAATTAAGGAAATAAGAGTTAAATGGGGGAAGAGAAATGGGAAGATTCTTTCTCAAAGAGTGAAATTTAACTTCCCCACACACTTTCAGCTGCTTCTTTAGAAATGGAAATAAACTTGACTATTTGTTTACTTAAGGTTTAAGGAATATGATAACAAATGTGATTTGTAATTTGGTAAGGTTACTTCCAAAAGTTTAATTGATATTTATAATTGATTCTTTTATGTGCAAATGGGATATTCTGTATGAGTTTTAATTGGTTCCATTGAGTCATCTTAAAATTGTATTCACTGATTTTGAGAAAATTAGTTTTTGCCTTTTGTGTCTCTGACTATGTTTCTGTTCTGGACAATATGTAATTTGGAATTTTTATGTATTGGGTATTTTAAAGGCTAAATGATCTGTAATATTCACCTTATGAAACATGTCTTTGATATGAAACTTAAGTCCCAGAAAGTTCATGGGACAAATTTCTTACTGTTATCAATACAAGGTCATGGTATATGCCTGTTTAGGATTTATCTGAAACTTTGGTTAATGGGATTTGTTATTGGAGGTAAAATTTCTTGGGCTTGTAGCTGATATTGTTTAGGATTTTACAGTTCCACCTTCTGTAAGTTACTGGGACAATTACCTGGAGTACAACTGAGTTAAGGCTATTTTATCCTGTGGCCTGTATGTGCTGAAGTCTCAGTTTTGACTGATTATGTTATGTTATAGCCATGTCCATGTTTTTCCTCCTGTAATTAATTTCTATGATCAGAGCAATAGTCACTAGAAATCATTGCTGCAATTTAATTATGTCATACCTTGCTGTTTCCAACCTGACTTTCTGTAATAATTATGCTTAGGCACATGAGTATTTAGCCTGGTCATCTGTCTGTTACTAGATATTTGTGTCTGTAGGTATTTAGATCCTTAGAAGTTTCTGCATACTGAGAGGACAATTAGCACAGCTGTCTGTGAGATCTAACTGCTTTTTGTTATCAGCCTGCAGCTGTTTGTCTGCCTGTGAGACAAACCTGTCTCTTGCTTGGAAGCCACTGGTACATCTCTGCTGGCTTCTCCTCGTTTTGTGAACCAGTCTTTTCTTTCTCAGACTGTCCTAGTATTCATTTGTTAGGTTTCTTATTTTTCTAGATTTTGGTTAAGTTTACAGCTTTTCTGACAAGCTTCTGGGACCCGGATCCTTACTGCCTGCTTCCACCTCACTCAGTCCCCTCCGAGATGGGCCTGCTTCGGCTTCTTAAAGAGACATCACCCCTTTCTCTCGGCCTGAAGAACTTCTTAAAGAGACATTGCCCGTTTTTCCTGAATAGACTTTTTTCTTGAATGGACTTGTTCCTGATTTGGAGAACTGGGCTGGTTGTTACCTGACTGTAAACTCTGTGCATTACTGTATAATCCCCCGTTACTGTATAATCCTGATTGGATCTCCTGTTACTGTATGTTACTGTATAATTCTGATCGGGCTTTCTAGTGCTATATTTTGGGTTTAGGGATGGAAAATACTGGGACTGTAATGCATAATTTGTATCTGCATTGTCAAAATGATCACACTGTTCCCCCCGGGATAAGGGATCTTGAGTTCCAGAGTGGGAAACCCCCTACTATACTAGCCTGTTATGTGGGATGGGCTTGACAACTAGAGCCCTATTTACTCCTCCTTGGATGATTCCTTTGGTGGGAAAAACAAAAGGGGGGAGGAATTAGAAATAATAACCAGGAAAGCTAGTGATTTTTCCCAAAATACTTGAAATGGGAACCACTAGGGCCCCTTAGTTTCCTATTCACTTGGCCTTAGGTACTCCTGCCTCACCCCCAACCCACCAGTTTTAAATGGAAGCCCCTACAGCAGTCCTTTTTTGCTTTTTCTGCCTGCTTAGTTTATTATTTAAACCCCAAATGGCCTGTGATTGCTGGTTCTGCTTTAACTTTGAACCCCCTTACTCTGTTCGAATGGCCCTGGCAGACTCAGTTTCTGGGACTATTTTCTGATTCCTGGAAGTCTCTGATCCACCTCTCCAGTTCTGTAACCCCAGTCACTTAGCATCTCAGCATCCTATGTAGCAGTTGCTTATTATGCCTCTGGGTTCCTGGGTACCTGCCTCAGTGGTCTGACACAGTGCACACTGATGCTCTAACTCTGACACTCTGACACTCTGCTTTGTAGCAGCGTTCCCCAGCCTGTCTGTTTTTCTGGTCAGGGACAGGTGGTGCAACTTTGGGCCTCACCCTTCCCCCTTGGAATCCTTAGAAGGGATAACACAGCTGCCTTGGGCACTGCTCCCTTTGTAAGCAGAGAGTTAAGTGCACAAACCACTGCAGACCTAACTTTGAACTGCCCATCTCAAACTGGGTTCCCTGGCTGAGATGGAGCTTCAGAACTGCAGAGGACCTGACAAGCTTGCAACAGGAGCGCTATAGAAGGCTGTTAAACAGCTCTGGGGCTGACAGGGAGAGACTTGCCATCACTGTAGGTCCCTACACTTTTTTTCTAGTTTTATTATCTGCTCCTGGTAGGGTCAGTTACAATTGTGGTGCTGAGACCTTCCAGGTATCTGAGGGCAGATGATTCAATGATTTGAATATTCATGAAAGAGTGTGGAATGTTGTGCCTGTCTCAGTCTCCCTCAGTTACTGTCTCAGTTTCCCTCAGTTGCAGTATTAGTCTCCCTTAATTGCTCTGTCCCAGAATAGCAATCCCCACTTCCTGACCTTCAGAAATAATTGGACTCACTTTCCAAAGTAATCATGAAACCTCCAGATGGTCAACCTCCACCTACCTCTTATCTATCTATGTGACCCAGACAAGCAGTCTGCTTTGGCAAGGCTCCTTACTCCCTACCTGTAAGAACTGAATTTATGGTTTCCTTGGACACCAGATGTGCTCATCTGTTCCCATGAGTTCTTTGTCTCCCTGAGCTATAGGACCCTATATAATGTTTGAAGTTCCTTGATGAAGCTGCTGAGTACTTTGTATTCAGTCGGCTAACATGACTGTGGCTGTGTTACTCTCTGGTCTGAATTTTGTGCTTTGAGACATGAGTCCCACCAGTCCTGATCCATAGCTATGGATTCTGAACTCTCAATTAACATCAATAAAACATTACCTAATTTCCATGTGTGATACTGCCTCAGTTTCTCCCTGAGCATTACAATATGATGGATATAATATTTCTTTCTTTTTTCGTCTGTGTCCTATTCTTCCTGACTCCTGTGGAGTTTTCTTGGCAAAGTTACTGGAGTGTTTTATTATTTTCTTCTCCAGAAACTGAGGCAATAGTGATTAAGAGATTTGCCCAAGGTCACACAGTTAGTAAGTGTCTGAGTTTGGATTGAATTTAAGTCCTTCTGACTCCAGATATAACACTTTATTCACTCTGCCTTTTAGTTGCCTTTTAGTGATTGTTAAATGGAAATGGAAAGGAATATACATATTTTTCAATTGCATATGATACCTTGACAAAAATTGATCATATATGAGGATCTAAACATCTAACAAACAAATGTATAAAAGTAGAAATATTAATACACAGTCCTTCTTAATCACAATGGAAAAAAAAATTGGAAAAGAAATCACTTGTGTCCAAAGGGCTATAAAACTGTGCTTACCCTTTGTTCCAGCAGTGTCTCTACTAGGTCTGTATCCCAAAGAGATCATAAAAAAGGGAAAAGGGCTCACATGTGAAAAATGTTTGTGGCAACCCTTTTTTGTAGTGTCAAGGAACTGGAAATTGATATGGTATATGAAAGTAGTGGAATATTATTGTTCTTTTTAAAATGAATCGGCTGGTTTTAGAAAAGTCTGGAAAGATTAACATGAACTGATGCTGAGTAAAAGAAGTAGAACCAGGAAAATATTGTACACAGCAACAGCAAGATTGTGTAATGATCATCTATGAAAAACTTGATTCTTTACAGCAGTTCAATGATCCAAGGCAATCTCTTTTTTTAAATTTTTATTAATACTTTTTATTTGCAAAACATATGTATGGGTAATTCTTCAACATTAACCCTTACAAAGCTTTCTGTTACAAATTTTCCCCCCTACTCCCCACCCCTCCCCTAGATGGCAGGATATCCACTACATGTTAATTATGTTAAAATACTTGACAAATCGAATATATGTATACATATTTTGACACATCATTTTTGTGCAGGAAAAATCGTATCTACAAGAAAGAATAATCAGATAAAGGAAATACAATGCAAGCAAACATCAATAGAGAGCATGAAAATGATATGTTGTGGTCCACATTTCACATCCCTCTCTCTGGGTGTATATGGCTTTCTTCACTGAACAATTGGAACTGGTTTGAAGCATTTCATTGTTGAAGACAGCCATGTCCATCAGAATTGATCATCATATAGTATTGTTGTTGCCTTGAATAATGATCTCCTGGTTCTGCTCACTTCACTCAGCATCAGTTCATGCAAGTCTCTCCAGGCCTCTGTGAAATCGTCCTGCTGGTCGTTTCTCACAGAGCAACAATATTCCATAACATTCATACACCATAATTTATTCAGCCACTCTCCAATTGATGGGCATCCATTCAGCTTCCAGGTCCTAGCCACCACAAAAAGAGCTGCCACAAACATTCTTGCACATGTGGGGCCCTTTCCTTCTTTTATGATTTCTTTGGGATATAAGCCCAATAGAAATGCTGCTGGGTCAAAGGGTATGCATAGTTTGATAACTTTTTGAGCATAGCTCCAAATTGCTTTCCAGAATGGCTGGATCTGTTCACAGTTCCACCAACAATGCGTCAGTGTCCCGGACTTCCCACATCCCTTCCGACACTTGTCATTATCCTTTCCTGTCATTTTAGCTAATCTGACAGGTGTGTAGTGGTACCTCAGAGTTGTCTTAATTTGCTTTTCTCTGATCAATAGTGATTTGATCCAAGGCAATCTCAACAGACTTTGGCTGGAAAACACCATCTGTATCCAAAGAGAGAACTATGGAGACTGAATGTAAATCAAAACATATGTTCACTCCCCCCCCCCTTTTTTTTCTCTTATGGTTTTTCCCTATTGTTCTGATTTTTCTCTTCCAATATAACTCATAAGGAAAATGGGAAAAATGAATGCACATGTAAAGCAAAAAAAAAATGTTTTTACATGTAACTGAGGAAAATAAAAATTAAAAAAAGAAAAGAAATTACTAAAGAATTGGTGGGTCAAAGAACAAATCATAGAAATGATAAATAATTTTAGTAAAGAGGATAGAAATAGAGACAATATATCAAAACTTGGAGAATGAAGTGAAAGCAGTCCTGAGAAGACTAAACACTTTTAGTAACAAAAAAGAAGAAAGAATAGATCAACAAATTAGGTATGCAGCTAAAAATACTAGAAAAACCAAAAAAATTTAAAATGTCAATTAAAGACAAAATTAGAAATACTAAAAAATCAAGGAAATAAACAGAGCTAAAAAAACAAAAACCTATTTAATTAATAAAGCTAGAAGCTGCTTTTAAAAAACCATAAAATAAATCATTAGTTAATTTTATTAAAATGAAGAAGAAAAGAACATTACCACTATAGGAAATGAAAAAGGAGAAATCACAGAAAATGAAGAGGAAATAAAGGATATTATTAGAAATTATTACTTCTCAAATATCTTTGAACTCAGGACTTCACATTTACTAGCTGTGTAACCCTGGGCAAATTATTTAACCCCAAATGCCTCTCAAAAGAAATAAACCAAACAATTATAAGAATATGATCAAAACAATGACTATTCTTAATTCCAGTGGACCACTACTGATAAGACACAATATTCAGCACCTGACAGAAAGGGGATAGATATAGACTGCAGAATAAGACATATGTATTTTAGTATGTAGCTAAGAAGAAAATTTCTTTTTCTTAATGATATATGTTTGTTGCAAAGAATTTGTATTTTTTTTCTTCCTTTTTTCAATAAAGTGGTAGGAAAAGAAAATAGATTTCTATTAATTAAAATTTTAAAATAGGGAGTTGTCAGGTAGAATTAAATACATAAGTGGAATATAGCATGCTCTTCCAGAGGGGGTCACTATATCATTATTTTTGTTTGTTTAATCTGTGAATATCTGCAATGTAAAAAGATATATCAATAAGACTTTAAAATAAAATAATATATATACAAGAGTCTATATATAATATAGATATACATACACATATGTGAATATGTATAATTAATCATCCTTAGAGAGATGAGAATTAAACATGGGAATAAGCCAGCTCACTAAGAAAGAGAAGTATCACTAAGGAAAAAATATGGGTGAATTTTCATTTATACTGTACATATTTGTGATGTGGTATACCCTATCATGTTTGTGGAGAAATGTTTTATTGTTACTTTTAATTACTGTGCTACTTCATTATATAAGGCTGAAAAGATTAATATCTTATAATTAAATGTCTTTGCTTTGAAAAAAAAATATGGGAGGATGTCAGTGGTTAAGCAGTAAGAAAAGTGTGACAATCCTGCAAAAGAAATCATAACAATTAGAGGTCAGAAAGGTATTAGAACCAGGAGGGAACAGTATAATAGAAGCTAAAAGAATTCAGTAAGAGGGAGTGGTCAACAGTGTCCAGTGCTATGGAGAGATCAGGAAGGAAGATAACAGAAAAGAGACAAATAATAGCAGTTTAAAGTCTCCTGGTTACCATTGAGGGGGAGTTTCAGCTGCCAGACCACATTCAAATTCCTAGCTTATCACCTTTCTAGCTCAGATGCCAAATTCTGTAAACTCATCTGGCTTTCCTATTTCTTATACACTAAATCCAGTCCTCCACCATTGTTGTTTTCCTTTTCCTTTTCTCAGAGGAGATTCTTAGTACTATTATTGTTCAATCATTTCAGTCATGTCTGATTCTTTGTGAACACATTTGGGGTTTTTCTGAAGTGCTTTGTGATTTCCTTCTTCAGCTCATTTTACAGATGAAAAACTGAACAAACAAGATTAAATGACATGCCCAGGATCATAAAGCTAGTAAAAGTCTGAGACCAGATTTGAACTCAGATAGATGAGTCTTCTGACTTTAGATTTAATGCTCTGTGCACCCTGGGCTTCACCTAACTCTCTTTAGCATTGTATTTGGGTCATTAAGAAGCTTTTTTTGAGCCTGAAGAGCAATTTATACTATAACCTCAATATTATAAAAATGAATAATATTGAGTACTTTTATAAACTGACAAAGAATTAAATTAACAGAACCAGAGGACAATTTACACAATAAATCATTTTGAAAACAAACACCTTTAAAAACTATGCACTGAAACCCTACTGGTATATCTCTAAGACAGTTTTACAATTGCCTACTTTACCTGGTTTCTATAACTTATAGGAACCACAAGAATCTTAAACAGATTCCTCTTACTGTGTCTCATTGTTGCTACACCCCTACCTGATTATAAATTATGCATGCCACTCTGCCCTACAGTTCCCATCTGATGCATTTATCACATGACTCAGAATAGACAGTCTGTATTCTCTTCCCTTCAAAAGCACATGATGCCTTTTATAAATAAATGTCCTTTTGTTCACTTTCTTGTGACCTATTTCAGTATCAAAGGCTCCATTCAAAGAGAATTTCTAGGCTACAATGGTCATGTCACCTACCTTTAAGGGACCTTGAGCTACCTGAGACTAGTGAGACTTTAATGAGGTTATGGATGTAGATATGAGGACACACATAGTAATGAACCTCCATCCTGGGCCTACAGGTAACCATTTGCTTTTAAGTCCTTCTTGGCGATGGAAAGTAAAATTTGGTAGAAAGATAGACCTCTATAAATTTTTTTTCCAAAAAGAGAAGCACTGAGAGGCTTTGAAGAGCCTTTAAGACATCAAAAGTCTGGTTTTCTTAGTAATTATGCTTCTTCCTCTCTAAAGTAACTTTTTCAGCTACTGTCTTAGGACAGTAAGTAATGGGGGTCTGGAGCAAGTGTAGACTCGCTGAGATCACATTTCCATATGGTTGTCAGGGAGCTGCTTCTGGGAAAATTAAAATATTATATAAGAGAATTGACTTGGAGAAATAGAGTATGGAGCTTACAAAGATATTCTGTCACTGGTTTCAGTTGGTTAATCACATGTTGAAGAGGGGGCTTTTTAACTTTATATAGAAGCATTCAGAAAGTCAGGAAACTGAAATCCTTTGAGAAATGATTTGCCCGATGTCTCACAAGTAATCAGTAACAAATTTAAGAAACAGTGAATATAGAGATTTAAGGGAAGCATGGGAAGACTTGTATGAACTGATACAATATGAAGTAGCAAAACCAGGAAAGCAAAATACACAATTACAACAACCATAGTATATTAGCTAGAATTCCTATAACACTAAAGGTTCACAAAGCACTTTGCATATGTTATTTTATTTGATCTTCACAATGACCATACAGATATAGAAACTGAGGCTGAAAAAGGTTAAGTGACTTGCCCAGATTAAAATAGTTTGAAAATATCTGAGGTAACTCAATTGAACTCAATTCTTAACTCCAATTCCAGCAACATCTATTGTGATATTTAGCTGTCATAACAATATAAACACACAGAAAAGTTTAAAAATTGAAAATGAATGCTACATAATTATAGTATCTAGGCTTGCCTCTGGAGAAAATGTACCTTTCTTCTTTCTTTGCAGAGGAATGTTTTGTTACAATCATTCAAGAAGTTTCCCCCCTCCTTTTCCTCTGTCCTTCCTTCCTCCCTCTCTCCCTCCCTTCCATACTTCCTTCCTTCTTCCCTTCTATCCTTCTTTCTTCCCTCCCTCCCTCCCTCCCTTTAAAGTTGTATTTTTTTTTTTTACATTTCTGTAGTTATTCATTATTCAGTTAATATATTTTCTAATTCCCCAGAATTTTCTAAGTAAACTATCATGGCATAAGGAAAGATGGATAGTTTTATCATCCCCTTACCTATCATTATACTTTTAATTTCTTTTTCTCGTCTTATAGATGTTGATAGCATTTCCAAAACTTACTTTTTAGATTCACTAGATTCATAGTAAATTTCCCCCCAACCCTTCATTTTTATTCTATGTATATCTTTGATTTTTAGATCTTGTAATTATGAAATTTTATTTTCTAATACAATATGTCAGTCTCATATTGTTGGATTATTTAACCCATTCTCACTTAAAGCTAAAAGTTAGGTTTATATTTGCTTCCATTTGTGTGTATTTTTTTTTCTGAATAAGATTTTTTGTTTGTTTTTCTTCCCCTGTAATAGTATATTGTCTCTTCAGTTGTTTTTGCTTAATGTATTTTTTTCCCTGAGGCAATTGGGGTTAAGTGACTTGCCTAGGGTCACACAGCTAGGAAGTGTTAAGTGTCTGAGGCCAAATTGAACTCAGGACTTCCTGACTTCAGGGCTGGTACTCTATCCACTATGCCACCTAGCTGCCCCTTGCTTAATGTATTTAAGCCAATCCTTTTCTTTACTCTCAATAGCCTTCCCAATTTGTCACTCCTTTCCTTAGTTTTGGAGTTTTATATAACAAAACCCTACATATTATGTCCACCTTTAGGATCAGTTTAAATCAACAAACATTTATTAAAGACAAATCCTAGGAATTTCTACATCCTAGGAAGATAGAGTAATTTATGTTTGCTGTTACCTGTTTTTACCTTCCCTAAATCCTTCTCAATTTTCCTAAATAAATTCCGTGGAAGGGAACACAGATCAAAATTTGGTAAATGTTCATATTTATGTTGACATAAGTTTAGAATTATTCCAAATATTTTTACTTCCTTTTTCAAAGTAAACCTAATTAATTATAACTGCTTTTCTCTGATTCTGATTTCCTTCTAATAGCCCTCCTCCCCCCAAAAAAGACAACTTCAAAGCAGGGAACTTTGGTAATCAAGACACATGGGACAAATCAAGAAGCTCAAAAGCTATCTTATTTTACTGATTTCAGTTTATTTTCCCATTTATCCTCCAGCTCTCTTTTGAGATTCTTTATGCAATCTTCCAGAAAGGCCTTTTGAAAAGGGGACCAATGATGGTCCTTAATAACTTCCTCTGGAGTTTTGTCTAAAGGAATTTCAGGATCTGGGGTCAGCCCTTCTTTCTCTCAATAAAAGCTGTCTGTGGTGAGACTTTTGCTTCTTCATTTTTTTTAGACAGTGTGTATGTTTCTTTAAGATTTAGAAAAACGGCAGCTGAAGTTCTTTGCCCTGGGGCAATTCGGCAAATTAACTCAAGGTGCTGGGCCGGTGGGGGCTAGGACTAAGTCTGAATTACTCCTTAAACAAGGCAAGTCTGCCAGAACACCTGCCCCCAATCAGGGCAGAGTGTCCCGAGTGCCTCAGATAAACTCCAGGTGTTTGGAGTTTGGAGTTTGGAGTTTCTGCCACAGTGAGCTGAGTCCCACCCTCACTTCCGGCCTACACCACTCTTTATCCCTCTGTCTGAGTTAGACAAACCTGATGTGAAGTTCTTCAGAGATATCAGCAAGCAGCGTCCGAGTATTTCTGAGTTCGTTGACTTGAAGATCAGTTCAGAGGCTTATTTTATTGTTGATTTGAGAAGATCGGAGGAGGCGCAGAGAGTCACGTTTTCACTCTGCCATCTTGGCTCCGCCCCTTCTTTTCTCAAGCTATCTTATTTTAGAGCAAAGCTCATTTTAAGTAATCCAAAATAATTTCCACTATTTATGCTGTTCCTGCCTTTCTCTGTATGTGTATGTATGTTACCTTTATGTAAATATGCCTGACAGTGGGCTTGTATGCATATGTGTCTCTGGGTAGAAGCATACCTGTGGGAAGAAATATAAATAAATTTCATTTTTCTATTTTAAAATCTTATTTAGAGTTTTGAATGATCATGAGGATCAGAGAAAATGTCTAGTCCTTCATCTTGTTGTTCATGTCCAAAATCATATTGTATATTTTTTAGTGTTTCAAGATAGTTGTTTTCCTTTTTCTTACATTTCTATTGTTATTCACTGACTTCCCCATGACAAATAAAATCCTTCTCTTATAACAAATAATTATTCAATCCTCTTATTTTAAAGATGAGGAAACTGAAGTCTAAAGAGACCCCAATGTCATATACATGTCAAAGTTTTTATTCAAACACAGTGTTCTCTGGCTCCAAATTTAACAGCTTCTGCTGAATTCCCTTTCATTCCCTTTCTTTTTTTAGAATATACAGTTTCCCTTTATATACTTAAATTTATTTTTATTCACTTTTTATTAAATAACTTCATTCTGTGAATAATTTCATTATTATTTTGATTAATAGTACAGAAAATAAAAATTAATTTAGTTTTATTACCACCTTCATTATTTACTCTAACCATATTCACGGAATATTCAATTATTTAATGACTCCTTTTTTATGAAAAAAATGTTTAAAAGCAATCTTCTTTGTATCTTGTGTATCCCGGGTTAATTAATGCTCTAGCATTTTATATATTTTGTCATTCCTGTAAATAGTGTTTATCAGTTTGGGGTTTTTTGTTAGTGATATATAGAAATGTTGGTAATTTTATGAATTTGTCTTATATTCTTCTATTTTTATCAGAAGGTATTATTATACTGACTTTTGGGGGTGGTTAAATTCCCAATTTTAATAGAAATGCTGTTAAACATTTTCCAATTTATGTAATAGAAAGATCTATAGATTCTAATAGTATGGAAAAATCCTCTCAACCCCATGGGTTTAGATAACCTACAACTAGAACGAAACAAATGCAATAGATTATTGCTTGATAAACCTAAGATCACAAAACACTGTAGAACAAATTCTTTATTCAGTAAAGGCTGTTGGGAAGATTTCATGAGATATTACAATTACTTCCAAGTGAATCAAAAATCTAAATTGAATCAATAATCTAAGTCTTTTTGAAGTAATAATAATAATTAAAAAAAGAAGATAATGGAATCTTGCATTATGGAGAGGTGCAAAATTTCTAGCTGTTCTATAATTAGAAAAGTATACAGGAGACAAAATTAATTTTGTTGTAAGGAAATAAAGAATTGCCATACCCAAGAAATTCATCATCAAAAGGCTATGGTACTGATGATGAGCTTTTCAATTATGTAAACAAGCTAGACTTTGGAAAGCAGCCTGTTATTGGTGCCATATTTGAAGTTCTTCCAATGTTGTAGAACTTAACAGAACTTGTGCTCCACCGGCAAAACCTGTAGAACTCAGGATTGTTAATGTACCATGATGTGGCAAAAAAAAAAAAAAAAAAAAAAAAATGCACAATGTCCCTAGTATAAAAAGAAAAGAAATAGACTGGGGAGAATGACTGAAAGTTCGATAAAAATTCTTTTTAGAAAAATTTGACACAACTTTATAAGAAAATATTCCTTTCCTAATAGATGTTGTCAAAAAATATAAACAGTTCTCAAGAAAAACAACACAGTATTGTGCTATAAGAAATGAAAAACGGGGGGGGGGGGAATTCTGAGAAGATGGTGGAGTAGGTTAGAACATTCAAGCTCTCCAGATTGCTCCCACAAACTGAACAAATTTTCACTTCAAGGCAATCATAGACTAGTGGAAAAACAAAGATTTGGGGCAGAACAGGGGTCTTCCTCAGGAACCCTAGAAAACTTGAATAAGACCTCAGGACTGATTTTAACTGGTATAAAATGTAAACACAGCATAGAAACAGCACTGGGGCATCCTGGGGTTACTGGGTCCAGCCTGAACCACAAGAACTTTTATTACCTCCTGAACAGCAAGAGGAGTTGGGAGGACGGAAGGATCTGAGTCTGGAAGACTGAGGAAACCTCTGCTGCTTAGGAATGCCAGCCCCAACTGTGCTGCTGAAACAGGCTCTGAGAGAGAAGGAACCATCATACCTGGTGAGCACAGAAGCAGGGGGCAAGGATACTGCTGACCACAGGCATTTGCATGAGAGTGGAGCTTTTGATTTGGAGTTCCAGGTCAGAGGGGAGAGCTGAAGTAAAGCAACAGGCATTAATCCTCCCACCCTAGGATTAGAAGTGCTAATAGTTCTTATTTTTAAAAAATGAATAAAGAAAAAAAGAACACAACCATAAAAACTTACTATGGGAATAGGGAAGACTGGAGTTCATCTTTATAGAACAGTCAAGTAAAATTTAAAAAAAGCCTCTTCCAGCCTAAAGAGTAATATTAAATGGCTATCTGCCCAGAAAGAATTTATAGAACTCAAAAAATCAAAATGAGAAAGACTGAAGAAAAACTTAAAAAAAAAAAAAGAACCATCTAAGAAAGACAAGATTATGGGGGGAAAAAAAGCTAACCAACTAGAAAGGGAGATACAGAATCTCAAAGAAGAAAATTATTTTAAAAATAGATGTGGGTAGGGGCAGCTAGGTGGCGCAGTGGTTAGAGCACCAGCCCTGAAGTCAGGAGGACCTGAGTTCAAATCTGGTCTCAGACACGTAACAGCTGTGTGACCCTGGGCAAGTCACTTAACCCCAATTGCCTCAGAAAAAAAAAAAAAAAAATAGATGTGGGCAAGAGGAAACTAGTGAAGCTATAAGAGACCAAGAAATAACAAAACAAGATATAAAAATGAAAAAATAGAACAGAATGTGATATATCTTTTAAGAAAAACAACAGATCTGGAGAATAGATCAAGAAGAGAAAATATAAGAGTAATTGAATTACCTGAAAACTGTGATCAAAAAAAGAACCTTCACATAATAACACAAGAAATAATCAAAGAAAATTGTCTTGGTGTGATAGAAGATGAGAGGAGAGTGGAAATAGAAAAAAAAATCATCAATCACCATCTCAAAGAGATTTCTAGATGGAAAACACCTAGGAAATTTTGAAATCCACTGATCAAAGAGAAAATTTTGCAAGAAACAACAGCAACAATAACAACAAATCAAATATGCTGAAGCTATAATTAGGATTATACAGGGTTTATCAGCAATTACAATAAAAAATCTCAGGGCCTGGAATAATATATAATGACAATCAAAAGAACTAGGCCTGTGGCCAAAAATATCCTATCTAGCAAAACTAACTATAATATTGAATAAAAAAAAGGACATCAAACAAAATTGCAGATTTTTAGGACTTTCTTTCAACCAGACCTGAACCTGATAGTAAATTTAGCATGTAAGAGCCAACATCAAAGATTAACTTCAAATGACTCAACATGGATAAATTATTTATGTATATGTGCATATGTATTTTTTGGCATGGATATATAGATCACATGATTAAAATCAACACCAGTAATTGGGTAGCTAAAAAGAAAGATTGGGGCAGAACTGAGTATGATTTGACTCTAAAAAGCAAAACTGTCTAGGAAAAGGTAAAAATAGCAAATGAGGTATGGAAAAGAATAGACACAGGGGTGAGGAGAGGGGAGGCAATGGAATAAGGTGTATTGATTAATGAGAATGGAATAAAGAAGGAAGGGAAGGGTGGGGAGAGAAAATAAGGAAGGGATCCATGGATGGGGGGAAGGTAAGTAGTAGCAAGGCAAGTTAAGGGGCAGAATTTAAAGTAGAAGAGTTAGCAGGGATAGAAGAGATATGCACAAATGCTACAACAAGAATTAAAATCAGAATTTATTAGAAATTTTTTTAAAAGTAGGGCTAATAATCATTGATATTAGACAAAGTCAAACAAAGATTCCATCAAGAGAAAAATCTAATCATGTCAGCAATATTAATATTGTTTTATATACATGTTTACATATATGTAAATGTACCTGTATATATGCATGTATATATGCATAAGGTTATGTATGTGTGTGTGTAAATATATCTGTGCTTAACTATAGTCTTCTTGGGGGAGGTAAAAGGGGATATAAGGGGAAAAAAGAATAAAATAAAAAGTATACAGCAGAGAACAAAAGAATAACCTGCAAAGAAGAAAGAAAAGATGGACAGTCATGAATATAATCTCTTTTATTATTATATATGCTTTCTTGAAAGAGAAATTTATTGTTACATATACTCCCTGATGTCTTGCTGGGCAATTTTTTTCTTTTGTCTTTCTTTTTCTATTTTTTTCTTATTCTGTATTTAATTGTAAATCAATAAATATTTTTTTAAAAAAGAAAGAAATGAGGAGACTAATTTCAGAAAAACCTGCACTTACATAAACTAATATAGAATGACGTGCACAGAGCAAGGAGAACATTGTAAATAAACAGCAATTTTGTGCAATGAATAGCTGTGAATAACTTAGTTATGTTCAGCAATACAAGGATCCAAGACAATTCCAAAAGACTCAAGGTGAAAAATACTATCTGCCTCCCAAGAAAGAACTATAATATAGTAACACAAATCAAGGCATATTGTTTTTCTTTTTCTTCCTTCCTTCCTTCCTTCTTTCCTTCTTTCCTTCCTTCTTTCTTTTCTTCCTTCCTACCTTCTTTCTTTCATCTTCCACAAAATGATTAATATGGAAATGTTTTACATGGTTGTACATGTATAATTTATGTCACATTGCTTACTGTCTTGAGAGAAAAGGAGAGGGAGGGAAGGATAGAAATTGGAGCTTAAAACAAATAAAGAATAAATGTTTAAAAATTAGTTTTCCATGTAAATTGGGGGGAAATAAAATATTATTAACCCCAAATATATTGAGTTAGTTCAGAATATTGACATCATTTCCTGGTCATCTGAGTAAAAAGAAGCTTTGAGGAGCACTAGAACAAATCTGGTGCTTGACTGATAGATATTTAAGAACAGGCCAGGGAACTTTGCTTTGTTGAATCAATTCAAGATGTCTTTACTACTCATCCTTGTTGAATATCATTTCAGCTATTATAGTATAAAAACTGCTGTTGGTATTTTTCCATACGTAAATTTTAAGCAACAACCTCTCTTAAAGGGGAAATTATTGAAGAAATCTTAAGATCACCAAGTCTTATCTTATAGTAACTATTTATAAGTAAATCTTTGTTTTTGTTAAATGTTGAATGACCTACAAATGTCTCATTTTTTTCAATCTAGAAATTAAGCTGCCATGAACTGGCTTGAGGCTTAACCAGAACATTTCTGCAGCATAAGTTTAGATGATTTTTGAATATGATATAAACAAGTATTTCATTAAGAGTATAAAATGTGTTTTTTTTTTAACATGAAATCATATCCAAGAGTATTGTGCTAAAGTCAATTTGAGCAAGATCAACTGCTACATTTTCAATGTAAGCATTTCAGTGTAAGGAATCCACAAAGCAGCACTTTATTTGTTGCTTTGTGGATTGTCTAGATTTAAAAAAAATTTTAATAAAGCAAATTAAATTTAAAAAAGAAAAAAGAAAAGCAGCCACATGAAAGGTTATTCAAATTACCTAATAATCAGAAAATTTAAATTAAAACATTCCAGTATACCACTTTATATTCACCATATGATCAGCAATAGTTAAAAATAATAAAATTCGATACCAAAATGTTTATAGCAAGACAATAATATTTTATCCTATTGGTATAACTGGAAAATCTTAGTTTGGGACAATCTTCTTATTACAAAGTTATTCATGTCTTTGGCTTATTAATCCCATTACTAAAACTATATTATAATTATATTATTTAGGAAGACAAAGATCTATTTGCATAAGAATATTTCTAACAGCATTATTCTAATAAGAAAAAATCTCCTAGAAACAGCCTATGTGTCCAAAGATTAGAAATGGTTAAACAAATTTTGTATATTAATGAAATGAAATATTTATTAAACTTTTATTGCACCATAAGAAATGATAACTATTAAGATTACAAAGAACTACACAAAATTCATATGAAGTAATGCAAAATCAAAAGAACAACACATGCTAATTATCGTGGTAAATAACAATATTATTTACATAATATAGTAACACAAAAACAAGCAAAAATCCAGAAAAATATATAACCAAGAAAAAGAAGTTAAGGAGGCATCATGGAAACTAGACAATTTGGTTTTTACATCAAAATACACTATAAACAAGAGAAGGTAACTTTCAGTAGAGACATTTAAAATAATCTTGCTTTTGTTTATATTTGAATATTTGCACTTTATTATACATGTTGTTTATGAAGATTCAGAAAGAAGGAAGAAGAAGGAGGAGGAAGAGGAGGAGGAAGAAGAAAGAAGGTAGAGGAAGAGGAGGAAAAACAAGAAGAAGAAGGAGGAGGAGAAGGAAGAAGAAGAAAGAAGGAAGGAGAAAAAGAAGGAAGAAGAAGGAAGAAGAAGAAGAAGGAAGAAGGAAGAAGAAGGAAGAAGAAGAAAAAGAAGAAATACAGCTAAGGTAAAGAAAGTACTTCACATTATTGTTTTCCTTCTCTTCCCTCTCCAGGGTATCTAAGCTACAAGAAGCCCTTCATCCACATCCTTCATCCTATGTATGGACAGTTAACCTTGTTTTCCCTGGGAAATAATGAAGAGCCTCCTAAGAAGCACAACTTCGCCACCTTGTGGCTAAAACGGAAAACTCCACTATCTACACTTTCCCTTTAGCTTGTCTTTGTTCCATAGCAACGTCTGGGAAGATGTTACATTGCAACCGTTAATTTTTACTGTTTAACATGAACCTCTCTTTTTAGAACAGTTAGGATTGTACAGTAAAAATAGAGAATCATAGGGACCATCTGGTTTCAAATCTCCTTTTATTAGACATGAAGAAACTAGGCTAAGAGAGATGATGTATCTTAGTCAAGGTCTCACAGTGAATTAGTGACAGAATTGAGACAAGTACCCATCTCTTCTGACGTCTACTTCAAGGATTTTTCCATGGCTCCAGGCCACAGCATGGAAAACTATTAGATAAGAGTTCTGAACACTTTGGTGACCAATCAGACCACTAGATGATTGATGGTGCAGCACACAACCAGCCTCCTGACAGAGGCAATCATCTCAAAATGTAGAATGTGGCATACATTTTCAGACATGACCAACGTATGGATGTGTTTGCATTGACTGCATGTTTCTTACAAGAGAAGGATTTTTTGGATATGGGAAAAGAAATGGTGATGGTTATCCAGGAAAAAAAAAAAGGTTCACTGAAATATGTTGCAAAACGTATTAAAGAGAACAGAAGGGAGTTCAGACAGATACAGAGAAGCAGGACTGCTTTAGGGGTCAAAATGGGTTTAATTTATTATATGCATTTTGAAAAGCATGCTATATTAAATAGAGATGTGTGGTTTCATATACCACCTTCTTCCATTTATTATATATATTTATTTATTTATATTCTCTCTCTCTCTCTCTCTACATAGATACACACACACACACACACACACACACACACACACACACACACATATATATATAATGTTACTAGGTTAGGAAACTGCAAATCAAGGAAAGACTGCAGCTAAAAAAAAATTGATTTTATTCTGGTAGAGGGATCTACATCTGTGTTTTTATCCATGCCCAGATCTGCATGCTCCATCACAGATGCAGGTTCAGCAAATCAGCAATTCCTCTGTAATTTATAGTCTTAGACTTTGGCCTATGAAACTGAAAGGGTAAGCAGCTTGATGAAGGTCACACAGCTAGTTTGTGTATGAAGCAGCACCTAGATCCCAGGCCTTGCTGACTCCTCAAGGGTAATCCTCTGTTTACTCTGCTTGGCAGCTTTTCAGAATAACAATAATGACAATTCACATTTCCATAGCGTTTTCTTTTTTCTTTTCACCCAGATTCTGATTTCATTCATGTAAAGAACAAGGGAAAATCCTACTACCAATGAAGATCAGTAATTGTTCAGCTACTTACAAGGGCAGTAACTTGTCCAGGGATACACAGCTAACATACCTCAGAGGCAAGATTTGAAAAAACATTTACTAAATGCCAACTATGTGCCAGGCACAAATCTTCCTGACTTGAAGCCTGGCTTTCTGTTGATTATTCCACAGCTGCCTCTTTGTAGTATTTTAAACTTTACAAAAAAATTTGTTTGGAACAACTATGTGAAGTAATACAAAGATCATTATCCCCATTTTATAGATGAGGAAACAGAGACTTAGTTGAGTTACCTAATTCATACAATTCAATAGGCATTGTGTTAGGCACTTTGCACTCAGAGATAAGGCACTGTGGCCTCTAAGGCAAAAAGAAAATGATATAACTTCTGCTCTAAAAGAACTTACCTTCTATTGGGAATGCATTTCAAAATTAGCTCTGAAAAAATGCTCTAAATAACTATTGATTAGAGAAAAGAAAATTAATACAATTCTGAGGTACCACTACATACCTCTCAGATTGGCTAAGATGACAGGAAAAGATAATGATAAATGTTGGAGGGTGTGTGAGAAAACTGGGACACATACATTGTTGGTGGAGTTGTGAACTGATCCAACCATTCTGGAGAGCAATTTGGAACTATGCTCAAAGAGCCCTTTGATCCAGCAGTGTCTCTACTGAGTCTTTATTTCACAGAGATCATTAAAAAAGCAAAAAGACCCACATGTGCAAAAATGTTTGTAGCAGCCCTTTCTCTAGTGGCAAAGAATTGAAAACTGAGTAGATGCTTATTGATTGGGGAATGGCTGAATAAGTTATGGTATATGAATGTTATGGAATATTATTGTTTTATAAGAAACGATCAGGAAGATGATTTCAGAGAGGCCTGGAGAGACCTACATATACTGATGCTAAATTAAGTGAGTAGAACCAAGAGAACATTGTACACAGTGGCAACAAGATTACGTGATGATCAACTCTGATAGATGTGGCTCTTTTCAACAAGGAGGTGATTCAAACCAATTTCAATAGACTTGTGATGGAAAGAGCCATCTGCATCCAGAAAGAGGACAATTGAGACTGAATATGTATCATGACATAGTATTTTCACCTTTTTTGTTTTTGTTTGCTTGATTTTTTTCTCGTTTTTTTTCTTTTTGATTTGATTTTTCTTATGCAGCATGATAAATGTGAAAATATTTATAAAAGAATTGCTTCTATATGTTTAACATATATTGAATTGCTTGCTATCTAGGGGAGGAAGTGACAGGAAGGAAGGGAGGGAGAAAAACTTGGAACATAGGGTTTTTTTTTAAAAGCTTTTTATTTGCATAACATATGTATGGGTAGCTCCTCAACATTGAACCTTACAAAGCTTTCTATTACAAATTTTCCCCCCTAGACTCCTCCCCTCCCCTAGATGGCAGGAAGTCCACTACATGTTAATTATATTAAAATACTTGACAAGTCGAATATATGTATACATATTTCCATACTTATCTTGTTGTGCAAGAACAATCGTATCTACATGAACAGAAAATATCTGAGAAAGGAAACCCAATGCAAACAAACATGGACAGAGATCATAGAAATGATATGTTGTGGTCCACATTTCACATCCCTCTCTCTGGGTGCATATGGCTTTCTTCATTGAACAATTTGAACTAGTTTGAGACATTTCATTGTTGAAGAGAGCCAGGAACATAGGGTTTTTCAAAGAGTGAATGTTGAAAACTATCTTTGCATGTATTGAAAATAAAAAGTTATTATTAAAAAAAATAGATCCAAAGTCTAACTCTTAGGTCCATGGTTCTTTTACTACATGATACCTATAAGCCAAGATCAAAATGTTTAATGAAGGGAATTATGGTTTTTTGCCTGCTGAGAGTTCTTACGGACAACAAACTTTCTGTGGGGGAAAACTTGTACTAAACTGTATTTTGTTAGTTTTTCTTGGATGAATTTATTTAGCAAATGAAACATTAGCCTGGCCTCTTGGATGGAGGAAAGAATAAAGGTTTCCTGATACTCACAGAAAGTCCTTCTGCCTTGAACAAGAGAAAGCTGGAAAATGTTTCTGAATGTAATTACTAACATGGAAAACCAGATCAATAGCCTCCTCTGTGGGCCCTATTGCAGTCACTCAGACTCAGAGCTACACAGGTCAAGTACAGATACAGCCACCATGACCAGTTCTTAGTATTCCCTGACATGAATGCTTGGTCATAGCAGATCTCTAAGCAGTTACTATTAGAATAGATCCAGAGGATCAGAATGAAATAAAGGTACCAGAAGTGGGAATGTGAAATAGATTTGAGAGAACATAATAGTTCAATATGATGAGGTCTTGGGTCACTAGGTGGGACTGGCAGAGAAAGCTTGAAGTATTGATAAGATTACTCGAGGCAAGCAGGGAAGGGCACTGATGGAGATCAGCTCAACCATATAGGTAGAAGTCTTGGGTAACCCCACCTTATATAGCTAATCAAATGTCAAGCCCCTGAGGTTAAATTTCCTCTATAAATTTGCCTATGACATCTTTGTTGAATCCCTTTAGGGTTAGCTGGCCTACTGCATTCTGCCTTAAGGTATCTTTCTTCTCCCCCTCCCTCATGCTTCATGATGTCTTTCTCCCCCTTATAGCTAACTAACTCTGTTAGGATGCTAACCGCCTCTATGCATTTAGTCTATCAATCAATGGTATACTCCCACTTCATGGAGTATTTTCTTTCTCTTGGCAAATTGTGAGTTCCATTGGGAAACTTATCTTTTCACTGTTGTTAAAATCCTTTTCCCTGCTAACTAGATGTTCTTCCAACTTTATTTCATTTTACCATTCCGGGTGCCTATTATACCTCTTCATTTTGTCTGTGATCTCTTCTTATAAATAAACCTACCTTTTGCCAAAGAGAAAAGCCACTGTGAATTCTTGACATAATTTAACCCCAATATTTGGTACCATTTGTTCTCCTCAATCTCATCATTTGGGGCTGAATCTCAAACACATCATTTGGTACCTACATCAATCTCATCATTTGGTGCCGTACCTCAAATCCATCAAATCAATCTGAAGAAATCAAGTCTGACATCCAAAACTGAGACTTGCTAGTTTATTAAGTGAATAGCACACAGGCTCAAAACAATCAGAACTAAGTAAGGCAGAATCATAGATGATTTCAGCAATTTGCTTTTGGGGAAATACAACTTTTTTTTTTGCTCAGGGGACACAGGATCTAGGAAATGACAAGAATATTTATTGAGATGTTGAGACTGTCTTAAAGATAATCTGGGAAAACTAAATTACCATCAAATTTGTCTTAAAAGTTGAAGAATTGACTATGGTTTCACATCATTCTATGCCAATAGGACAATCTGAAAACTGGCCTGATCATAGTTGACAAAGGAACAGATGACAAAGGAGCAGCTTTTAGTAATTCCTAAGAATAAGTTAGTTTAGGGTTCACATTAGGATCATAGATTATCAATGCTGGGGAGAATTTTAGAACTCATCTAGTCTAGTGCTCTAATTTTATGAATGATGAGTTTTAGACTCAGAAAGGTATGGTTTGCTCAATAAATTGGTGTCAGAGTCATAATGATAAATCTAGATCTTCTGACTTCAAGGTTCAGCCAACAAGAAATGCTGTCTACCATAATCTTATTTTATTTTGTTACACATGTATGCATATCAAAAATATATTGGTTAATTTTACTAAACAACTTGTTTTTTCCTTTAAAAAAATAAACAAAAAAAAACTTTACAGATCCCTGATTTGAAGAGGAACAAAGAGTCTATTTGGAAATGAAGATATAAGAAAAACAAAAAAGTATCAATACAAATTAGATAATTTTTAAAATATAAGAATGTAAATTCCTTTTGTATCCCCAATGCCTAGCGTATAATAAACATTCTTACAATGCTTGTTAAATTTGGGAGAAAAAAGAATGTATATGTTGCAAGTATATATGTATATATATAATGCAGTCATTATCACAGAACAAATCTGCTATATCTTTCCCCAGGATTCTAGGCATATTCTGAAAATAAAGGGTATCTTAATGTTATTGCTCAAACCCTTGCCAGTTATTCACCCCACTGTTAAACACCAATAATTAGCTAGTACCCAAATTCTATTTAATCACTCAATATCAATTCAGTTTTACAAATGAATATTTACTTTAAAGATATAGCAATAACAAAAAATACAAATATAATAACTTCTAGAAAAGTTCTGACCAACCAAAAAGACCCTGGCATTTGTAGTTCCTCCTAACTTGAGAAGAGAAGAAATTAATGTCATGGGATATTAACTGTAAGATTGGATGTATTTTGGGTACAATGTATAGTTAAAATTCTGAGAAACAGAGAAGAGGAGAAAGAGAAGGAGGAGGAGGAGGAGGAGAAGAAGGAAGAGAAGGCAGAAGAGGAGGAGGAGAAGGAAGAAGAGGAGAAGGAAGAGGAGGTGGTGGAAGAGAACAAGAACTTTTTTGTGTGTGAATATTGAATTATCACAATTACTAGACCAAGGAGCAGTAATATCCAAAATGGGGAATGAGATCAATGTGGAATGAATTTGTGAGGCTTCAAATACAAGAAATTCATTAGAATACAGTTAGGTAGCCAAGATTTTAAGTGGAACTCACTTAGATTCATAATTATGACACTGTAAAGGACATGGAAAACAGACTGAATGGTGTCTAGGAAGGATACCCACTGAAGTCCTATGTGTAACTAGTCCAGGAACTCATGTGAAAATACAGATCAAAGATATTAAGTAATTATTCTACTTCATAATTACTTAAGCAATGCAGAAAATAACAAAAACTCATAAGAAAGCACCTGAAAGAGAATTCCAAAAACAACATTAATCTACTTTGGCAAAGTCCTGGACTGAGGCAAAACATTCATATATCATTATTTAAGGGAAATAAGGGAAGAAAATTACTTCTATTTCTATTATGAAGAGAAAGGGCACACAAAGGCTAAATGCATGCAAGAAGAGTTGGGATCTTGATGTTAGAGGTGAAGGACAACAAGGCTGATTATGATGAAAAGGAGGTGAGGTCAAGGCTGGAGGTTGCCTCAGTCCCAACAAATAATATCAAGAATCTTATTTGTATTTCCCACTGGTTCTTTTCCACCTAGATTCATAGGATTAACTGTAAAACTTAGAATGTAGGTTATATTGCTGTCTTAGAAAGTAGAAAACATGGAACTATTAGTTTTCTGTCATTTTTTGAAGAAAATAACTATAGCTTCTTGTAGGTTTCTGCCTTGGAGCAATGAGTGACAATAACTCATGGGTACATAGTTGGAATGTCAATGGAGTATCAGTCTTAATGGTAACCAATTTTGTGATCAGAAAATGAGAAGACTACTGCAAACATCAAACTGGAGCTCCTATCTGCACCTTTTGACCATCCATACAACTTATTTAGAGGAACACAGGAGGACAGATCATGATCACTGTAGTGACAGCTTTTCAGTGTCTATATAGTTCAGTAGTACTTTGATGAGCATGTAAGGAACAGAGACCAGAACAAAAAGCTCAGTGAAGTCAGCATTTTTTTTCTTGGTACATATGTAAAATTCTGACCATCTTGTGAGCATTTTCCCTGTGTGAGTTCTCCATAAAATATATATATATTTTTGGCAAATGTACATTTGGCATTCAAACAATGTGGCCAGCCCAATAGAGTTGGAATGATGGGCAGTTTCATTACAGAAAGGACCTCAATATTTGGTATCTTATCCTGCCAAGTGATCTTCAGAATCTTCCTAAGATAATTCAAATGGAAGCAATCCAGTGTCCTGGTATGATGCTGATATAACTGTCCAAGTTTCCCAGGCATACAACAATAAGGTCAACACAAAAGTTTGGTAGATTTTCAGTTTGGTAGTCAGTCTAATAATCCTCTCCCACACCATATCTTTAGATGGAATAAGATATTAAATGAGAATTTTGGGGGATTGTGGAAGCCACATACAATATGCAAAAGCCAGCAATGACATAGAAAACATTTAGAAACTCAGAAATGTGTATATAAATAATAAAGTATAATATCAACTTATTTTAATCTTTTAATACTGTAAATACCCCATAAAAGACAGAGAAAAAACTTAGACTTCTTTTTTGTTATGAAGGAAAGGCCAAAAAATTTTACATGGATTTTCCAGATCATGGGAGTACCACAACTCTAACCCTGCCATGTGGAAGGGATAATTATATTATCAGCCTATGCCATTGATTAGCACAATTATGGGGGGCAGATAGAGTAGCAGGTCATAGAAGGGTTAATATTATCTGTCCTGAGCCTAAAATAACTTATAAGTCAGACAAAACTGGGAAAATGTTGACATGTGCAGCCAGGTCATCTTATAATAGCACATTGAATATAATTGAATATGTTCATAAATGCTTCAAGTATGCTTTTGCCCATTAGATTTTCATGTTAGGTTTTTTTCTTTTGTATTGACATTTTCCCTGTTTGTCATTCCCTTTTTTAAAAAATTTTGCTTAGTATTGTGATTTAGTTCAACATGTTATTTAGTAGGTGTACCATTGCTATTATTTCTATATTCATTTGCTTTTGTTTTGTGGACATGCTACTGTAAAATGTTATATGCTGTGTATAAAGTATTATATACTGTAGATAATGTATACTGGCCAAATGTTGCTCTATAACATGCTATAACTGTCATATATAATGTTACTGGGATTTTGCACATTTTTTTTCCTTTTCATGATGTTCTAAAGAGGTTAAGATGCTCTCCAGCAACCTTTATTCTATTATCTGGTTCTATGTTGTATACAAGTATAGGTGACAAGTCTGTTGCTGCTGATATTGCAAGGAATCATAAAATTTCAATGCTTAGGGAGGACCCAACAAACTCTAGAAATCTTTGTTGGTTGGCCACAAAGACCCAGCAACTTGGAGTTTAATTCCAAGTCTATTGTGTTTTGTTATTTAGCTAGAAATTTAAGAACGAGACATTTCATAACTGCACTTCCAAGTTAGAATTATTCTGAATGTGTTTCAAATTTTATAAATCTGCCTCATAGACAAGAGCTTAAGAATAAGTAAAAATATACTCTCTGCCCTCTCACCCAACACCTCAGGAACTCTCCCACATCCTACATCAATCTGTTACACTGATCCCACCAAGTTCAAGCTCAGAATCACTAATAGATGAATCCTTGTCTGAGGATTTTTTCTTTTACATGACTAATGGAGCAGCTAGATGGTGCCGTGAATAGAGTATGGGCCCTGAATTTAGGAGAACCTGAGTTCAAAGCTGACCTCAGACATTTAGTACTTCTTAATTTTATGATACTGAGCAAGTCATTTAACCCCAATTGCCTCAAAAATAAAACAAAACAAAAATACAACATGACTAATATGGAAATACTTAAAATAATAGTATATGTATAACCTATATCAGATTTCTTACTGTCTTGGGAAGGGGGGAGGAAGGAAGGGAAGGAGGGAGAAAAAAAATTTGAAACCCAAAATCTTACAAAAATGAATGTTGAATGTTGAAAGCTTAAAAAAAAAAAAAAAGGACAAACACAGAAGCAAAGGACTGAGGCCCATTTCATGGGACTGCATAGCAGCCTAAGAGGGCAAGCCAAAGACCTTTCCCTTTGAAGCAGTGTCTCCCACTAGGTGTCATCAGTGAGGGAAGAAGTCAAACCCAAAGCAAACAGCTAAAGAGAAATGACAGCATCTGGATTAGTCCCTAAGGGCTTCGATAACTGTGAAAAGTCTTAGGGATTCAGATTCTTGAGGACAGGGTTATTTTTGTTCTTTTCTTTATATCGCCAGCAATCCTTTATATCCTTTATATAAACCCAGTGTTTGACACAAAGGAAGGGCTTATTTGGTATTTGGTTGGATGAGCTAGGGTAGAAAGGGACCAAACAGCAATGAGCTAGAATGAGGATTGGGACTGGGAAGGGCTGGTTCTAGTTTAAGATTGCATCACCATGACTGGTCCTCTAGATCCAAAGTCTCTCTTAAGCTGCTCCTTATTATTGCCTTATTTAGCTATGTTTAAACTCTTTACTTTGGTATCCTGCCTTTTCAATGAGAATGTAAGTTAACAAAGAAAGAATAACTAGAGAAATCATGTCCAGGTGAGGCAAAACAGAACCATATAATATAAAGTTATTTTTTCAAAGTCTATTTAGTCAGAGAATTCTGTTAGAAGAAGGAATTGAGGCCTTCCCCAGGCTGCCTGAAAAGAAAGAAAGGAAGGAAATGACCTATGCAGAGTTTAAGAATTAAAACATTCTTGGCCATAGGCCTGATGTCCCCAGGGAGAGAATGATAGAGGGGATGGATGAATGTAAAGCATACTTTGGGGGTACCCAGAGAAATCTCAGAACAGAAGCCCAGGAAGAATCCTAAGTATATTATTCTGGCTACTATGAAATTTCTGCAAGCTGAAGATACATTGTTCAGAGTTCATTCTTTTTGACCTGTATTTTCTTTTAAATAAGGTTTTCATTATGAGGGTTTCTTTTAAAATAAAAAACTTCAATCAGAAATATATTTTTAAAAAGAAATATAATTAAAAACACACTCAAAAGAAGGAATAGCCACCATTCATATTGTCATGGTAACTGTGGAGTTTTAGCCTGACCCCGCTTTGAAGAGGATAAATCAGTTCAGGATTTGCCTCTCAGAGATTAAAGTTCAGATATCTTAAAAGCAAAAAAGATGACTATAATATTTTCTGACCTGACTATGTTTTGGTAGGCTCTTGTCCACCAAATTCATGTTATATGCTAAAACATCTTTGTGACATCTTTGGGGAGAACACTGGCCATGGGGTCAGAAAGAACTGACTGGGCTTGAGATCTGCCTATTCATTTTCTAGTTTTGTGAGCCTAAGCAAATCACTTAACCATATAAAGCCTCTGTTTCCTTATTACCAGCTAGTTACGTGAAACTGGGAAAGACACCTTCTCTGAGCCTCAGTTTTGTTGCCTATAAAATGAATATTACAATAATAATATATTCTTCACAGAATTGTTCTGAGGAGCAAATGGAATAATAAATGCAAAGCATTTTTAACCCAAGTTATTAGTACCCCCTTTCTTCTAAAATTACTTAATATTTACTTGTTTTTATACTGTTACTCACAGACATCCTTTCTCTCAGTAGAATTCAGGGATTATTTCTTTTTTTTGTCTCTACATTCTCAATGTTTTGTGCATAAAAGCTTAATAAATACTTGTTGAATTAAAAAAATCTTTCTACCTCCAAGGTTACCTTTGTGCTCTCTTTATGTGTTTCACATATTTCTTTATAGGTATGTATTCTTCCCCATAAGCCCCTTAAGGGCAAACCCCTTTTTGCTTTTTTCCTTTATACTGACCAACTTATCTAAAAGGCTAAATTAATCATAGTCAATTGATGATTGATTGTGGGAATTAGAAACATGTTCAGATGGAGAAGAAAAGGCCTAAGGGAGACATGATCATCTTCAGGTTATTTGAAAAAAAGACCATCATATGGAAGGCAGATCAGACTTGTTTTATTTGTTCCCAGAAAGTGTGACTAAGGTTAGTGGAAGGAAGGAGAATAGATTCATATTACAGTTTAATATATGGAAGACCTCAATATTAAAAAAAAAAAAAATCAGGACAGGACATACAAAATTTGGAACTTGCTGCCACCTCATGGTATGTCTATGTATTACATGTTATGATTGAACAGGAAAAAAATGTTGAGGACAAATAGACTTAGGAGTAGGGAGGAATGACTGATACCTATGTTGCATTGAATAATTATTATATGGAGTTAGGTTTCAAGGATGTAAATTTACAGGTGATAAATTATCTTTTTTTTTTCTTTTTGGATGGGATAGTGAAGGCTGGGATCTGGACCTATGATTTCAGCAATTCACCTGCAACCTGAAAGTTTAAGTGACTTACCCATAAGTCAGAGGCAAGGCTTACTCCCAAGTCTTTATTCCATGACAGACCTTCTATATATTGCACCAAGCCACCTCTCAAAGGAATTATGTTATTTATTATTTAAACAAAAAAGTAACAAACAACCCCATGTTGAGCCAACTTATACCAGAGTGGCTGACTATGGATTAAAGAATTGCAGTTGTTATGGCTGATTTACCACTTGATAACTTAAGTAACAAGTTTGTTGCCCTCAACAGAGCTCTTCTAACACTTATAAAATTTAGTTTGTGGTAGTGATTGGTCTGTCTGCCTTCAGTTTCTCCCACCCATCTTCCACAGCACCAAAACCATCATCTTCCATTTGAACCACTCTTGTCATATCATCCTTCTACCCCCATTGCCTTTAGCAACTCCCCATCACCATCCACATCCTGTCATTCAAGTCTGTCCACAATCTGGAAACAAATAACTTTGGCTAACCTTACTTTATGCTACCATTCTCATAATCTACATATGCTCTTGTAAAACTGGACTCATGAAAGTGGAAACCACATAGAATACTTAGGTCGACAATTTAGCTCTGCCATTTATTCTCTGTACAACTCTGGGCAAGTTGTGCCATCTCTGTGGGCCTCAATTTCCTAAAGTATGAGATGAAGGGTTTGAATTAGATGATCTATAAGATCTCCTTGTCTTTACACCTCTCCTTTCTGTGTCTGTGCATTGACTCACATTTTACCACCACATGCTTAGAATAGACAGTCTTCCCCACCTTTTTTGTCTGTTAGAGTCCCTGACTTCCTTTAAGGACTAGCTCAAATGTCACCCTTCTAAAAGGTCTTCCTTAACCCCCACAGGTAAATGTTATCTTTTCTCCTTTTATTTCTCTTAGAACTTTATCTGAACTCATCCTTTTGAACTTATCTCTTCTCTTTTATTGTAATTATTTATGTGTTCATCCTCTACCCTCCACCTGCCCAATTATAGACTTTTAGAGAGCAGAGCCTATCATCACATCTTTCTTTTCTTTTCTCAGCATAGGACTTTATACTTAATAAGCACTTAATAAATGCTTATTGGAATGATTTATTGATGTAAATAGACCTGCCATATTGACCTGTTCTATAGAGTATCATGTTATTCCCCTTCAGTCACTGCCCCTAGCCCCTCCCCCTCCATCAGTCTTGGAATAGACTCAATTTCCCCAACAATCAGCAAATATATTAAATACCTACTATATGATAGGCAGTAAATTAATATCTATTATGTGACAGGCAATACTAGGTACTAGAAATATAAAGACAGAAAAGAAACAATCCTTGCCCTTAAGAAATTCATATTTTGTGGAGGAAAAAATGTATACACATTAGAAACTACAATAGAATATAATGTAATCCCCCACTTCCTCAACTTAGATTCAATTGGCAGACCAGATCTCCAGAAAGCAGATTTCTTCAGAGTTCTAGGGAATATTATTTTTTTAAAATTACTGATAGTTATGAGTCCCATCATTATGTTTCCACTATTGGCCAACCAGTTTAACTCCAGTAGCTATTAGAAAGGGAATGTACTAAGAAGATAGAGTAAGGATAATCATATATATTTTCCCCACCAAACCAGGGATGCATTCTCTCCTGCACACACAAAGTCTGGGAATAAAAGTTCATTGTTAGTGAGATAGACATATAGAGGATGCATGTGTAAAAAGAGTATTTCACAGTTCTTGGTCACTGGAAATCTTTTTCTCCCTTAAGAAAGTCCTCATAAAGATCTCCTTAAGCATACTTCTTTGCTAGGCTTGAAGTGACAGGTATCTCCTACTGTTGCTTCTCTCTGTCACAAGAGGTCTCACTCCTGAAGTTACTAACTTTGGATCTATAGGTGCTTTTTATGTTATTAGCCAATACTGCTCCAATCTCCAGGCTTTGCCTCTGGTCAGGAGTGGGACCTCTGTATCTCCTGAACTCACTCAAGCCACCTGGACTCTCTCATTCTCCAATGATCAGGAACACACACACATACACACTCACTCACTCACTCATTTACTCATTCACACATACACACCCCTTGTGCTTATGGATGTATGATAACTAGAAGATAGAGAAACATCCCATCTCCATCTTTTTAGGACATCTTACCTGAAGATTGTCACATTCTAGGAAAATGTGTTTCTCTTTTTCTTGGGAAACTTTCTATTTGGTCTCAGTATATTTCTCTCTGTTCCCAGTTGGAACAGATGTTGTCTCTTACTGAGACAGCTTTGACCACAACATGATCAATGAGAAGGGGGGGAGGGTGGAGGAGGAGGAAAGGGAGAGAGAGAGAGAGGAAGAGGGAGGGAGAGAGGGAAGGAGAGAGGGAGAGGGAGAGACACATAGAGACAGGGACACAAAGAGACCCAGAGGCATAAATACAGAGACAGAGACAGAGAAGTACTCTCTCCTCCCCAAAGATGATTCCCTATTAGGGGCTCTACTCTAAATCTTTGATTCACTGCTCCACCAAATGGCTTGATGATTTGGCCAGGCTTCCTTTTTTGTATACAGGCCTTTCAACTAATCACATAATATTTCTTGTATAATATGTTCATTTAATAATCAATGCTTTATTCCTTTTTAATTAGTTAAGAACTTGTTCGAACCTAGTTTAATTTTAAAATTTGATTTAATCCTACTGTCTGGTCTTCTATGATTACATTAATTGTTGTATGGATAGAAACTTTTTCCCTTGCAAATATAATTTTTTAGGGGGCAAGACACTAAAAGCAGGGGAAATCACACAAAAAAATTTCATGTAAAAAGTGGTATAGTTGAGCTTTGAAGGAAGGTCGGATTTCTAATGCATAGATATATAGAGAGAATACATTCTGCCCACCTACAAAATTTGTGCAAAAACAAAGAGAAGGGAAATAAAAAGTTGTTTTTGTGTGTGTGTAAGAAAGTAAATAAACCAGTTATGATTGCAACTTAGAGTAAATGAAGGAAATAATGTGCATTAAGCCTGGAAAGATAAGACTACAGAGAGATTGTGAAGGGTTTTAAATGCCAAGCAGATAAATTTGTATTTTGTCCTAAAGGCAATAGGAAGCTTCTTAAACCAGAAAATAACTTGGATAGATTTATACTTTAATAACCTCCCTTTGACATTTTTATGAAAGATGGAATGGGAAAGAGAAAGGCTTAAAGAAAGAAGGCCAACTATATCCCAAAGAGATCTTAGAGGAGGGAAAGGGACCCACATGTGCAAGAATGTTTGTGGCAGCCCTTTCTGTAGTGTCTAGAAACTGGAAACTGAAGGGATGCCCATCAATTAGAGAGTGGCTGAATAAATTATGGTATATGAATGTTATGGAATATTATTTCTCTGTAAGAAACGACCAGCAGGATGATTTCAGAGAGGCCTGGAGGGACTTGCATGAACTGATGCTGAGTGAAACAAGCAGAACCAGGAGATCATCATGCACAGCAACAACAGTATTACATGATGATCAATTCTGATGGACATGGCTCTCTGCAATAAAGAATTGTCTCAAACCAGTTCCAGTTGTTCACTGAAGAAAACCATATACACCCAGAAAGAGGGACATGAAATATGGACCACAACGTAACATTTTCATGATCTCTATTGACATTTGCTTGCATTGTGTTGCTT
This sequence comes from Myrmecobius fasciatus, assembly GCA_023553655.1. Lineage (NCBI taxonomy): Eukaryota > Metazoa > Chordata > Mammalia > Dasyuromorphia > Myrmecobiidae > Myrmecobius > Myrmecobius fasciatus. The sequence goes on from JAJPUD010001821.1 coordinate 234,703, forward strand.
TTCTTTGATTCTTTTTTTTTTTTCTTGTAGATAGGATTTTTCTTGCATAACTTCTCAAGCATTTCAACATTATTAACATGTAGTGGACTTCCTGCCATCTAGGGGAGGGGAGGGGACTGGGGGTAAAATTTGTATTGGAAAGCTTTGTAAAGATCAAGGTTGGGGAACTACCCATACATATGTTATACAAATAAAAAGCTTAAAATAAAAAAAAATTAAAAAAAAAAGAAAGAAGGCCAATTGGGAAAATTATTGGCAATATTCCAGGTAAGATGGTAAAAGGTGATGATAGTCTGAAGGAGGGTGATTGTGATGGGAGTGATAGTTAATAGTACTAGTGGAGAGAAAGGATGTCAGAGATGATGTAGAGGTAAAACTAATGAACCAATGACACTTTCTAGTCCAGTAACCTTGGGGGTTTCAGGCTGTTCCCATTCCTAGTAGAAGCTTGAGCTTAAATCAGATCAAGAAGGAACATAAAGATATGACCTTGGGTGGGGAAAGATGTAAATTATATTTTTTGCAAATTAAATTATTTTAAATGGCATGGGTAAATTTAAAGCAGAGTGGTAAACTACAGTTGCAGGACTTTTCAGCCAGCCTCATGTTTTTGTTGACCCATGAGAAAGAATGATTTTTATTGCTTTTCTTTAAGCTTTATGGACTCTCAGTTAGAAAGGTCTAGTCAAGGTCATATAGTTCAAAGGTGTCAAACACAAGGCCTGCAGTGTTGCCAAACATGAAAATATAACTTGAAAATATTTAGTAAAACAAAAATACAATGAATATAGATAATGTGAATGGGTGTTTTTTTAAGTCAATATGCAGCCATAGAAATCCTTATGTAAGGTTTAGTGTCCCCATTTCTATTTGAATGTGACTACAGGTCTAATCCTTTCCCCTGCCTATAGATATATATAGGTAGGAAGGAAACAAATGTAACCTTTGATTCAAAGGGTCAATTATATTATACTTTTTCCTTACTAGGAGAGATTGATTACTAAATGCCTCATATCTGTGTGTGTCCAGAGTTTATGAGAGGTAGAGAGAAGACAAATCTAGTGTCTTCTGGTTTCAAGCATCAGAAGAGAAGATCTTTAAATTCAAAAAGATTCTAAGAAGAAGCCAACATGTAGAGAAGCTGGCAGTCTCTATCATATCCCCAGCTCCAGCTTCTTACCCTTAGAGACTTTGGGCAATTTCTGTCTCGGTTGAGCTGAGTTATCTTTTCTCCCAGAAGCTATAAGGAGGAAAAGTGGGGTCAAAAGGGCACAGGCACCAGGCACAGTGGGAAGGATAAGATACCTGATCTTGATTATCAGAGCCTTCTTTTTGTTGGTTCCCAGGTAATTTTATCAGTTCTTCAGTTTCTCTCTGCCCACCACACCCACTATTTAGAGCAGCATCATTTATTAAGTGTTCATTGTGCAATGGTATTTGGTGAAAAAGTAAAATATTGGGTCTAGCCTGGAGCTTTCATTTCCCACTAAGGAATAACAACCAGAAATATACTTTGAACCTAAAAAGTATTTCCCCAGATGAATAGTATTTAAGGGAGAAGATTTCTTTTTTTTTTTTTTTCTTTTTTTTAATTTTTGCTGAGGCAATTGGAATTAAGTGACTTGCCCAGGGTCACACAGCTAGGGCGAGTTAAGTGTCTGAGGCCACATTTGAACTCAGGTTCTCCTGACTTCAGGGCTGGTGCTCTATCCACTGCGCCACCTAGCTGCCCCAAAGATTTCATTCTAACCCAGTAAATCCTGCATCCTAAACCCCCCCCCACACACACACACTTCTGGCCTCAAGATCCTGCTTTCCCTCCCAGCTAGAGAAGGGAGTGAGATACTCTGTTCTTGCCTCCCTGAGAGCCACATCTAAACTGACCCAAGTGAGCACCTACAACTTATATGGATACAATAAAACAGCATGTGCACATGCAACACTCACACAATGACTTTCTACAAGTATTTGTTAAGTGTTTATTATGTGCCAGCAGGAAAAAGAAAAAGTTGGTATAGGCTTACATTGTAATGAAGGAAGACACCAAACAAAAAGGAGCTGAAAAGGTGGAGAGTTAAAGGTGGAGGAAGTTGAAAGTGGGGAGTAGAAGTCCAGAGGATCAGGCAGGCTTCTCCACAAAATAAAGACTTGGAAAAGAATTCAACTATAGGACATAGGGGTTAGGCATGCAGAGGAATGTTCTGGGCAAAGAGGCCCTAGGCAAGAGGGAAGTTCCAGGATGATGCAGCAAATGGAGGTTTGGTTCAAAAAGTCAGGGTCACACCCAAGCCATCCCATGGAAGGAAATATTACTTTTTTTTTAACACTCCAATTCATTTTTTTTTAACACTCCAAATTCTGTGTGTGTGTGTGTGTGTGTGTGTGTGTGTGTGTGTACTTAAGGGGAAACTTTATGAATGAAACTGTAGTAGGTTATTCTAGACAGCTAAAGTCTTATTATATCAACCAGTACTGAGAAGGAGGTGTGAATTAAGAGATTCTCTTTACCTTAATAAGGAAGCACCTATTTCTAGTTCTGAATTAGACCTTATTTATGTTTAAGACTCCCCAGATAAGATAAAGGAAGAAAAAGGAGTGGGCTAGTTCTCAGGAATTCATATTATGCACAATCCAAACCAGCCATTTGCCCAGGGGGCATTTTCTGATTCCCAGGAGGGAATAGGGTAGAGAGAATCCCTTAATCTTCTTATATAATGGCCATGGAAAAACTTGTTTTGTAATTCTAGAGCATATGCTTACCGAAGGCTGCTAAGTTTAGAAGAGAACCTGAAACGTTTGAACTTCAAGAGCTGTCTGACACAGCTGCCTGTGGTGTTTCCTTCTCTTGGCACCCAGTTCCATCCAGGCATCCAGAAGTACCTTTATGATAGAATCTATTGGGGGTTGGGCTGTCCCCCTTCTCTGTTTTATCCCTCAGTATTCTCCTTTCAAACCCAATTGGAAAATGGGAGCTTTGTAGACATTTTTGTATTTTCTTTTCTTAAGGCACACTGATTTTTTTTTTTTCAAAAATCACCAGTTTTCCAGGTGAGTGTGACAATTGGAGTGAAGATCTCTCAGGACTATAGACTAAATTAAACAAAGCCTGAAGGCTTAAGTTCCGGTTTCCGGGGTGGAAGGGAAAGTAGAAAGTAGTCTGATTTATAAGCTGTCAACATTTCAGTTCCTAAATAAGGAAAATAAAGCACATATAACCAATTAGAATGTATGTAAGGGAAAAGAGGGTCGGGCTTGGGACTTTCTTTGTTCTGGATTGTATAAAAGTCACAAGAATGTACTGCTCCCCGGCTCTCCCAACTTTGGACTGCTTATTTGATCCATAGTGGGACCGCCCCGGTACTCATGAGTTCCTGAATAAAGCCTTTGTTCTATACCTTGAGATGCCTCTGTAGTATTGATTGTTAAGATGAGGGCCTGAATATCCCACACAGTTTTGGGGGTTCGTCCAGGATCCAAGGGATTCCTTGGGGAGCTGCGGGGGTCTCGGATCAGTGGCAGGCGCACCACTGGACAATTTTGTCCAAGGGCCGCTGGTTCTGAGATATTTCGCTCCTCCTGGGGAATCTAACGGCCCTAAGCAGGGGAACTTGGTATAGAACAAAGGGAAAGTGAAGAGAGAGAGAGAGAGAGGAATGGTCCTGGTGCCAGCCACGACCCAGAAAAACTGCACGTGTGGCTCCAGGTAAGCACTCGAGATGGAATAGAGGCCTGTTGGGGAGGGAGCCATTAGCTCTCTAAATGTTGTTTGTTGGACTGCTTTGGCCTAATCTCGAGAGAGCTCTGGGGGGGTTGTTTGGTGATAGGGTAACCTACACCAGTATAGGAAGGGAATTCCTATGGGGAGTTTTGCAGTCCAAAAGAAAAATGAGGACCAGGACAAGGGTCAGGGAATTTTAACTGATAGTCCTCTAGGGAATCGGTTACAAGATTGGGATGAGATCCCAAAGTACAATGCCAAAGAGGCAGAATCAGAGTTTTGTGGGAGTCAGAGATTTGTCTCTCTGTCTGATTCATCTGTCTGATTCATGTAGACTCCCCTTTCCTCTCACAGCATTCCTTAGAGGAGCAGGAGTTCGTCTTTTACTCTTAAGTGTCTGTGTAATTAGTGTTTGAAGGATCTTTGTGTGTTTTGTTGATTAGGGAACTCTGATAGTTGGTTGTGTGTGTTGAGTGATTAGGGAGCTCTGATAAGCTTTAAGAACAATGACTGGAAAATTTGGTAATTGGTCATTTCAATGTTAAAAATGCTTGGTTTAAAATTTCTTATTGGAGTTAAGTGATTGCATTAATTTCAAAATAGCAGGAACAGAAAAGTTTGGCTATTTTAAAATGCAAGCTGAAAAGTTTTTTGTTCCCCCCCCCCCCCAAAAGCCTGCTAAAAGAAAAAAAACAGGGAAAAAAGCCATAAAACATTCCTTACAGAGATAACAGCTCTGCCTGGAGAGAGGCAGGGAGAGAACAAAGAAAGTGGATGTCAATTAGTGTTGGAGGAAAAAAAAACACTTGGGGAAAAGAAAAAAAAGTTTTGGAAAATCCAGTTTAAAATTATATGTGTGTATGTGCATGTATACATACAACCAAAGGGTAATTCAGTTTGCCTACAACATTCAATTGGAATTTAGGAAATTTATTTAAGTGAGGAAAGAAAAGAAAAGAAAAAAGAGCCATATGCTTTTGGACTTATGGGTATTTGGTTTTTATAATTACTGTTGCCTTGTGCATGTTAGAGTGTTATTTTGGGTATAAGATCTTAGAAATTTGTTTGAATATTGAACCATCAATACTGTAAGGAAAATTTTTAAAAGCTGTATTTGATTTGGTTTCAGATTAATGCTAGCTTGTTTTAAAAAGTCCTGATAATTTATGTTACCTTCTGAAACATGCTGGGTAATTGGTAAACATTATGAGTTATGCTTTACATTTTGTCAAATTTAATTTTGAACATGTGTGTGAGTTTTGTGGAATTATTTAGCTATTCACTACATTGTGAATCTTGAAAGTTTTGAAGGAAAGGAAAGGAAAAAGACAGGAGGAAAGAGATGGGTTTATATGAATGGGATAAGGAACTGGACAAAAGAAAGGGAGAAAGACGGTGTATTTGGGAAGAATAAAAGAAGAGGCATGTAGCAAGAAAGTGAAGAGGATGTAGAGAAGAATAAAAAAAAGTGAGAAAGGTATTTGGGAATGGGGAGAGATGGGAGGGAATCTTTTGGTTTCAAAGGTGAAGGTTTAAGCCACCTCCCTTCCCCCACACTGCTTGCCTCTTTTAAGAAATGAAAAGAGCAATTAGCATTTGGGGTTGATATATAGAAAAAGGAAAGGGAGAGATCCTTATGAGATTGGGATCTGCCTTTGGCTGGCAGATAAGATTTAGGAGGTGTGGAACCCTAAAAAGTTAGCTTTGAGAAGTGGGAGCCTGGAAGCATGGTGTGGTTGAGAGAAATGCCATGCGGAGTGGGGGGGGGAGGAAGGGTGGCAAAGTGAAAAAGAGAAGTCTTCTCAGGAGACAATCTAATTCCCCTCCCCCACCATTAAGTCCGGCATAGCCGCCCTTTTTAGTGAACTGCAGCTCTTGGCTGATTGAAATATCAATTGATTATATTGTTTAAAGGAACAGCCTACATTTACATGCAATCTGATCTGATGGGTTTGGGGCTGCTCCCAAAAAGGCTGTAGGGATTCCTCAATTGGAGGAAGTTGATGTATCAATTTCTCCATTCTTAAAAAGAAATTATTAGTGTTAAATCTGAAAGATCCTTTTATGTGGAATTAGGAAATTCCATATGAATTTTAATTGATTGTATGGCGTCATCTTGTAATTGTATTCATTGTCTAGGGGGACTCTGAGAATAATAGTTTTTGCTTTTGCTCCTTTTTGAATATTTCTGTTATAGATAATATGCAATTTGGAATTTTTCTACATATTGGGTATTCTAAATGATCTGTAATGTTGAACTTAAAATCATCTACTTAGATATGAAAGATAAACTGTATAAGTTGTGAACTTTTAGGTTGAATCTTTTAATAAAAGATTCACTGGGATACTTGAGTTAGATTCATCTGAGGCTTTGATTAATGAGAATGGCTGTAGGAGATAAAATCTCTTGGGGCTGCAATTGATATTTGTTTGGAGTTTTAAATTCAGGTATGACTGTCTGAAAGATCATCAAGCCAGTGATCCACCATCTGAAAGGAATATGCCATATGGGCTACTGAGAAGGAATCATTGCAGGTGGAAGTTATTGTCTGGGAATGAACTAGAAGAACAATCTTCATCTCTGCTGAAGGTGGGATTCTTCTGATTCAGTTTACCCAGTGGTGAGAACCCACCTGATTGTTCCTGAGTGTGTCTTAAAGTGGAGTTATTAAAATTAAGACAGTTATCTAAGTAAACTGTTTTAAGGATGCTCTGTCCTGTATGTGTTTTCAGGTTGAGACCTGAAGGACCAGTTCTAATACTATTTAGGTATCATGTCCCTGATTTTTACTCTTATACCAAATTTCTGTAATCAAAGCAAGTGGTTAGTGGAAGATATAGAACACAATAAAGTATATACTTAATTGGCAGTCCAGTTCTGCAGAATTCTCTGGCTGCTGCTATAACATCCTTCTGGGGCTAGAGTTTATAGATAAAGAAACTTCCCTTTTGTGTGAGAAGAGTAGATTTTGTTTGTTGATGGAAGGCAGGGCTAGGTTATCAGGTCTCTGGACCCCAATCCTAGACCCCTTTGGTTACTTATCAAAGATTTATATTAACTTCAAATGTGTTTTTCATGTTTTGCATGATCATGGGCACTATATGGAAAGAAAGGGGATTTTTGATAGCCAAACAATTCAATGCAGAGAAAATGATTACTGCCATCTATCCATGAACCTAGAAAGGCTTCTGTTGTTTCTTTTAAATGAAGGGGATTCACTTTAGGTGAGGGGAAGCAGGCTTACAGATCAGTTGTCCATGCTGATTGTTTGCCCAGGACCTTAGCAACTTTAACCCCCAACCTAACTCCTTCATTACCTCATATATCTCCCAGGCAAGTAAATTTTGAAAGGCTGCAAAAGTGCCTCTTGCAGGGGCTTCAAACTGCTTATTGTTGTGTTAACATTTGCACTAGTTGTATGAAAGCTTTTCCTTGTGAGAATTTAGGGCTTTTTCTGGAAGACATTATACTGCAGGGCACAATATTTTGCCCATTACACCTATTCCTTTGAGGAAAGAAAAGCAATAATTTTAGGAAAGCGTTTTTGGTATTTACCCTAGGGAAGGTTATTCAGATATTCTCTTCTGCTCAATTTTAGTCCTTGTATGTTTTTAATGCATTTGTGAGAGTTGCTTCTTTCAGACTCTGAGCGATGAAATTCCAACCACTTGGTTAACCTGAGTCACCTGAGACCTGATTCTGACACCTGCCAGCACCAGCTATCTGCCCTCTTCAGTCAGACCCCACTGAATCTAGCTCTGCCCTTTGTCAGCCTGAAGCAGCTCCAGAAGATGAGACCTTCATCCTTTTGTCCCAAATGAGTCTGGGTCTGGACCGCTTGAAATGAAAATGGTGTGACAAGGGCCCTAAGGCCTCAGGCCTCCATGGTGCTGGAGTTCTATGGCTGCCAGATGCCAATCTGGTCTATGATAACTGGGTTTCCAAGACAGATAGTGGGAGTTGGTGGGAGCAGGTCTCTGATTCCTGCTTATTGTTCTGAGGGCAATATCCTATCACTGCTTGCCTCTGAAATAATCAATCATTAGAGTTCAAGATTTAGATAAGTTCAGGAGTAACTGAAGTGGTTCCTGAAAGCTTCCACTGATGGGAGTGTTGGCTCTAAATGGTGGAGGGCAGATGATAGTTACTACGGGGAGAGAGCAGACTGAAAGTCTAAGTTATAGATGCTCTAGTGGAAGATGTGTGTTGGGGTAAGAAATCTGTGAAAGAAGGAGAATTGAGGGTGGTTGATGACTGATTGTTAAACTATTACTGTGTATTGCTGTACAATCCTGATTGGGTTCCCTATTGCTATATTTTGGATTTAAGCCTATGTGATTGTTTAAGGGATTTTTAGTTCCAGAGTGGAAAATCCCTACTGTACTAGTCTGTTACGTGAGATGAACTTAACAACTAGAGCCCTAATTACATTACCAATCCACAGGAACCTGAAAAAAGATATCAGTGGAAAGTACTGTCACAAGGTATGAAAATAGCCCAACCATTTGTCAGTGGTATGTAGGCAAAATATTGAAACTCGTTAGGAAGAAATACACTGAAGTACAAATCATTCATTACATGGATGATATTCTTGCAGCATATGTAAATGCAGATACTTTAGAACAAGTATTGGGTGAGATCAGGAGTGAACTTGAACACCATGGCTTGAAAATAGCTTAAAATATATATGTGTGTGTGTGTGTGTGAAATATAATGGATTAGAAATAAAATTTGGATCCCTATTGATCAGTTGCAACCCTTATATGATTTGTTAAGGGGTCCCAGTAAATTGAAATAAAAAGGATATATAGCTGTGGTCCATGTTAGGGGACATCAGACTGGATATTCCTTTATAGCAAAGGGAGAACCTGCTGATCCTGAGGAGATGGTTCTGATACCAGCTCTACCTTTGTACATGCCTCCACCATCATACATCCTGGATGAGGCTCTAGGAGCCCAGGAGGACGCTAAGGATCGTTGGTTCTTGCCTGATGGAAGGGAGGTCCTGACCAAAGCAGGTATGAAACATCTACTTCAATACTTACATCAGGGTAGCCATTGGGATGTCCAAAACCTGTGTGATGTGGTGCTCACAAAATGTTCAACACCTGGGTTGTATGCATTAGCCTGGCAAGTGGTAGATAGCTGCCTTATTTGTCAAAGGACGAATAAAACAGCTCTCCAGCGGGCTCCACAGGGTAGAAGGCTCCCTGGCATCAGACCCTTTCAGAGTATGCAGGTGGATTTTACTGAATTGCCCCCTGTGGGGCGTCTCAAATACCTGCTGGTCCTCGTGGACCACTTAATATCTTGGGCAGAGGCCTATCCCTTTTGTCATGTCACCCTTTGGTTGTGGCTAAGGTCCTCTTAGAACAAATCATCCCGAGGTAAGGGCTGGTGGAGTGCATCGATTCTCATCAAGGTACACACTTGAGGGCCAAGCTTTTGCAATCTTTAATGAAAGCCTTAGAGATAACTTGGGAGATAACATGGCATCCTCCTTCTTCAGGAAAAGTAGAAAGGATGAATCAGGAGATTAATTAGACTGAAATTCTTCTTTTTGCCTGGAAATGGTGTGAATCATTTAAAAATCCAGTTATATGATGATTTGGAGCAAGAGAAACGGAGCACTGATACTTCCCTAACACAGACTGGGGTACTGATGGATGGGGAGATACATGGCAACCTGAAAGAATAATCCGAGAGTATGGACCGGCCACCTGTGCTCAAGATGGTAGTTGGGGATACAGAACTCCTATTTACATTTTAAATAGATTAATTTGTCTCCAAACTGTCTTGGAGATTGTCACTAATCAGACAGCGAAAGCCCTGGACTTATTTATTGGCAGATCAGGCAACCCAAACCAGAGAGGCAGTCTTATAGCACAGATTGGTTTTGGATTATCTACTGGCAGAGGAAGGGGGAGTGTGTGGAAAGCTGAATCTTTCTACTTGTATGTAAATTGATAATAATGGGAGAATAGTGAAGGAGACTGTCAAAGATATTAGGGAACTAGCACATGTCCCTATGCAAATCTGGAGCTCTCCGTTCAGTACATCATGGTGGTCCTGGTTCCATGGTAGCTGGTGGAAGCAGGTATTATGGTTTGGATTAATTGCTTTAAGTGGAGTAATACTTTTACCAATTTGTCTGCCTTGTATAATACATATTGTTACTGGGATAGTACATAAAACCACAGATGAAATTCTAGGGAATGAGAACAAAACGCATATGCTAATGCTACAACATCAAGGATGGACCCCAGTAATAAAGAAGATGTTGGTGATGAGAAGGTCTTCAAGACATTAAAAAAAAAGGGGAGACTGAGTGTGACAATTGGAGTGAAGATCTTTCAGGACTATAGACTAAATTAAACAAAGCCTGAGGGCCAAAGTTTCGGTTTCCGGGGTGGAAGGGAAAGTAGAAGGTAGTCTGATTTATGGGTTGTCAACATTCCAATTCCTAAATAAGGAAAGTAAAGCATATATAACCAATTAGAATGTATGTAAGGGAAAAGAGGGGTGGGCTTGAGACTTTCTTTGTTCTGGGTTGTATAAAAGTCACAAGAATGTACTGCTCCCTGGCTCTCCCAACTTTGGACTACTTATTTGATCCATTGTGGGACCGCCTGGTACTCATGAGTTCTTGAAAAAAACCTTTGTTCTATACCTTGACATGCCTCTGTAGTATTGATTATTAAGATGAGGGCCTGAATATCCCCCACACAGGGAACTAAGAAGAAAAGTTAAACTTTTGAGTTGTTCTTTCCAGTCCTTTTGCATTCATCACACCTTCCCTAGAGGCATACAAATGACTGACCAATGGACAGTATCAGTGATGGTATTGAATCACTATCCTGTTCAGTACAATTGCTAATTTTGTGAATTTATCTTGGAAGTGGTTAATGTTTTGCTGTGTCATCCAGTGGGCACAAAAGGAATGAACCATAGGACCCTTAATAAGGTAGCACCTACTCCCAGGTAGAAGTTATTTAGCCCATAGTAGATACTAAGTAAATACTTACTCTTTTCTCTTCTGCTTCCCTGCTTCTGCTTACAGAGTCTTCTATGCATGCAATGTCCTCACTGTCCCTTTTTGACTTTTAAATCTCTATTCATGGTTTAAAGCATAATTTAAATGCTACACCTTCCAATAACTTTTCTTGAATTTGATAAAATTTCGATTCCATTCAGCAAGGAGAGTTATTTTTTCCAATCACTGTGATAGACTTGAGCAACAAAATGATGTGGGTAATGTGGACACCAAATGATGATAGGCACCAAAAGTTGGAGTTCAATCATGTGAAGAATTTATAATAGCCATTTTCTTTGGCAAAGATAGATTTATTTAGGGGAAAGGGTTACAGACAAAATGAAAAGATCCAATAGATACCAAGAATGGTAAATACAAAAGAGTTGGGAGAGCATATGAAAGACAAATTCCTCAGTGAACTCATAATTGCCCAGTAGGAAGAGAGCACCCCATGAAGTTGGGGCATGCCCTTAGTTGGCAGGCTAAATCCTGAAAGGGACTTAACACCTTAACAGAGCTAGTTAGCTGTAAGAAGTAAACATGGGATGACCCCTAAGTAGATTTTATAGAGAAAACTTAACCTCAGGGACATGACTGGGATTTCTTAACAGAACATGGCAAAATGAGACTGCTTGAGAACTCTAGTGAGGGTGAGACCCTAGAGGGTGAGTCTCAGGGATTTGACACAACTTGGATTTCAGACTAGACCACTTCTCCAAAGAGTGGAACATGGAGCTAATTGATTTCTATCTGTGTCTTCTCCCTGCCACCCTCAGGGATTAATTTTTATCCAGCCCTCTGCTAACCACATCTAATACTGAAGACCTCATCAACTGTCCCTTCCAGATCTACATATCTCTGGTTATATCTCTGTCCAACCGTATCTATTAGATCCAACCTCTCTGGTGTCTATTGTTCACACTGCCCTTGAGAGCTCTTTTCATTCAGTGACTGATAAACTGTAAGGATTATTTGAGGGACTACCCAAGGAGGCTTTCCATAGCAGCCAAGTAATACAAAGACCTAGAGTAAGGAAGATCTAACTCAAATCTGGTGTCAGTTACTTATTAGCTCTGAGACTTTGGGCAAATCATTTAATCTCTGAATGCCTCAGTTCCCTCAACTGCAAAATGAAGGTAATAATGGTACCTACCTTAGGGGATTATTATGAAGATCAAATGAGTGATATTTGTAAACACTTAACACAGTGTCTAGCACATAGTAGGTGCTAATTCTCTTCCTTTCTGCTTCCCTGCTTTGCCTATAGGATCTTCTATGCATGGAATATCCTTACTATCCCTTTTTGACTTTTGAATCCCTGTTCATGGTTTTAAGCATAATTTAAATGCTACTACACCTTCCAATAACTTTTCTTGATGTTCCCCTGTTAGTGATTTAATAAAATTTTGATTCTTTTCAACAAGCATATATTAAGTGCCTATTATATGCCAGTCATTGTGCTAGGTGCTAAAGCTAAAAATTCAATAGCAAAATAATTCTTCATCTTCAAGCACTTTATAATCTTCTAGGAGGAAGCAAAACACTGAGGAAAAAGCAGATATTTATTTATTTTATTTTTTATTTTATTTTATTTGCATAACATATGTATGGGTAATTCTTCAACAATAACTCTTACATAGCTTTCTGTTACAAATTTTCCCCCCAACTCCCCACCCCTCCCCTAGATGGCAGGATATCCACTACATGTTAATTATGTTAAAATACTGGCAAATCAAATATATGTATACATATTTCCAAACTTATCATTGTTGTGCAAGAAAAATCTTATCTACACAAAAGATATATCAGATAAAGGAAACACAATGTAATCAAACATCAATCAAGGAGTATGAGAATGTTATGTTGTGGTCCACATTTCACATCCCTCTCTCTGGGTGTATATGGCTTTCTTCAGTGAACAATTGGAGGTGGTTTGAAGCATTTCATTGTTGAAGAGAGCCATGTCCATCAGAATTGATCGTCATATAGTACTGTTGTTGCCGTGTATAATGATCTCCTGGTTCTGATCATTTCACTCAGCATCAGTTCATGTAAGTCTCTCCAAGCCTCTCTGACATCATCTTGCTGGTCATTTCTTACAGAACAATAATATTCCATAATATTCATATACCATAATTTATTCAGCCATTCTCCAATTGAAGGGCATCTATTCAATTTCCAGTTTCTAGCCACTACAAAAAGGGCTGCCACAAACATTCTTGCACATGTGGGTCCCTTTCCCTCCTCTAAGATCTTTTTGGGATATAAGCCCAATAGAAACACTGCTGGGTCAAAGGGTATGCACAGTTTGACAACTTTTTGAGCATAGCTCCAAATTGCTCTCCAGAATGGCTGTATACGTTCACAGCTCCACCAACAATGCATTAGTGTCCCAGCCCTCCCACATACCCTCCAACATTCATCATTAACTTTTCCTGTCATTTTAGCCAATCTGACAGGTGTGTAGTGGTACCTCAGGGTTGTCTTGATTTGCATTTCTCTGATCAATAGTGATTTGGAGCAACTTTTCATATGACTATAAATAGTTTTAATTTCATCCTCTGAAAATTGTCTGTTCATATCCTTTGACCATTTATTGATTGGAGAATGGCTTGAATTTTTATAAATATGAGACAATTCTCTATATATTTTTGAGATGAGACCTTTATCAGAACCCTTAAATGTAAAGATGATTTCCCAATTTATTGAAAAGCAGATATTTATAAAGTAAAGGCAAAATAAATGAGGAGTACCAATAATTAGTGATGAGGTCCTGGGCAACTAGGTGGACATTGACAGAGAGAGCCTGAATTACTTTATACAATATGGAAGCCTAGCTACTCTCAGAGGTAAGCTGAGAGGAGCATTGATAGGATTATAAATGGACTTTTTGATTATTATTAAGCCTTTTGTTCAAGTGGACCTTTATTACAGCCTCCAGGTTGAAATTTCTGGTAGAATTTTTAGTTGAATTCTTTGCATTGACAAAACCACCATAACTCCATAAAAGCCAAGTTATAATGTCAAAACTCCAAGATTATATTTCCCTTATGAAAGACCTATTCTACTGTAATTCCCTGGCTAACTCTTTTTAGGGTGCTAATTTAGGGTTATCTTGCCAGTTAATGGCACACTTGCCACACCTTTATGGGAATCTTCCCCCCAGTGGTGTCTTAGACTTGTTGTTAATTGCGAAAACCCCTTTTCTTTTGCTAAAAAACCTTATGGATTGGGGCAGCTAGGTGGTACAGTGCATAGAGCACCAACCCTGAAGTCAGGAAGACCTGAGTTCAAATCTGGTCTCAGACATGTAACAGCTGTGTGACCCTGGGCAAGTCACTTAACCCCAATTGCCTCAGCAAAAAAAAACAAAAATAAAAACAAAACAAACAAAAAAAAACAACCTTATGGATTTAGCCTCCTCTTAGGAGCTAATAAATCTTTTCCTCTTCACTTGGAGAAGATCTAAACCTACAAATCCTTTTGAGATACCCGGTGATACTGGCCTATAACTCCAATATACCTCATCATTTTGGTGGCTTGTAAGAGAGTCTGAGTGTACCTCATAATTTCAACATTAGGGCATCAGAAAAGTTCCCTTGTAAAAAGAGTGTCTAAGAAGTAAAAACAAAGGCAGAAAGCATTTTAGTTCTGAGGGGAAAAAAGATCATACAAAAGCAGAGTGGATTAAGAAAAAGTCTGGGGGTGGGACAAGACTCAAACTCTTCCTCCTTGAACATAACTTTCTAAAGGTCTAGAAAGTGGCTTTCTGATCATTCAAGCTTAAAATCTCACAGGGATCAGAGCCAGGGCTCTTGGTAGATGTTTGAAGACATTGAGCAAAAGCATATGCCCCTACAGACCAGATAGATTTCCATGTGAAGATGAGAGGGACTCCTTACTACCATCCCAGGCATCTATAGAATCTAAGTGCCACTAGTTAACCCTTTCACAAATTGATTTTCCCCATCAAGGTTTATTACATAGATAAAATTATGTTAATTATGTTAAAATATATGATGAATTGAATATATGTATACATATTTATACAGTTATCTTGCTGGACAAGAAAAATTGTATCTATGAGAAAAAAAACCTGAGAAGGAAAACAAAATGCAGGCAAACATCAACAGAAAGCATGAAAATGCTGTTATAGTCCACACTCAGATCCCACAGGCCTCTCCCTGGATGTATATGGCTTTCTTCATCACTGAACAATTGGAACTGGTATGAAACATCTCATTGTTGAAGAGAACTATGTCCATCAGAATTGATCATCATATAGTATTGTTGTTGCCATGTACAATGATCTCCTGTTTCTTCTGATTTCACTCAGCATCAGTTCATGCAAGTCTCTCCAGGCCTCTCTGAAATCATCCTGCTGGTTGTTTCTTACAGAACAATAATATTCCATGACATTCATATACCATAATTTATTCATTCACTCTCCAATTGATGGGCATCCCTTCAGTTTCCAGTTTCTAGACACTACAAAAAGGGCTGCTACAAACATTCTTGCACATGTGGGTCCTTTCCTTCCTTTAAGATCTCTTTGGGATATAGGCCCAATAGAAACAATGCTGGGTCAAAGGGTATGCACAGTTTGATAACTTTTTGAGCACAGCTCCAAATTGCTCTCTAGAATGGTTGGATCAGTTCACAGTTCCACCAACAATATATCAGTGTCCCAGTTTTCCCACATCCCCTCCAATATTCATTATTATTTTTTCCTGTCATCTTAGCCAATCTGACAGGTGTGTAGTGAAGGACACCTTTCTTTTCTTTCTTTCTTTTTTTTTTCCTGAGGCAGTTGGGGTTAAGTGACTTGCCCAGGGTCACACAGCTAGGACTTGTTAAGTGTCTGAGATCAGATTTGACCTCAGGTCCTCCTGACTTCAGGACTGGTGCTCTATCCACTGCGCCACCTAGCTGCCCCCAAGACACCTTTATTTTCAAACAAAATCCACACTCAAATCAGATCATTTATTAACTTTTATTTGTCTGTTTTGGTGCAGTGATGGCTAAATGTTATCAACCATCACTTCATAGCCCAATCACTGCTTCCTTTACCTAGGATGTGGCAAAATATTCAACTTTAAAATAAACTTTTATCTAAGCTGTGAGGCATTTTGCAAACTTTTAAATAAGGTATTGTTTGTGTTTTGGACTAAGAAACACCTACACTGAACTATTTTAATTACACGAAGGAATAGAAACTTATCTATGATTTCATGTGTCTGAAGAACTTCCAGGTTTAAATGATGTGGTTTGAGGATCAAAATGATATATGTGGTTTATATAGATACCAGGTACCAAAAGTTGGGGTTCAGTCATGTGAAGAATTCACAATAATCATTCTCTTTGGCAAAAAGTAGATTAATTTAGGAAAGAGGTTATAGACAAAATGAAGGGTTACAATAGACACCAAGAATGGTAAATATGAAATAGAGTAGGAAAGCACATGAAATACAAGTTCCTCAGTGGAACTCACAGTTTATCTTGTGTGGGACAATGACTCTTATCCATAAAGGTAAAAATCAAAAAAAGAATTTATTATGATCTTATGAGAAAGGGCAACTCCCACCAGACAAGGTATCAATCAGTAGAGGAGTGCAAAGCAGAAATTGTAAAACACAAGATTATATAGATCCTAACACAGAAGCCCCCATCCCTCTACCCCCCAACCTTTTCTCCCATTGTCTGGGGGAGTCCAGGCTTACACTCTAAACATGGAAATCTATCTCAGAAACAAAAGAGTACAGTAAATAACAAATTCTTCACCTATTAAGTACTTAAATGCTAATTAAGAGGTAGGGGGAATAGAAGGGAAATGTTTGAACACCTGCAGCTTTTAGCTATATATATAGCTCAATTTGTTATTGCAAAGTCTCAAGTCACAATTAGGGCATAGATCAAGGCCACATTATTTATTGCTGAGGCAATTGGGGTTAAGTGACTTGCCCAGGGTCACACAGCTAGGAAGTGTCTGAGGCCAGATTTGAACTCAGGTCCTCCTGACTGTAGGGCTGGTGCTCTATCCACTGGGCCACCTAGCTGTCCCGCAAAGTTACATTCTTATGAGAGGGCTTCACTTAGTTTATCCCATCCAGTCCCTCTTTATTTATTAATGAAGATCCCTCATACCATTCTTGATACATTTCCTCAACCATCTTGTTCTCAGTCTCCAAACCATCTGAGTCTGATTTTTCCTTTTTCTCTACTGGGGTCCATCCTTCTAAGGAACCAAAGAACTTATTTTCAGTTTGATTCCTCAGTCCTACTCTCTAAAGATTCAAGTCTAATTAGATCTCCCCCTCCAGGTTGTTCAATTTTTACTATCCAAGTTATGTCAAAATCCTGAGACCCATCCTCTGTGGAAATCCTAGTCATGTCTTTGAGGTTAATTTTCCCTATAAAATCTACTGGGCCATCCCATGGCTGCTACCTTCCTTTGGGTCAGCCTACCACAGCATTCTGCCTTGTGGTGTCTTTTCCCTACCCCCATGTCATGTGGCATCTTCCCTAATTTCACTATGCTCCCTAACCCTACTTCTCCTTACAGCTAACCATCTCTTTTAAGGTGCTAAGTCCCTTTCAGGATTTAGTCTGCCAGATAAGAGTATGCCCTAATCTCATGGGGTACTCTCTTTCTACTGGGAAATTGTGAGTTCCACTTAAGAACTTGTCTTTCATATGCTTTCCCACCTCTATTTCATATTGCTTCATTTTGTCTGTAACCTATTCCCTTAAATAAATCTACACATCTTTACATGACTGAATCCCAACTTTTGTTGCCTGCCATCATTTGGTGACAAACCCACACCATAGATCCCATCAGTGAGGAGCAGGTCTGGAATGGGACATGGGTCAATTTTCTGATGTCTTTGGCAATTTCCTTCACTACCTGTGCATTATCATCAATTTTTACATAACAAAAACTTAAATTTCCCACAAACTCTACTTTCTTCAACCAACAAGTAGTCTAATACTAATCTATGTTGGAGTATTGATTCTCTAGTCTGAGTGGCTTCTCTGCTAACAAATCCAGTACCTTTGTCATCTGGTTAGTAATTATTTCAACCATGCCCTGGAATCTAATGAGCCTATTTAGCATACAAATTGGGGTTTTGTATCCCTAGCTCCCATCTGGGTTCATCCCCAGTAATCAGAGTAGGTAACTCTTCACATATAAAGATGCCTATCAGGAAAGTCAGCAACAACAGAAATGCTAAAAGAAACAGACATATACATCTAGCAACAGATAGATGACTAGGCCAAATATTTACTTATCTACTTATAGAATATAATAACCATATATTTTCAGGTAGGAAACTGCAAGATTTTACATACTTGAATTGTGCTCATAGCTTCTACTGAATACTTGTCCTGATTATAGAAGTTTGCTATAAGAGGAAAAAGCAAGGATATGATTATAATAGCATCAAAACTGTTCCATTAGGCCTCAGCCTGAGAGCAAATACATGACAGAATAAAACATCTTTTGTTGATTGTATGTAACACCAATTCCACCTTATAGCCAGACTCAGGAATAATCAAGTAGGTTCTAATTCAAAGAAATACCACTAGGAAACTGAGTCAGAAGGATCTCACCTTAAGTGGAGGCCAAGGTTGTCCTCCCAATTCTTGCCCAGATACTAATATTCCCTTGTAACAATTCAGGATCACATTCCTTTGAGTAGCTTCTGGCATATTCCTCAGATGGTGGATTACTGGCTTGATGATCCATCAGACAATCATGCCTGAATTCAAAATTCCAAATAATATCAGCTACAGCCCCAAGAGATTTTATCTCAAATAATAAGTCTCATTAATCAAAGCTTCAAGTTAATTTAACTCTCAAGGATTACATATCCTAAATAAGTATTGACTATAATCTTACATTGATAACAATGAGATTCATTCAAAAGGGCAAAGACATCGTTTCTGTTCTCAGAATCTCCCTAAACAATGGGAATAACTTTAAAATGACTCAATACAACCAGCTGCCACCAAAACATTCCTAATTGCTCTGGTGCAAAATCAATTTTAGAGGTTATAAATTGTCCATGACAATCCATTCTTGAGGTTCCTCCAAAGGTCCTTTAACCCAAATGTTCTCAGTCTCCAGACTGCAGTCTCAGTCATCTGTAATGTCTAGTAAATTACTTTCCACTCTGCTTCTTCCAGGACTTAGTAAATACCCACTCTCCTGGAACTGCAAATTCCAAAGGTGTTGTCTAGGCCAGCAGTCCTAAAGAGGGTCTTTCCTTTTCTCCTCCCAAATAAAATAAACCAATCTCATATGGGGAAAGTTCCAGATTACTTCTAGGAACAATTCTAATTCTTTCATAAAGCAATAGCAAATATTTGGTCCACGGCAATTTAGTCTCTAACATCAATTTAGTAATGGTTTCATAAGAATCTGATTCATTCTTTCCACTTTCCCTGATGAGGGCAGATGCCCAGGTGTATGGAATTGCTGCTCAATTTACAATTTCTTCCCATTATTTCTTATAAGACCTTACAAGTAAAATGTGTTCTTTTATCAGAATCAATAGCCTCTACTAATCCATTCTTAGATACAATTTGTTCCAATGTTGTTCCACTATTCTTAAAACAGCAGAGTTCAGGGAAAGCTTCTACTTATCTTATAGAATAGTCTACTTCATTTCCCCACTGGTGTCATTTCATTAAAACCTAACTTGAATATTTTGGAACCAGGCTCTCTCTCCTTCAGAAGGGACATCTCTTCAATACCTTCTTATTTATCTTTAGACATATTGCCCATTTTTCAGATACAATTTGTTCTGCAATTATACATATCCTTTATACACCAATTTTTCTTGCTTTTACGTCTTCATTAAAAGGAGAAAGTAAGACAAACCTTAAGATTCAGAATATTTATTTAAATATTTAAATAACTTTGGACCAAATTTCACAAAATGTACACCACATACAGCAGGGCTATAAAACACAGCTCATATCATTTTTATAAATTATCCAATATACAATTTAGAAAGTAACATGTTCTAATTAGGAGATACAAACATATGACCTCTTTAGGTAAGTTACCAGAGAACCAAAATTTTTTAACTTAAAATCAAGTCAAATACAGATTTAAATTTCTAATAATAACACTTATTACTAATGTACACATGTACACATGTTTCTAAAATCTTATACCAGAATAAACAAGTTCACAATTTTAGCACACACTAGTTAATAGTAATTATTGAATATAATTTCAGAATGAGAATTCCAATTTAAACACACAAAGCCCCCAAATTTTAGGTGGCAGAAAACTTCCCTTTCAAGTCCATCTACAGGGATTTAAGAAATTGATGGACTTTAGGACGCTGGGGGAGAGGATTAGAAAAATATGGACCTAGGTGTCCATCTGCAGGTCTGTGGTCCATGCCAGAAATTCTCTGGATGGGGGAGAGGGCAGAAATGAGGGCATGTTGAAGATGTTGGGGTACCAGCACAAACCCCAGAAAAATCCAGGCCAGTGAGGGATACTACCCTAGCCAGGACAGATTTCATAGAGAAGCATGATGAAAAATCCCAGAGAGGGCTTTTTTTTTTTTTTTGCCGGGTTGCTTTTTTTGTTTTTGTTTCGTTTTGTTTTGATAAGCCTCAGATTCAGGCCCTCAGAAGGCTTTTAGTCATGTAAATTAGGCTTACTTAAAAATATAATAGAGTAACTCAAGTTAGTTGACTGAAGGATAGAGCCAAGCAACTAAAAACTTAGTCTCAAAAATTCTAGAATCTCCTAAAATGTTTTAGCAGTTCTGTAACTTTAACTATTTCTGCAGACCTAAATTGGCCAGTTCTAAGTCCACAGAAATGTCAGGGTTTGTTTTTGTTTTTGGTTTTTTTTTTTTTGATGTGATAGTTAAAAACTTTTCTTATGTCAGAACGAGTGATCTTTGTGAGACAGAGATCCAATAGAAACACTATTGGATCAAAGAGTATGCACAGTTTGATAGTCTTTTGGCCATTATAAATTGCTCTTCAGAATGATTGAATCATTTCACAGCTCCACCAACAATGTATTAGTGTCCCTATTTTCCTATATCCCCCCCCAACACTCATAATTATCATTTTAGCCAATCTGAGAGGTATGAAGTGATACCTCAAGGTTGTCTTAATTTGCATTTCTCCTAATCAATAGTGATTTAAAGCATTTTCCCACATAACTAGAAATGGCTTTAAATTCTTGATTTGAAAATTGTCTGTTCATATTCTTTGACCATTTATCAACTGGAGAATGACTTGTATTCTTATAAATTTGAGCCAATTCTCTCTATATTTTAGAAATGAGGCCTTTATCAGAAATACTAGGTGTAAATTTTTTCCCCCAGCTTCTTGCTTCCCTTCCAATCTTGACTTCATTGGTCTTGTTTTTGCAAAACCTTTTTAGTTTAATGTAATAAAAATTATCCACAAAATGATTTTTTAAAATAAAAAGTATCATCTAGGACATTTATTAATGAAAAAGAATATGGACTAGGCATGTAGTAAAAGCTAGGCATGGCAGATGTCCCATGTGATCCTGTGTTTTCCACAGAATGGTTAAAAATTTAAAGGGTAGCTCCTCTATAAAGAATATATGGGTATTAATGGACAACCAAAGAGGATGAGAAAATATGAGAAGAATCTGGATTGTTGGAGGACATACTTGCAGGAATGAGAGTCTTTGAGCTTCATAAAAAGGGGGACCTCTCCCTCACAATCTACTATAGTGAACTGTACACAGAAAGTACTCAGTAAGTATTTTGTGATTTATAATATCAGTTCTCCTCATTTTTTTTCCTGAGCTGGCTTTCTAGATTTACAGAAGTTTATACTAAACATATAAAGATATACACAAGATATATAAAGAACTGACCCAAATTTATGAAACATTAATTTTAAATAGACAAATTTTCAAATAGTTTCAAAGGAAGAAATCAAGACTTAATAGTCATATAAAAATTCTCTAAATCACTAATAATTTGAGAAATGAAAATTAAAGTAACTTGGAAATTCTACCTCATATCTATCTTATTGACAGATGACAAAAACAGAAAGTGATAAATGTAGAAAGGGCTGAATGAAAATAGGCACATTAGTGTACTATTGTTGAAATTGTGAGTTGGGCCTGGCCAATTTTTTGGGGGGGTCACATCTTTTAATAAAAAATACAAAGATCTGACACAAAACAGCTAGAATAGAAAACGAGGGGGACACAGCAGAGATGGAGAGGCAGACTTGGCAGCTACTTCTTTCTGGTTGAGAGGAAACCTGTACACGCCCATCACCACCACTGCCAGATATCGCTAATAGAGTTCCAAGGTGAGCTGTTCCTGTGGCTTCATGTTTTCTTCCTACATTTTCTTGACTTCTGAAGCGAACACAGCTTCAGGGGAGATTGTGGAATCTCTGCAGTTGGCTTTAATGGAGACCATAACGTGTCCACCATTGCACAGGAAATTGTGGGCATGGAGCTCCAACTCGGGAGTGATCTGGCTGAGTCACATCAGCAAAAATCACATCCACCATCCCAATGAGCATTTGGTTATTGTGGAGGTGTCGTGCATCCTCAATGATGGAATTGATGTTTTTCTTCTTGGCCAAGTTGTTGAGATCTCCGCCTGATTTATGAGAAAACTCAACAGCTCAGACCAGACCTTCAGAGCCCGAAATGTCAGAATCAAGCTAGACTGTAATGTCCGATGCTTCTCCCAAGTAGAGCACTTTAACCCCAACCCCGATGTAGACCTGATCCATTCCCCCCAGAATGGCCACGACCAGTTTTAATCGGAAGGGATTCCAAGCTCTCGGTACCCTATCTTCACCCCACGTCCTCCACAGTGACTCTCTTCTCATAGACTGCCTCCCGGGGCACCACATTCTTTGTGATCAAGGTATCTTTCCTTTCCACTATTTCAAGTCCATGAGGCTTCATAGTCACTTTATTTCCTCCTTGGAAGCTTCCTCTATCTCTGGCTTCCGTCTTGGGGGAGGGTGCCTCTCTCTGCCCAGACTACCAGGTGAATGGAACCCTCCTCGGCCCCCTTGATCTCTGAAACTACCACTTCCACAGCCCCCAGAGTTGCCTTAGTCCCCGAAATCCTGTAGGTCAGACTTCTTCCTTGTCTCCCACTCCGCCTCGAATCCAGCCTGGGGGCTGAATCTTGTCTTCATGGCTCTGGGGAGGAAAAATTATGGGATTTTTCACCCTCAGAAATGAAAAAGAGGATGGTTTTAGAGAAATTTGGGATTATGTGTTTAAACTGATGCAGAGTGAAGTGAGCAAAACCAGGACAGTAATTTATACCATGATATTATAAGGAAAAACAAATTTGAAAGACTCAAAACCTCTAATCAATGAAATAAAAAAAAAATTCCAGAGGAATGAAGATGAAGCATGTTATCCACCTACCAGTAGAAAGGTAATACAATCAAAATACAAAATAAGAAATAAACTTTTGAACTTGACCAACATGAGACCAACATATATATGTCAAAAGAATTTTATTTTCCCCAAAATGCATATAGTTTCCAACATTCATTTTTGTAAGTTTTTGTGGTCCAAATTTTTCTCCTTTCCTTCCTTACTTTACAGCTCCCCAAGACAGCAAACAATCTGATATAGGTTAAATATGTACAATCCTTTTAAATATATTTCTATATTTGTCATGTTGTACAAGTAAAATCAGACTAAAAGGGGAAAAAACACTAGAAAGAAAAAGCAAACTGTGAGAAATGCTGAAAAGTTGGGTTTCCACTGTGTTACAAGCTTTGAGGTAGTGTGGGATTGATCAAGAGGTTTTCAGAATGTGAGAAGTTAAGAACAATTAAATAATTGATAGAAGCCTTGAGCAAACAAGGAATTGGGGGAGGGGGAATTAGGAAGGCATAGGTGGATTCTGCCAATCAGAAAGAGTCTCCTGGTTTTGAGAAAACCACAAACTTAATAGCCCATCCAACCCAAACTAGTTGGGGTCAATGACTTGGCCAAATCACTACTGAGATTGATTAATAGGCTAATTGAATATTAAACAACATACCCCAGAGGAGGAATTTTCCACCATTTTTGAACATGGGGTGTATGATGGAGGGGTCATGTTTTATACATATTAAGGGGAACCATATAGTAGGCATATCAGAAAGACTGTAACCCTGATAAAACCCACCAATCCATTCTCTGAAGGGAAGATCTGCATCACACAAGCAAGTGTAAAGGTTCCCCCATTTCTATACTTGCTGCTCCCTCTTCCAGAAGAAGAGTAGGGCCCCCACTTCTGGCCAGAACGGTTAAGATGATTCATTAAGATTCTTCTTTAATAAATTTTCCTTGATATCTGATTTTCAGTGTCAAGAGCATTATTTTTAACAAAACAAACACAAACAGGTGAAAATAAAATGCTTCAATCCACAATCAGTCTCCATAGTTCTCTCTCTGGATTTTGAACGAGATGGGAAACTGAGGACTTCTCAGAATAATGATTGTGAGAGATTGGTAGGGTTTTTCATTGGGGATCCTATTGCAGGAAGAGAGATAAATTGTGGCTTTTTAGAACATCAAAGGCAGACCAGAACCTATCTGCTATTTACTGATTTGCAAAAGGGTCTGGTTGATATCTTCGGGTCTTGAGTGGGCGGGAAGTGCTTTGTTCTGGAGATTGGCAGGTCCTTTTCTCTCTCTATAAGTATGGGCTCAGGTGAGAGGGGAGGCGTGCATTCCTTCCTCTCCTTGGCTCCGCCTGGAGAAGAATGATTGTCCCAGAGAATTTCTCGAGATTCAAATAAACTTCTAATCTTCACTTTGAGAGATCTCTGAGTAATGATTTTGAATCGGGAATCATATTTTTATCCCACACAATATGGATGGCATTTTCCATTCCAAGTCTACTGGAATCTGACTATTTGTTTATCCCACACAGTTTTGGGGGCTCCTCTCTGGGATAAAGGCCTAGTAAGGAAACGATTTTTGCTCGATTTCAGACATAATGGCACCAAGGGACCTTTTGTCCCTGTCTCCGAAACTGACACCAATTTCCTCTCTACTAAGCAAAAGCACCTGATGGTAGATTCTCAGTGAAGACAGAAGCAGAAGTAAGCCTGGTGTGTGTAAGTTGAATTGAGCTCATGTCCAGAAAATCTTGCGTAAGCAACTTAAGGTAAGCCTCAGAAAGTGTGGGAATCATTGGCAGCCTGGAAGGCCTGAGAGAATAGCTCTTCTAAATTAAGGTGTGTTAGAAAAGCTTTCTGAAAAGCTCTTAGGTGGCCATTTGTAAAGAGGTAACTCTTTACGGAGAGATTGAAGTGCAGTTTAGTATTAAAAGGCCTGGATCTAGATCAGAGAATAGCCAAAATTAGGAAATGGGCTGAGGATTTGAGATGTTAGCTAACTGAAAAGGGGAATAGGCAAGGAGAATGAGAGAGCATTGCTGCTGTGGGATCAGGATGGAATTAGAACTAAATGAGGAAAAGTCCCTTCAATTCAGAAGAATTGGAGTTTTGCAAATCTTTGGCTTCAAGGGATGAAGGCCTGGCTGAGTGAGCCCAGCCGAATTGGTGAAGTGAGTGGATGGAGAAAATCTCACCCCATGTAATTTTATATCTCTAGATGCTTACTTGCATAAAACAGAGAAAGAAAGGATCAATGAAGTGGGCTTACAATTAAAAAAGCTAGAAAAAGACCAAATTAAAAACCCTCAATTAAATACCAAATTGGAAATTCTGAAAATTAAAGGGGAGATCAATAAAATTGAAAATAAGAAAATTATCAAATTAATAAATAAAGCTAAGAGTTGGTTTTATGAAAAAAACAACAACAAAATAAGCCTTTAGTTAATTTGATTTGACAAAGGAAAGAGGAAAATCAAATTGTTAGTCTCAAAAATGATAAGGGAGACCTTTCCTCCAATGAAGAGGAAATTAGAGTAATAATTAGGAGTTTCTTTGCCCAACTTCATGCCAATAAATTTGATAATGTAAATGAAATGGAGGAATATCTACAAAAATATAGATTGCCTAGGTTAACAGAAGAGGAAATAAATTATTAAAATAGCCCCATTTTGGAAAAAGAAATAGAACAAGTTATTAATCAACTCCCTAAGAAAAAATCTCCAGGGCCAGATGGATTTACATGTGAATTCTATCAAACATTCAAACAACAATTAATCCCAATACTATATAAACTATTTGAAAAAATAGGGAAAGAAGGTGTACTACCAAATTCCTTCTATGACAGAGATATGGTGCTGATAGCTAAACCAGGTAGGGAAAAAACTGAGAAAGAAAACTATAGACCCATTTCCCTAATGAATATTGATGCAAAAATCTTAAATAAGATTTTAGCAATGAGATTACAGAAAGCTATCCCCAGGATAATACACCATGATCAAGTAGGATTTAGACCAGGAATGCAGGGCTGGTTCAATATTAGGAAAACTATTAGCATAACCAATTATATTAATAACCAAATTAACAAAAACCATATGATTATCTCAATAGATGCAGAAAAAGCCTTTGATAAAATCCAACACCCATTCCTATTAAAAACACTGGAGAGTATAGGAATAAATGGGTTTTTCCTTAAAATGATTAGTAGTATCTACTTAAAACCTTCAGCAAGCATCATATGTAATGGAGTCAAACTAGAACCATTCCCAATAAGATCAGGAGTGAAACAAGGCTGCCCACTGTCACCATTATTATTTAATATTGTCTTAGAAATGTTAGCTTTGGCAGTAAGAGAAGTAAAAGAGATTAAAGGAATTAGAGTAGGTAATGAGGAAACCAAATTATCACTCTTTGCAGATGACATGATGGTATACTTAGAGAACCCTAGAGATGCAACTAAAAAACTACTAGAAACAATTCACAACTTTAGCAAAGTTGCAGGATACAAAATAAATCCACATAAATCATATCAGCATTTTTATATATTACCAATACAGTTCAGCAGCAAGAGATACAAAAAGAAATTCCATTCAAAATAACTGTTGATATTATAAAATATTTGGGAATTTATCTGCCAAGGGAAAGTCAGGAACTATATGAACTAAACTACAAAACACTTTCCACACAAATAAAATCAGACCTAGTCAATTGGAAAAACATAAAATGCTCATGAGTAGGCCGAGTGAATATAATAAAAATGACAATACTACCCAAACTAATTTACTTATTTAGTGCCATACCAATCAAACTCCCAAGAAATTATCTTACAGATATAGAAAAAATAGTAGCAAAATTCATTTGGAAGAACAAAAGGTCAAGAGTTTCAAGAGAATTAATGAAAAAAAAGGCTGATGATGGTGGACTTGCTGTACCAGATCTAAAACTATATTACAAAGCAGCGGTCATCAAAACCATTTGGTACTGGCTAAGAAATAGAGTAGTCGATCAGTGGAATAGGATAGAATCACAGACAAACTAGGCAATAACTATAGCAATTTAGTCTTTGATAAACCCAAAGACCCCAGCTTCTGGGATAAGAAGTAACTATTTGACAAAAACTGCTGGGAAAATTGGAAACTAATGTGGAAGAAATTAGGGCTTGACCCACATCTAACACCACATACCAAGATAAGATCTAAATGGGTTCATAATCTGGATATAAAGAGTGATATTATAAGTAAATTAGAGGAACATAATGTAGTTTACCTCTCAGACCTATGGAGATGGAATAAATTTATGTCCAAAGAAGAACTGGAACTCTTAATTGAAAACCAGATAAATAACTTTGACTATATTAAATTAAAAAATTTTTGTAGAAACAAAACCAATGCAGTCAAGATTAGGAGGGAAGCAATAAATTGGAAAATCATCTTTACATTTAAGGGTTCTGATAAAGGTCTCATCTCTAAAATATATAGAGAATTGTCTCTTATTTATAAGAATTCAAAGCCATTCTCTAATTGATAAATGGTCAAAGGATATGAACAATTTTCAGATGATGAAAGTAAAACTATTTATAATCATATGAAAAGGTGTTCCAAATCACTATTGATCAGAGAAATGCAAATTAAGACAACTCTGAGGTACCACTACACACCTGTCAGATTGGCTAAAATGACAGGAAAAGTTAATGATGAATGTTGGAGGGGATGTGGGAAGGCTGGGACACTGATGCATTGTTGGTGGAGCTGTGAATGGATCCAGCCATTCTGGAGAGTAATTTGGAGCTATGCTCAAAAAGTTATCAAACTGTGCATACCCTTTGACCCAGCAGCATTTCTATTGGGCTTATATCCCAAAGAAATCATAAAGGAAGGAAAGGGCGCCACATGTGCAAGAATGTTTGTGGCAGCCCTTTTTGTAGTGGCTAGAAACTGGAAATTGAATAGATGCCCTTCAATTGGAGAATGGCTGAATAAATTATGGTATATGAATATTACGGAATATTATTGTTCTGTAAGAAACGACCAGCAGGACGATTTCAGAGAGGCCTGGAGAGACTTGCATGAACTGATGCTGAGCAAAGTGAGCAGAACCAGGAGATCATTATATATGGCAACAACAATACTATATGACGATCAATTTTGATGGATGTTGCTCTCTTCAACAATGAAATGTTTCAAACCACTTCCAATTGTTCACTGAAGAAAGCCATATACACCCAGAGAGAGGGATGTGAAATGTGGACCACAACATAACATTCTCATACTCTCAATTGATGTTTGCTTACATTGTGTTTCCTTTATCTGATATGTCTTTCGTTTAGATACAATTTTTCTTGCACAACAATGAGAAGTGTGGAAATACGTATACATATATTTGATTTGTCAAGTATTTTAACATAATTAACATGTAGTGGTTATCCTGCCATCTAGGGGAGGGGTGGGGAGTTGGGGGGAAAAATTTGTAACAGAAAGCTTTGTAAGGGTTAATGTTGAAGAATTACCCATACATATGTTTTGAAAATAAAATAAAATAAAATTTAATTTAAAAAAAGAAAGAGAAATTTCTAAAAGCTGCATTTGATTTGATTCAGTTTAATAATAGTTTGTTTCAAAAAGTTCTGGTAACTTAGGTTACCTTCTGAAAGATATTTTAGGTAACTTGTAAGCATTATAAATTATGTTTTAAAATTTGTCATGCTGAACATGTGTGAGAGCTTTATGGAGTGATTTAACTATTCACTATGTTGTGAATCTTAAGAGTTTAAAGTTTTGAAGCAGGTGGAGATGGAGAAGAGTAAAGTTAAAGGTTAAAAAGGGAAAAATGAGAAAGGGAAAAGGAAAAATATAAATATATAGAAGAAATGAGATAAGAAAAATTGGTTTGTAGAAACAATTGATGGGGAGAGGGAGAGACAGGAAGGAATCTTTTGGCTTCAAAGGAGTAGGTTTAACTCTCCTTTCTTTAAGAGATGAAAGGAGCAATTAGCATCTGGGGTTAAGAGAAATGGAAAAGGGAGGGAGATATAGAAGGGAGATATTTTTCGGAGAGTGGGGTCTGCCTTTGGCTGACAGATAAGATTTTAGGGGCATGGCACCCTAAAAAGTTAGCTTTGAGAAGTGTGAGTCAGGAGATGCCATGTGGAGTGGGGGAAGGGCAACCACGTCCCGCATTGAGTCTGGTTTAGCCGCTTTTG
The DNA here is from genome assembly GCA_023553655.1 of Myrmecobius fasciatus. Taxonomy (NCBI): domain Eukaryota; kingdom Metazoa; phylum Chordata; class Mammalia; order Dasyuromorphia; family Myrmecobiidae; genus Myrmecobius; species Myrmecobius fasciatus. The sequence continues at coordinate 264,050 of JAJPUD010001821.1, forward strand.
AATGAACTGCAGCTCTTGGCCAATTGAAATATCAAATGATTATATTGTTTAAAGGAACAGCCTACATTTACATGCAATCTGATTTGATGGATTTGGGCTGCTTCCAAAAGGCTGTAGGGATTCCTCAATTGGAGGAAGTTGATTTATTAATTTTTCCATTGGTGAAAAGGAATTATTATTGTTAAATATGAAAGATCCCTTTTTATATGGAATTGGGAAATTCTGTATGGGTTTTTAATTGATTTGTATTGAGTCATCTTGAAATTATATTCATTGTCTAGGGGGACTCTGAGAATAATAGTTTTTGCCCCTTTTTGAATACTTCTGTTATAGACAATATGCAATTTGGAATTGTTTTATATATATATATTGGGTATTGTAAAAGCAAAATGATCTGTAATGTTGAACTTAAAACCATCTACTTAGATATGAAAGGTAAGCTGTATAAGCTGTGAACTTTTAGGTTGAATTTTTTGAGTTAGATTCATCTGAGGCTTTGATTAATGAGAATTGCTGTAGGAGATAAAATCTCTTGGGGCTGCAATTGATATTTGTTTGGAGTTTTAAATTCAGGTCTGTCTATCTGAAAGATTGTGAAGCCAGTGATCCACCATCTGAAAGGAATATGTCATATGTGCTACTGACAAGGAATCATTGCAGGTAGAAGTTATTGTCTGGGAATGAACTAGAAGAACAATCTTCGTCTCTGCTGAAGGTGGGATCCTTCTGATTCAGTTTAGCCAGTGGTGAGAACCCACCTGATTGTTCCTGAATTTGTCTTAAGGTGAAGTTATTAAAATTAAGACAGTTACCTAAGTAAGCTGTTTTAAGTATGCTTTATCCTGTCTGTGTTTTCAGGTTGAGACCTGAAGGACCAGTTCTGATACTATTTAAGTATCAAGTCCCTGATTTTTTTTTCTCTTATAGCAAATTTCTGTAATCAAAGCAAATGGAAGTCAGAAGAAAGTGCTCAGTGGAGATATAAAACACAATGAAGAATATATTTTAATTGGCAGTCCAGCTTTGTAGGACTCTGGCTGCTGCTATAACATCCTTCTGGGACTAGAGTTTCTTTATAAACAAACTTCCCTTTTGTGTGAGAAGAGTAGATATTGTATGTTGATGGAAGGCAGGGCTAGGTTGTCAGGTCTCTGGACCCCAATCCTAGACCCCTTTGGTTACTTATCAAAGATTTATATTAACATCAAATGCGTTTTTCATGTTTTGCATGATCATGGGTGCTATATGGAGGGAAAGGGGATTTTTGATAGCCAAACATTTCAATGCAGAGGTAATGATTATTGCCAGATATCAATGTAGAGAAGTTTCTGTTGTTTCTTTTAAATGGAGATTCACTTTAGGTGAGGGGAAGCAGGCTTACAGATCAGCTGTCAGTGTTGCTGATTGTTTGCCTAGCAACTTTAACCCCAACCTAACTCCTGCATTCCCTCATATAGCTCCCAGTCAAGTAAATTTTGAAAAGCTTACAAATATGCCTCTTGCAGGGGCTTCAAACTGCTTTTGTTGTGTTAACATCTGCACTAGATGTGTGAAAGTTTTTCCTTGTGAGAATTTAGGGCTTTTTCTGGAAGAGAATATTTTGCCCAATACACTTATTCCTTTGAGGAAAGAAAAGCAGTAATTTTGGGAAAAGGTTTTTGGTATTTATCCTAGGGAAGGTTATTCAGACAAGAGGCATTTGTGATAGCCTCATCTCCCCCTCAGCCCTTTTCTGGGTGGGTTTCTAGTTTCTGGTCACTTTTGTATATTCTCTTCTGCTCAATTTTAGTCCTTGTGTTGTTAATGTATTTGTGAGAGTTGCTTCTTTCAGACTATGAGTGATGAAATTCTAATCACTTGGTCAACCTGAGTCACCTGAGACCTGATTCTGACACTTAGCACCGGTTGCAGCCACCAGGAGCACCAGCTATCTGCCCTTTTCAGTCAGACCCCACTGGATCTAGCTACGCCCCTTGTCAGCCTGAAGCAGCTCCAGAAGATGAGACCTTCATCCTTTTGTCCCAAATGAGTTTGGGTCTGAACTGGTTGAGGGGTAATAGTGTGACAAGGGCCCTGAGGCCTCAGGCCTCCACAGTGCTGGAGTTCTGTGGCTGCCAGATGCCAATCTGGTCTAGGATAACTGGGTTTCCAAGACAGATAGTGGGAATTGGTGGGAGCAAATCTCTGATTCCTGCTCATTGTTCTGAGAGCAATATTCTGTCACTGCTTGCTTATGCAATAATCAGTCATTAGAGTTCAAGATTTAGCTAAGTTCAGGAGTAACTGAAGTGGTTCCTGATATGAGTGTTAGTTCTAAATGGTGGAGGACGGATGATAGTTACTACTGGGGAGAGAGCAGACTGAAAGTCTGGGTTATAGATGCTTTAGTGGAGGATGTGTGTTGGGGTAAGAAATCTGTGAAAGGAGAACTGAGGGTGGTTGATGACTGACTTGTTTTACAATTCTGTCTGGGTTCCCTATTGCTGTATTTTGGATTTAAGGATGGAAATTGTTGGTTAAGAGTTTGGGTGGCTGTTATAGTTTCTATCTTCATTATGGTGCTAAAACCTTCCAGGTACCTGGGGAAGGTGATTCAAAAGAGTGTGGAATGTTGTCCACAGTCCCATGTATCAGTTTTCCTTAATTGTTCTGCCTCTATAGCAACCCCCTCCCCCACTTCCTGACCATCAAGAATAATTGGGCTAGCATTTCAAAGAGCCAAATTGGTCCATTTCAAATACCTAGAAATAATCCTTATCTTTTGGCTTCAGACTTAATGCCTCCTAGCTTCTCTCCAAACTTATCAGAATCCATGCCTTCCTCCATACCCCAAGCCTGTCAGATATGAATTGATAGTCCTTTCCTGGAAAGACTTTTGAAGTCTGAGGCTATTACCTGTCTGATTAAGAAACAAAGGCAGGAGGAAAGTCCCAGCAGTCAGAGTTCACTGCTAGGATCCTTCTGTCCCTGGCCTGAGCTTTAGAGATTTCCTGGAGTTTCATCCTCCCTGACATCCTTCCTCTTCAGACTCAGGCAAGGTCAAGATCAGGAGACAGTCCACTGGATTAGCAGTCAGAACATAGTTACCACTGGCCCTGTTAGGATTAGAACTAAACCTGGAGGGACATTGGATTGTTAACCTGTCAGAGCTTTTTGTATGGACACCCTTAACCTCTGGGAGGGAAAGGAAGTATAGATCCTGTACTAGATACTAAGGATTTGTTCATTAGAAAATATGTCTCATAACTTGCTGAAGGACTCGTTGCTTAGACTGTACTTTTAGGATTCGTGGTGCACAAATATCAACCCTGAGACTGCATCTTGATCCACGTCTGAAAGGAGGACAGTGCGACTGACTGCTTGAGTCTAAAGGATTTGTGGATGCTGCAAAGAATAGACTGTGGAACCTGAGACTGTGCATGAGTGTAAATTATGCTTAACAACAAGGACTCACTAACTTTGGGAGGGGACTAATGAATTGTGTATTATTTTGAGAATGTTTCAACTTGTTTTGGACAACGATCTTGAGTCCAACAGAGAGTATGTTGCAAAGATTGTAATGAAGATGAGAAGTCCTCATATGTTGAAAAAGAGGAGGGATTTGAATGAGATGGGAAACTGAGGACTTCTCAGAATAATGATTGTGAGAGATTGGCATGGTTTTTCATTGGGGATCCTATTGCAGGAAGAGAAATTGTGGCTTTTAGAATATCAAAGGCTGACTGGAACCTATCTGCTATTTACTGATTTGCAAAAGGGTCTGGTTGATATCTTGGGTCTTGAGTGGGCGGGAAGTGCTTTGTTCTGGAGATTGGCAGGTCCTTTCTCTCTCTATAAGTATGGGCTCAGGTGAGAGGGGGGCGTGATTCCTTCCCTGCATTGTCCCAGAGAATTTCTCGAAATTCAAATAAACTTCTAATCTTCACTTTGAGAGATCTCTGAGTTTTAATCTCTGATTTTAAATCGGGAATCGTATTTTTATCCCACACAATGTGGATGGCATTTTCCATTCCAAGTCTATTGGAATCTGACTATTTGTTATAAAAGCTTTTCTTTTTCTTTTGTTTAATTGGGGTGGATTGGGAAGAGAGAAAATAAGTGCTTATTATTTTTAAATTAATAAAATAAAATTTAAAATTTCTTAGTATGTGAATACAATGAAACTACCATGTCATTTTCATCATGAGTCCTTTGGAATTATCCTCCATCATTGTATTAACCAGAGTAGCCAAGACTCACAATTAACTATCACCACCACATTGCTGTTACTGTGCACAATGATCTTCTCACTTACTTTTCATATCGTTGTTTTCCCTGCCATTACTATTAGATTGAATCTTTGCTGAGTCCATCATAGCTAATCATCACATAATTTTGTTACTATGTATGATGTTCTCCATTGTCATTTAGTGAGACCTTCCTTTGTTAATTGGAGTTTGGAGTTTTATAAAACATTATACAACTATGTTCATTTGCTTCTTTATATGATATACCTAATTTATTCTACTAATTGATCTCTGTTTTTCAACCAGTGGTCAATCATTTTAATGATTCGTTGGGAGACTATTAGGCCTCCTTTCTTCTTTCATTCAGTTTTATTGATCTCACCTTTAATTTTTAGGATTTTGAATTTGGTGTTTAATTGGGGATTTTTAATTTATCCTTTTTCTCATTTTTAAATTGCTAACCTAATTTATTGGTCTGCTCTTTCTCTATTTTGTTGATGTAAGCATTTAGAGATATAAATTTTCCTCTGATTATTATTTTTTATGGATGTATTTCTTTAGTATTTTATTTTTCCCCGGTTAAATGTAAACATTTTTAATCTTTATTTTAAAAAGCTTCAGGGGTTTGGTGTATTTGTTTTCAGAGATTCTTCTAGGGACCTTCAAGTTTTCAGTTCTTCCAAGGTAAGTTGAAGTGTGTTTATTACTAGTCTCCTGGCCTGTGCTCTGGTCTGTGATTAATCACACTCTTTTTTTTTTTTTTTTTTTTGGGAATTGTAATGAGGGTCCCCACTCAACTACAGCCACAAGCTCTGATGTGCTAGTCCTACTCTTCATTTTGGGCCTGCCACCCAGGGCTGTGCTGTGGATCAAAGTATAGACAAAGCAACAGAATTCTGCCCTCCCCCACCCCCCACCCCATGTCAGCAAAGAGATCCCTGGCCTCTTCTCCTGATCAATTGTTCAATCCCTTTACCATATATGGATTGAGAGCTCTGGAAACAGTCACTACTGTTGTTGATTCAGTGGTCCCAAAACCTATGGCTTGTTTTCTGGGACTCAGTCTATGTTAGCATGACCTGCCCAGATCTGTGCTCTACTCTCATCCTGGTGCAACAGACCTTTTCTGCTGACCTTCTAAGTTGTTCTGGGCTGGATATTTGTTTCACCTTGTCCTTTTGTAAATTCTGCCACTTCAGAATTTATTTTAAGGCATTATTTAATGTTTGAGGAGTGAATGTTTGAGGAGTAGGGGTGGTTGGGGGAAAGCTAAGGGAAGTCCCTGACTTTTCTCCAACATCTGCCCCCTTCTCCTATTCCATAGAATTTGAAATGTTGTTTCATTACTCACATTCTCTTTAATTAAATTATTTCTTGTTTCTATGACATTCTTTAACCCTACTCCATTCTAAGATTGTCATATAGTTTTCAATTAATCTTCAATCTATGTTTCCATGGTCACTTATTAAATATAAATTTTATTGCATTATGTTCTGAAAAGGATGCACTTAAAATTTAAAATTTCCACATTTAACTACAAAGTTTTTTATCCCCTAATAGATGATGAATTTTTATAATGACACTATTATAAAAAATGAGAAAAAGGTATATTTCTTTCTATTTCCATTTAATTCTCTCCAGATATCCATCTTACCTAGCTTATCTAAGATTTGATTCAGCTATTTTTTTTTTTTTTTTGGTTAGATTATCTAGTTCTGAGAGGGGAAATTCCCCATTATTATGGTTTTACTATTTCCTTTAATTTAGTTTTTTCTTAAAAATTTGGATGCTATAGCATTTTGTCTAAATAGATTTAATATTGATATTACTTCATTCTCTATTGTACCTCTTATCATAATGTAGTTTCCTTGTTTATTTGTTTAATTAAATCTACTTTAGTTTTAACTTTGCCTGAGATTGTAATGCTACACATCCTTTTTTTTTCTTTTGCATTGGTTGAAACATGATTATATATGCCCTTTATGTTTACTCTATGTGTATGTCATCTTTTTTTTAAATTAAAGCTTTTTACTTTTCAAAATATATATGTGGACAATTTTTCAACATTAGCTCTTCCAAAACCCTGTGTTCCAATTTTACCCCCCTTCCTCTACACCCTCCCCTAGATGACAAGTAGTCCAATATATGTTAAACATGGTAGAAATATATATTAAATCCAATATATGTATGTATATATTTTTACAATTATCGTGCTGCACAAGAAAAAAAGAGAAGTAAAATAAAATGCAAGCAAACAATAACAAAAAGTGAAAATGTTATGTTATGAACCACACTCAGTTCCCACAGTCCTCTCTATGGATGCAGATGGCTCTCTTCATCACTAAACACTTGGAACTGGTTTGAATCATCTCTTTATGAAAGAGAGCCATGTCCATCAGATTTGATCATTGTATAATCTTGTTGTTGCTGTGTATAATGATCTCCTGGTTCTGCTCATTTCACTTAGCATCAATTCATGTAAGTCTCTCCAGGCCTCTCTGAAATCATCCTGTTGGTCGTTTCTTACAGAACAATAATATTCCATAACATTCATATACCATAATTTATTTAGTCATTCTCCAATTGATGGGCATCCATTCAGTTTCCAGTTTCTAGCCACTACAAAAAGGGATGCCACAAACATTTTTGCACATGTGGGGCCCTTTCCTTCCTTTAAGATCTCTTTGGGATATAAACCCAGGTAGAAATACTGCTGGATCAAAGGGTATGCACAGTTTGATAACTCTTTGGACATAGTTCCAAATTGCTCTCCAGAATGGTTGAATCTGTTCACAATTCTACCCACAATGTATAAGTGTCCCAGTTTTCCCACATCCCCTCCAATATTCATCATTATCTTATTTACTCTCTTATTTCTTGATATGCACATCCTTCTAAACACCTCTCTCTTATTTTATCTTCTTGCCCTCCTATTTCTCTGTAAGTTTAGAAGACTTTTATACTCTTCTAGATAAATATGTGATTCTCTCTTTAACCCAGTTCTAATGAAAATGAAATTCCAATGCTATCAGTCATCCACTCTTTCCTATGTCCCTAGCAATGGTTCTTCTATTTATGTCTCATTTGGATGAGATAATTACTCCATTTTACCATTCTCTATCCAATTTTATTTTTTTTTTAGAATCATCAGAACATATTCAACTCAACTTCAAGTCTTCTATCTATGTATGCTCTTTCAAAATACCCAAGCAATAATAACATTCATAAGAATTATAGATAAGATATTTCCATAAAAGAATTAATGATTTTTACCTTATTAAGTCCCTTATAATTGGTTTATAATTACCTATACCTTGATTTGTTGGTATCTCCCCAGAGCCATTTGCACTTCAATTGAATCAAACCATCTCCAACCTCCCTTCCTCCAATCTTTCCTAATTTCCAATTTGTCTTATGAGGTGATCTGCTTTATTCTGATTTGTAATTATTTAAGTTTGAAGTTCATTTTAAGGCATTATTTTACATTGTTTGTGGGGGAATTTAGAAGAATCAGGTAATTTCTTGCTCTATTCTGTGATCTGACCAGAATCCTCCTTGGATTTTTTCAAAAGTGTTTTCAATCTATTGATAAAATCATATTTTTTTTATTTTCTTAACATGATTTATTATATTTGTAGTCTTCCTTATGCTGAATCAACCCTCCATTTCTGGTACAAATACAACCTGGTTACAATGTATATATAATCTTTCTCACTTGAATTATCACTATATCTTGCCTCTTTTTTGTAGTTTTCTTGTGGTCATCTACAATTGTTGCCTCCATTTCCTTTTCTCTTTTTACTCTTTTTTACTTTTTGTAGTCTGGTTTCCAGCCTCATCATTCAACTGAAACTGCTTTCACCAAAGTTATTAATGATCTCTTAGTTATTAATGCTAAGGGAGTTTTTTCAATCTTTTATCATTTTGGTTTCTTTGTAGTCTTTAACACCATTGAACAGTGTTCTTGATACTTTTTTCTCTTTAGTTTATGTGTGTGTGTGTGTGTGTATGACTATTCTTTGCTGGGGCTCCTCCTATTTGTCTGCTTCTTCCTTCTCAGTTTCTTTTGGTGGATTTTTTTTCCTGAGGCAATTGGGGCTAAATGACTTGACCAGGGTCACACAGCCAGGAAGTGTTGTGTCTGAGACTAGATTTGAACTCAGGTTCTCCTGACTTCAGGACTGGTGCTCTATCCACTGCACCACCTAGCTGCTACTTTGGTGGATCTTTAGACAGGTGAGGAAATTGAGGAAATTAGGGTACCAAGTAGTTAATTGTGGGAAGTGGCTGAACTATGTTAACTCCATCTTGTGACTAAATTTTGGAGCTTGCTTAATTTTTATTCACTTATGGGTCTAGTCCAATCTCTGACTTGTAAGAAAAATTTATTAAATTATGGGAGTTGGCAGAAAACTCTATTGCATTTGTTTGAAACTACTCCTATGAGACTGGGAAGCTGGACCATCTCTCTCTGCTTCTTAGAGACCTTAAAGACAAAGGAGCTAAATTATGCTGACCAGAAATCTGGTCAGATCCAAAGATTGATGCAAGAAATTTTCTCGTAATTGTATAGTTCAAGAAATCAATTTCAAGAAACCTACATGTCTACACACTAGCTTTGCACTGATCAGTTATCAATTCCATGTTTCTTTGATTGTTTAAATGTACTCTGAGGAGTGGGATACCTTCTTTTTTTGAATTCAGGGAATTGTACCTGTATGCGCTTCTCCTCTCAACTTGGAAAATTCCTAATCTTTCATCCAATTAGAAATTATCTAGATTATCATCCAATTAGATTACATAATGTTGTATTGTTTCTTTTTAATTAATTGATGCTATTTGAATAATTGGTTTTGGTATATAAAAATAAGTGGTCTTCTGTATTTGGGATTCAGGGCTAAACTGAGGAGGTCTGGTTCCAGTTTCTTGGCAGTTTGCATGTGTTACTTAATACACTGATACACTCAAATCAAACTTTGTTTTCTTCAGTCATTTCCTCTCATCCACTATAGTTTTTGTAGAACCATGCTATGTTGAGTCAGGACATGGATCCCAGCTGAAAACTTTCCAGAAAAACTTCATAGAGATCTCTGGTTAATTCTCATTGAGGGACCTTCCCCCCATCAGGAGGCTGTCTCCAGAGATAACTCCTGCTCTCAAATTAATTTTCTGTTTAGTTCTGGTTTTTTCAATAGAAATGATTGAAAGTCTCTTACTTCATTGAAGTTCCATCACCTCCCCTGAAAGATAATGCTAAGTCTCTCTGGGTGGTTAATTCTTGGTTGTTGTCCTAGGTCTTTTGCCTTACAGAATGTGGTATTCCAGGCCCTTTGAGTCTTTATTATAGAAGCTGCCAGATCCTTGGTAATCCTGACTGTTGTTCCTTGATATTTGAATTGTTTTTGTCTGGCAGCTTGCAATATTTTTTCCTTGAGATTGTATTTGTGAAGTTTTGCAACAATATTCCTTGGGGTTTTCCTTGTGAGATCTTTTTTCCATAGTCAAATTCATTTTCTTCTGAGCTTGGGTGAGGTTCAAGATATTGTTTTGATTTTTTAATTTAAGGACTGACAATTGCCCCAGGGACTGGGGGAGTTTAGATTTGGATTTTTGTAGGGTCCTTTCTCCCCAGGAGAGAAGTTCCCCCAAGAAAGGGGAATTTAAGATTGGTTTTTTCTCCAGGAAGTTTTAGGTTTGCCCCAGAGATTGGAGGAGTTTAGGGTTAAATTAGGTTTGCTTCAGAGATTGGGGAAATTTGGAATTGTCCTAGGGATTGGAGAAGTTTAGGTTTCAGCTTGGCTCATTCCATGGAATGAGGTGGTTTAGAGTTAAGTTTTGGATTTTTCAGAAGTCATGACAGAATATGAGTTTCAACAGAATTAAGATACCTGTGGACATATCATTTCCATGATCTCTATCAATGTTTGCTTGCATTGGGTTTCCTTTCTCAGATATTTTTTGTTCATGTAGATACGATTGTTCTTGCACAGCAAGATAAGTATGGAAATATGTATACATATATTCAACTTGTCAAGTATTTTAATATAATTAACATGTAGTGGACTTCCTACTATCTAGGGGAGGGGAGAGGACTGGGGGGAAAATTTGTAACAGAAAGCTTTGTAAAGATCAATGTTGAGGAACTACCCATACATATGTTATGCAAATAAAAAGCTTTAAAAAAAAAAAGATACCTGTGGGTTCTTTCTTGGTTAGAGTTTTGATAGCATGGGACTAAGGAATACTCCCAATAATTACAATAAACAGTAAGGAATTGAGATATGTGACATCTGACATAAATCTGTAGCAAATTCAAATGATAATTTTTTTAGCTCATTCAGTTCTTATCATTATTGAAAATAATATAATGAATAAAATAATGAAAAAGTTTTCTTTTTATATCTAAGATATAAATTTTTTTTGGTGCTTTTGTAAAATGTAAGATTTTGAAAGGTAAAAAGCAGCCATCCAGGAAAAAATGGTAAAAGTCTACAGCCAAAGAGTTTTGAATGCTGGGAAAAATTAATAAAGTTTCATACTTGAAGCAGTTATCTCTTATTAGCAGAACTAATTTCCCCTTTAGGGTGTCAGTAGGACATTGGATTATAAGAAAAGAAGAAAAAACCTCTGCAAGATACAATTCTTCTTTGTATCAATTTAGCCTTTGCCATGTTGGAATTACAGAAATAAAGTCATATAATAAAAATTCACAGAACTAGTAAATTCATTTGAGTAGATTTTGGAGATTAAGGAGATTAGAGGCTAATCATTAAGGAGTATGAAGCTTAATCATTTTCACCTAACATCATTTGTTGAAATTCTTAGTTTTGGGATACTACTCTATTGAATTTGATTTAGGAAAAACATAAGAATAAAATTTTGTAAAAATTTTAGTGATAAATAGCAGTTAGGTATTGCTTTCTCTGAATATTTATAGACTAATTATTTAAGTGTGATGAAGAAAGGCAACTAGTTTGAAAGTAATTCCAGAATTATGAAAAATAAATAGGCATATGATTTGTACTTCATAGCCACCTTTGACCATAAAAAGAGAAAGTATTTTTTAAATCAGAAGCCCCTTGAGTCCCCCTCACCCCAGTTGAGAGATCCTCTTTGGCACCCCCAGCTCAGAGAACCCTCACTCTCTAATGCTTTTAACCCTTTTCATCTCAGATCAGGTTCTCAAAGAAAGGTTCTGGGAAAAGATGATGGAAATATGCAAGGAAACACATTACACTCTACTGTTGTGGAAATTTACTAGCTGTGTAATCTTAAGTAAATTATCTATTTGCTTGAGTTTTTTAGTCAATTTGCTCTTTAGAGCAAAATAATAATGATATCCACCTCCCAGGGTTATTATGAGCATCAAAATGATATAGTGATTGTGGAGTGTTTAGCACAATGATTGGCATATGGCAGGCACTATTTAGATGTCGACTATTTTAATAATCATTATTTCTTTAATTGAAGGTAATTGCTCTACATTTGAGAATTTTAATGTGGATTTTAGATGTGATTAATATAAAATACCAAAGGTAATAAGATTAATTATTTCTATATAGAGCAATTTGAAATGCATTTGGCTAAATTGATGTTATCTGATTGGTAATAAGTTTTGTTTCATGTCCCACACTAGATGCCCCCATAAGGATTCTTCCAGCTTTAAATGTATACTATAGGCTTCTCCCTGGGGCTGCCTTTTTACATGCCATTAAGATGACTTTGATGATTACCAGTTTTGTTTATCTTTCCCTCATCTTTAACTCCTGTTATGGTGGATTTAATTTTCTTTGTTTGCCCAACAGCAGAATTGATAGTCAAACATGATCTAGTTAGGGCTGAGTATATAAAAATATTTTTTAAATTATTAAAGCTTTTTATTTTCAAAACATATGCATGGATAATTTTTCAACATTGACCTTTGCAAAATCTTGTGTTCCAAATTTCCTCCCTTTTCTCTCTACTCCCCTCCCCAGATGGCAAGTAATCTATGTGAAACGTGCAATTCTTCTATATATATTACTACAATTGTCATGCTACACAAGAAAAATAAGATCAAAAAGGAAAAAAAAATGAGAAGAAAACAAAATGCAAGCAAGCAACAATAACAAAAAGAGTGAGAACGCTATGTTGTGATACATACTCAGTTCCCACAGTCCTCTCTCTGGGTGTAGATGACACTCTTCATTACAAGCTCATTAGAACTGGCCTCAATCACCTCATTATTGAGTAGAGACACATCCATCAGAATTGGTCTTTGTAAAATCTTCTTGTTGCTGTGTACAGTGATCTCCTGGTTCTGCTCATTTCACTCAGCATCAGTTCATGTAAGTCTCTCCAGGCCTCTCTGAAATCACCCTGCTGGTTGTTTATTATAGAACAATAATACTCCATAACATTCATATACCATAACTTATTTAGCCATTATCCAATTGATAGGCATCCACTCAATTTCCAGTTTCTTGCCACTACAAAAAGGGCTGCCATAAATATTTTTGCATGAGGGTCTCTTTCCCTCCTTTATGATCTCTTTGGTATGCAAGCCCAGTAGAAATGCTGCTAGATCAAAGGGTATGTGCAGTTTGATAGCCCTTTGAACACAATTCCAAATTGCTCTCCAGAATGGTTGAATCACTTCACAACTCTACCAACAATGTATTAGTGCCCCAGTTTTCCCACATCCCCTCCAACATTCATTATTATCTTTTCCTGTCATCTTAGCCAATCTGATAGGTGTATAGTGGAATCTGAGTTGTCTTAATTTACATTTGTCTGATCAATAGTGATTTGTAGCATCTTTTCATATGACTAGAAATAGTTTCTTCATTTGAAAATTGTCTGTTCATATCCTTTGACCATTTATCAATTGGAGAATGGCTTGATTTCTTATAAATTTGAGTCAATTCTGTACATATTTTAGAAATGAGGCCTTTATCAGAACCTTTGAATGTAAAAATGTTTGCCCAGTTTATTGCTTCCCTTCTAATCTTGTCTGCATTAATTTTATTTGTATAAAAACTTTTTAACTTAATATAGCCAAACATCTATTTTGTGATCAATAATGATCTCTAATTCTTCTTTGGTCACAAATTCCTTCTTCCTCTGTGAGGTAAACTATCCTATGTTCTTCTAATTTGTTTATAATATCACTCTTTATGTCTAGATCATGAACCCATTTTGACCTTGGTTTGGTATATGGTGTTAGGTATAGTCAATGCCTAGTTTTTGCCATACTAGTTTCCAATTTTCCCAGTAGTTTTTGTCAAATAGTGAATTCTTATCCCAAAAGCTGGGGTCTTGCATTTGTCTGATTTTGTCCTGTGAACCTAACCTATTCCACTGATTGACTACTCTTATTACTTAGGGCTGAGTATATAATTGTCCTGGGACTGGTTCCATTTCAGTCTGACTGGCTACTCAATTAGAACACTGAGTAGGGCTATTTATTCTACTTTCCAGTTACTGGTCTTGGCTCAAGAAAGTAGCTGGTGGATGAGGCACTAAAAAATTGATATGAATATTATATGTATAGAATCAGTCCATAAACATTCATAATTTTTATTTTTGAAAGTCTTTATGTTCATTTAAACTTAAATTTAACTAACTCTCTCTCTCAAAGAGATAGTATAATGTGAGCTATAATGTGAGACAGTACCTTTTAAAGTATATTCTGAGAATTCCAGGCAGCCTCTAAGACACTTTCAAGGAGGCCATGAGGTAAAAACTATTTTTACAATTATATTGTATATTATCCATGCATATGTTTTGAAAATAAAAAGCTTTAATAATTTTAAAAATATTTTTATATACTCAGCCCTAACTAGATCATGTTTGACTATCAAATCTGCTGTTGGGCAAACAAAGATATGTATATGATAATTTAATTTTTAATATCCCAACTTGAGACCCTTTTAAGGAGGCCATGAGCTAAAAACTATTTTTATGACTACACTGCAATAATTTAATTTTTAGTATCCTGACCTGAGAGTCTATAGTATCCTGACCTGAGAGGCCTGTCTACTATGACTAGCTCTTCTGCTAAGTACACATGTGACGCTGGCTTTCCTCTATAAGCTTCATTATCCCCACTTGTAAAATGACTTTGACAAAAATAATTTATCTGAGCAGAAATGGGCATATAAGGTAAAATAGTGGGACAATGCTCTCATTCTAAAACAGGAGAAAATTAAGCTGATAAAAAAGATTTTGATACATTAAAAAAAATTGGATGATTCATTGTGGAAAGATGGTTGGGGAAAGAGTGTGGCAGTACTTCTACTTTTGAAGATAGAAAGAAAAAAAAAGTCCCTGCCCTCACAGTAATTAAATTACTTTTAATTCACACCTATACTCACAGAGACATAGTCACTGGCAAATGCCAGCAAAATATATCTTACATGGATGGCATCTGTAGAAGTGGCCTCCCCTGCAAATTCTCTGGAGGGAAGTGTAGGGGCATGACCTTTGACATGCTCAGATAGCAGATCAGATGTATTCAAAGACATTTAAATATCTTTGAATTCAATTTTTACTCTGCACAGTTGAGAGTCAACTTCCTAAAGGAGCCCATGGTGTCTTTTAACTTCTTGATGCCAAAATACTGGGCCCCCAAAGTTAAAAAGAATCTTCCAAGACCCTTGCAATTCCACATTCCAGATATTTATCTTTGAGCATATATATTTGGGACATCTAGATCCTATCCCAGGTCTTTTCCGATTATGTAGCAATTTTCTGATCAAGTATTTTAATCTCTTAAATTTTCTTAGCACTTCAAAGACCTTTTAGGTCTCTATTCACCATTGGTATGGAATATTTATTAAATATATGCTATTTATGTAGTCCTGGGGTAAAGTTTTTGACAAGACATGATCTTTGTACTAAATGGAATTTACAATTTAGGAGGATGATCAGCTACCAATACATATGGCTTTAACCTATAATACTGTATAATAAGCACATTAAGAGTTATAAAGCAAAGTATTTGTGTGAGGTATGAAATAGAGGTCATTATTCCCTGAGTAGAATTAATTCCTGAAGAAAGTGATATAAATAGGATTACAGAAATTAAGCTTGAGTATCTTAACACAATGGAGTACAAGGATCAATCAAAAGAAATCAGGAATATTTAGTGTGCAGAAGAGAAAATTTAAGGGAAAAACAAAACTACTCTTTTCAAGCATTTGAACAATTGTCTTGAGGAAGAGGCATTAGACTTGCTCTGCTTGGCCCCATAGGACAGAATTAGGAACAGTGGGTAGAAATCACAAAGACTGGTTTCTTTTTAAAATAATGTTGTTTTTTTTAAAATTATGAATTTAACAAATAGCAACAAACACAAAGTGCTTGAATAAGATCAAGAATTAGGCTTTCATTGAAAAATCGTTACCTCTTATTTAAAAGTTTATTTAAAAGTTTTCTTCTGCTTGTAGTTCTCTTTCCTTTTCAATCTTCAAATGCCCTTGGAATTATTTTATCTGTATCTTGCTATGCTTTCTTTAGACTGGTTTTATCCCCCACTGTTTTTCTTTGCTGATGATATAAACCATAAACTTCCATTATACTTTTTGAGATTTTACAGATGCCCTTAAATTCTAGCCTGGAGTTTTCTTTATCATCCTTTATCATCCTTCTCAATCCATTGGTCAAGTAAACCAAAGGTTAGTTATATCAATGGATGAGACTATCAGGCATAGATGGATTTCTAGTTGTATCATCCAAAGGAACTCATCAATTTTCTTCTTTTTTTTTATTGAAGCTTTTTATTTGCAAAATATATGCATAGGTAATTTTTCAACATTGACGCTTGCAAAGCTTTCTGTTACAAATTTTTCCCTCCTATCCCTCACCCAGGCAGGAATTTTAATACATGTTAATTATGTTAAAATATTTGACATCGAATATGTGTATATATATTTATACAGTTATCTTGCTGTACAGGGGAAAAAAAAAACCTGAGAAGGAAAACATAATGCAAGAAAACATTAATAGAGAGTGTGAAAATGCTATGTTGTGGTCCAGACTCAGATCCCACAGGCCTCTCCCTGGGTGTATATGACTTTGTCATCACTGAACAACTGGAACTGGTTTGAAACATCTCATTGTTGAAGAGAATCATGCCCTTCAGAATTGATCATCATATAGTCTTATTGTTGCCTTGTACAATGATCTCCTGGTTCTGCTGATTTCACTCAGCATTAGTTCATGCAAGTCTCTCCAGGCCTCTCTGAAATCATCCTGCTGGTCGTTTCTTTTTTTCTTTTTTTTTTTTTTATTAAAGCTTTTTATTTGTATAACATATGTATGGGTAGTTCCCCAGCACTGATCTTTACAAAGCTCTCCATTACAACTTTTACCCCCAGTCCCCTCCCCTCCCCTAGATGGCAGGAAGTCCACTACAAGTCAATAATATTGAACTACTTGACAAGTTGTGCAAGAAAAATCCTATCTACAAGAAAAAAAAGAAAATCAGAGAAAGGAAACACAATGCAAGCAAACATCAATAGAGATCATGAAAATGTTACGTTGTGGTCCATATTTCATATCCCTCTCTCTGGGTGTATATGGTTTTCTTCAGTGAACAATTGGAACTGGTTTGAGACAATTCTTTGTTGCAGAGAGCCATGTCCATTAGAATTGATCATCATGTAATATTGTTGTTGCTATGTATAATGATTTCCTGGTTCTGCTCATTTCACTCAGCATCAGTTCATGCAAGTCTCTCCAGGCTTCTCTGAAATCGTCCTGCTGGTCGTTTCTTACAGAGCAATAATATTCCATAATATTCATATACCATAATTTATTCAGGCACTCTCCAATTGATGGGCATCTATTCAGTTTCCAGTTTCTAGCCACTACAAAAAGGGCTGCCACAAACATTCTTGCACATGTGGGTCCCTTTTCCTCCTCTAAGATCTCTTTGGGATATAGGCCCAGTAGAAACACTGCTGGGTCAAAGGGTATGCACAGTTTGATAACTTTTTGAGTGTAGGAACTCACCAATTTTCATGATATCACAGATTCACCTGAGTATGTTGAGTATATTAGATTGAACAAAGCAGTGACAAAACTACTAAATTCCTAAGCATTAGAACAATTTAAAATGGTTAGACTGAAGAGTCATTTATTTTATTGCTTATAAAATATGGATATAGAAATGACCATAGAGACAATCTGTTCTAATCCTTTTATAGATGATCGAGGAAACCAGCTTTGAGAGAAAGTATTAAGCCAAGGATTAGATTTGATTCCAAATCAGAAGTCCTGCACTAGAATTGAGTATCTAAACCTCAATGTGCACTTATTAGCTCAGTCTAATCACTCAGATCCTAAAACAACGATTTCCCAAAGAGGAAGGGTCTTACTCTTGGCCACTGATTTCAGCTAGAGTCAGTCTGGGTAATGAAAGAAGTCATGGACTAGAAATCCATGACATTTAAAAAAAAGTTCTCTTTGTCCATGGTGTTTATTGGAAGTGACTAAGCCAGGCCATTGCATTACAAGTACATTAGCAGTTACAAAGTACTTTTCTAATAATCTTGGAAAGCATGAGGCAGACATTGCAAATATAATTATCACTATTTTACAGATGAGAAACCTGAAGTCCAGGCTAGTAAGCTAGTAAGCTTAGAATCCAGGTTTTCTCACACCAAGTTCACTGATATTTCCACTATACCATGCTATATTTTACACAACACTTTAAGATATAGAAATTTGACTTCAGCTTTAAGCAGCCTAGAGGCCAAAGAATTAAGATTGCCAAAGAGAAGACCATTTTTCTTTCTTTTTCTGTTGAGCTTTAAGGGTGACTTGGTGACAAAGAAATGGAAATTGTGAGGATATCCATCCACTGGGGAATGGCTGAACAAGTTGAGGTATATGAATGTAATGGAATATTATTGAGCTCTAAGAAATGATGAGTAGGTGGATTTCAGAAAAACAGAAAGACTCATAAATTGATGCAGAGGGAAGTGAGTAGAACAAGGACAACATTGTATACATGATTAACTTTGATAGAATTAGCTCTTCTCAGCAATTACAATGATCTAAGGCAATTTCAAAAGATTCTTGATGTAAAATACTATCCACATCCAGAGAAAAAAGTAAGGAGTCTGAAAGTAGATTGAAGCATACTTTTTTTTTTTTTTTTTTTTTTTT
>JAJPUD010001821.1:282834-384626 GCA_023553655.1 Myrmecobius fasciatus
TTAGTTTCACAATCATCAAATGAAAAGGGTGAACTAAGAAATTTCTAATGCCTCTTTTTGTCCTGGCAATCTGTGATTGAGAAATAAGGAGCTAGGATAGAAACAAGAAACATTATATCTGTGAGAACAAAGAAGAGATACTATTTCTATCTCTTGCATTAGATAGGAAATACATTGTAGAGATATTTTCTGTCTAATGTAAGATAAAATGATTTATTTTAGATGTATCTATGATTGTGATTCTATGAGGCATGTACTGTCTTTATTTTATCTTTGTTTAGGGAACCTGTTTATTGTATTTTGTCCCTAAGTTTTGGGTTGTTTCCCTCTCATCCCCCTCCTCCATTATCAATACTATAAGGAAATATAAAATATAAGTTATTATTGTTGTTGTTATCCCCTATACTCTGCACATTCATATCTTAAGTCTTGGGACATGATTATTTTTCAGAGCCTGTGGGACCTAAAAAGATCCTCACTGGGCAAAGAAGAATTTGTTGACCATTTCTCAAATTGGAGCCCAAAGGTAGAACAATAGTTTTTTTCTATGATGATTCAATGACCCCAACCTATCTTATATCATGAAAAGTCTAGTTCTTCTAAGTTCTATAGGATAAGGAATCCAAATAGCCCCTTAATCACAGGATATATGAAGTCAGAATTTGGTGAAGCACAGAGCAAAAGTATATCCTGCAGGAAGACATAATAATGAGTGGTCACATTTATGATTATTTCATTTGTCCTCAGATGCACCAACAGTAACACAACTTAATTTGGTTTCCAAAGAGGGAACAGGAGCACATTAAATTGTCAAAGAACAAAACACACAGATCAAGACTCAGAATCTTGAGAGCTTCCTGGAAAAACCATATTCCTTCCTTGCAGATTTAGAGCTAGAAAGAATCTTAGGTATCATTTAGGCCAAATCTCCATTTTCACTCAAGTTGAAACTGAGGCCTAGTGAGGTTTAGTGATTTGTCCAGTATCATACAGACAATAAAATAACAGAGTTCAGAGTTGAATAGTGACTTTCAGCCAACTGCCTTTTCTCTGTTCATTCAGAGAGAATGTTTTATTTTGGATCTAAATTTGTAGGCCTAGGAAAACGTACATTGCTGATTAAGAGAGGCAGTTTGGTGTGGTAAAAAGAGCATTATTTGGACTGCAAGATATTTGATCCGAGAATTGGATTGGGAAAAAAGACTGCGACTCACAAGCTTTGAAACCTTGGGGGAAGACATTCAACTTCTCTGAGCTTAATCTATAAACTGAAGAATAATAATCCTTGCCAATCCTCTACATGGGATTGTGAGTGAAGAAAGTCCTCTGTGAATTGCATAATACTGTGGAAATCGGAGTAGAGTAGAAAAAACATATACGGCAAGGACAAGTATATAAATGCACACATCGAAAAGCAGCCATTCTAACAGGCTACAAGAGTCAGGGGACAGATAGAGAAAGGAACTAGAAGGGGAAAGAAAAGGGAGAGGGGGAAGGGAAGCAAAGGGTGGGGAGAGAAGGGGGGAGAGAGGCGGGAAAGAAAAAATGGAAGAGGGGGAGGAGACTGAGCCGGAGCCCAGAGGAGCCCGCACCTGGGGCGGGCCCGCGCCGCCGCTGTGGTCCGCGCCCCGCCCCAATCCCCCGCAGCAGCTGCCGCCCCTTTGCCTCTGTGTCCGCCGCCTGCTGCTGCTCCTGCTCTGTCTGCTGGGAGAGGAAGGTAAGGACCCCCCCCCCCCTTCTCCTATTCCCTTCTATCCCCATTAAGTATCATTCTCCCATGACCCGGAGACGTGAGGGCTGGAGCACTGACCTGGGGAGGTTGCTTGGTTTCATGCGGAGCTTTTGCTGCGGCTACCTGGGCCCTTGACCCTAGAGCTGGCCTAGAGTCTGTCTTGGGGCGGGGGCTGCTCAGCCCAGCCTAGCCTGGCACAACCTAGCCCGACCCGATCCGGGCAGTGGGGTGTGAGGAACGAGTGGGGCTGCCGTGCCTGAGCCAGACTGACCGTGGTCTACTGTCTCCACTGCCCTCTTGGGAAGCGCCGCTGGGGGGGGGCAGGGGCGGGTTAGGGAGGAGCCCATGCTCCCCTTTTTCTGGATCAGTCAATCTTGAGCGCATGGTCTAAGAAACCCAGCTTGGGGCTGTCCGGGGTCCGCAGTGGAGAGGAAAAAAGGGTGGCAGGCCCAGGCGCGGCGCCACGCCGTGCTGCTGGGGACGTGACCTTCCCGCCGGGGCCTCGTGTTCGGATTTCTTGCGGCCAGCCAGGCCGCCCCTGGATCCCCGAACTCTCATCGTGTTGCTTTCCCTCTTTTGCACATCCCCAGCCGCGGGCACCCAAAACCGACCTGCATTTGGCCTCTTATTACTAATAATATCCATTACTCAGAGCACCCGATGGAAGAGACCTCTCGTCCCCTTATGTTGTCTGCACACTATCACCCACTCTGCGACTCTTCTTGGATTGAAATGTGCCTTAGGATTAATTAGTGTTAGGTTGGCCTGTCTTTCTCAAAGGCTGTCCCTGGGTAGCAGCAGCACATGACAGGGGCCCAGCCACTACAGCCTCACAGACAGCAGGTCACATGGCCTTCAGTGAGACCGGGTGCAATTCCACCTCTGGAAATTGGAATAGTTTAGCTCGCCATGTATACTATGTTAGGGAGAAAAGGATTTCCAGAGATAATAGGTTTTAACTCTCCCTTTGCTCCCAGATGATGAAACTGAGGCCCAAGAAGGAAAAAGAAAATTGGCCCAAGGTCACACTGTTCTGAGCAGGACCAAGTCTTCCAGCCTGGCTCACTGTGCAGGGTTATTTGTTTTATCAAAATCTTGTTCTTCTTGCACCTATTATGATTTTTTTTTAAATGTGAAACAAGTTCCTAGAATTACCAGGGAAGATTTGCTCATCTAAAAATATTCTAGTATTTTCTAGCTTTGTGAAGTAGTTACATAGTTACTAGCACCTCTTTGAGTTCACTGAAGCATATAACTGGAGGAGGAGAAATGTTCTAGGGGAAATAACTACTCAATGCCACATTCTTCCCCAAACCTCCTTTTTTCTCCTCATCTTCCTTCCTTCTATTCCTGCTTAATGAGGATGACCTATTAGAATGATTTCTGCTGGGTGGCTGGGAGGAATAGCCCTGGCCTTCCAGCTGCAGCTGTTAGAATTGCTAAAACCCCCAAAAGTCCTTTGAAAGGCATTTAAAAAACAAAAACTCTTTTGGTGCTTTAACCTTGATGACTCTCAGTGCTTCCGTATGTATGTATGTATGTATGTATGTATGTATGTATGTATGTATGTTCCCCTCAAGATCCTGTGCCTGGTACTGGGACTATAAAAACCAATATAAAAGAGGTAATTGTCAATAATGTTAACAATCTAAGGAGAAAAGTTTTACACAAATAACTTATGCAAGAAAGAAAAAAAAAAAAGCTCGAGAGAAGAGTGTGTGGATGAGTCACTTGTGCACTTAAAAAAATACTTCTGGCCTCTTTATCCCAAATATATTTTCAGTGGGAAATTTAAAATGAATTATTGTTTGGTCAAATTCATTTACATATTGGTGGGTGTAGTAAGAAATGTTGAAAGAAAATCTGCCTTTAAATTAGTCTGGGCTCTGTCACTGACCCATTTTATGACCTTGAACAAGTGTCCTCTCTGGACCTCAGCCAGGGCATTGGATTTTGTTACATTTAAAGTCCCTTTCTACTATGACAATCCATGAATCTATGAATACTTCCTCAAATTGTAGTGTTAGTGATCTAGTGATACACACTCCTCTTCACAGTTTTTGAAGATCCATGGCAGGATCCATGATTCACCAGTTTTTCCCATGAGTCTTTGGTTATCAGTCCTGATCTAGAGGGGTGAAGGAGTCTTCCTTAGCCCTGAGAAGATAATCTTATAGCCAACAAAGATTAAGCATGTACTTCTGAATATGTCAACAACCAAAATTTTGTTCACAGTTGACGTTTTTCCCCTTCCTGACAATGGCTCTTTAAATAAAGTGAAACACTAATTCCCTTGGCTTTCCCAGTCCCAGCCACAGTAGGGGAACTTATGCTGGGAGAAGTTAGTTGAGTTTGGGTTTTGTATTCTCCCAAGCTTCTTGTACATCTGAAAACCTTTCAACCACCCTGAATGGCCTAGTATCTTTCAGCTGAATCATCTTAAAACCAAGCATTCAAGTTTTAAAGTTCCTTTGCCTATATTTCCTTTTCTCCATCTTGTCCTTTCCTTAATCTGGTCATATAGCATAGTATTATTGCTTCTACATATAGAAGGTAAGTGATTCACTCAACATCTTGCAGTAAATTTGTAACAGAGCCAGGACTAGGATCCAGGTCTCCAAAAAGATAGTTTAATGTTTTTTTTGCTTTACTTTGTTAGTAGCTTGAATCTCTTATGATAATATTCCCAGAATCTGATCAGAACTGAACTTAAATGTTTTAGTTCTGTAATCTTGATAGAACTTCTTGCAAAACCTGTGCAAAGTCTTATTTTGCTCTTTGGAGACTCCTGAGGAAGATGCTTCATTATGGACAATCAGAATGGATAATATCAAACCATTGAATTATTAGATATTTGCAATTCCCTCATATCATCTCTTTGCAGACAGTTTGGTTTGTAGGCAGGAAAAGCATATTTTTATGAGTTTCTTCCATGTAGTCCACTGTGGACTTATAAATGTGTGAGTAAAAAAATGAATGATAATAACTTGAAAATCAGACTGGCGAGCCTGACTTCTGTGGTTTTATTGAAAATGTGAGTTAGCAGTGACTTGGTTCACATTTTTGTCCAAAGTCATCCATGAGTAAACAAAGTAAAGTAAAAAGTAAAGCTGTCAATAACGCAGTCTAGCTAAATCATTGCCATCTCTGAGCTTACTTTGTAAAAATATTGGAGTTGAATTGGAGCCCATGGCTTCTTAAATTTTTTGTCGTGCATCCCCTGGCAGTTTGGTGAAATCTAGGGGTCCCTTTTCAGAATAATGGTTTTGAACAAATGCATGAAATAAAATACATATGTTACAAAAGAAAGTAATTACTGAAATAGTTATCCAACTGTGTTAAAACTTAAAATCCCACCTTAGATTAGTAGACTATGGCTCATGCCTGTTTTTGTATAGCTGTGGGCTAAAAGTAGTTTTTACATTGTAAAGTTTTATTGTACTTAAAAATGTGAAAAACCATTTTTAGCTTTTTGCCCATACTGCAGGTGCATTTGGCTCTTGAGTTGTAGTTTGAGGACCCCTGGACTAGATTTTTTCATAGCCATAATAATCTATGAGCCTGTGAGGAAAGGCCTACAACTTTGTTGGTTAGCTCTTGGACTGTTTCTTGATTCCATTCAACTTTCATGAAAATGTGCTCTATTCAGAAAAAGATTTCAGTGGTAGCATGGATAACATATTTGCTGGTAAACAATGAAGAAATATGGAATAGAAATTGGGGAAACCCTGGCTTGTGTCACAGGAATGATACAAACTTTGATGTTAGACAAGTATTCAAATCAACCTTAAATATTTAAGCTAGGTACTGGAGAGGTCAAAGAAAGAAATAAGACAGTCCCTACTATCAGATATTTCATAATTGAATTGATTATAAATTATTTTCCTTTCCTCTTCTTTAGTTTCCTCCACTGGGAAAATAATCTCTTTGCTGCCTGCCTCATAAAGTTTCTGTGAGGATCAGGTAGGATAATAGTGGTTTTAAATTATGACTTCTTATTACTTTTCTTTTTTTTTTTTTTTTTTGCATTCCAGGTATTATGTCTCATGGACAGATGAACATTTTTCAACAAATAGAATGCCTCCCACATAACATATTCCAGGTCTTATAAAATTAAAGACAAACAAAAATCTTTCTTCTCAAAGTTTACATTCTACTGGGGAGAACACAGTATATGCAGATAGATCTATATTTGCATATAGATATACACATTAAGTAACTTTAGGAAAAAGAGAAAATTAATAACTGGGGGAATCAGGAAAAGGCCATTGTAAGAAAGGGCACATGAACTATGTTTTGAAAGAAGTTAGGGATTCCTTGAGGAAAGAAGTGTGTGTGTGTGTTGCTGAAGTGGTGGGGATGGGGAGGGTGGGGAAACTCCTGTGCAAAGGAGATGGGGTCAGAGATGCAATATCATTTGCAGTTAGCTAACAGACCAGTTGGACAGGAAGACAGTAGGTGAAAGGGAGTAATATAAGTTAGAGTACAAAGTTAGGAGTGAGCTATATTGCAAAGGGCTTAAGGTATCAGACTGAAGTGGTGTATTTTAACTTTGAGGTATATCTTTATCGATGAAAGATGGCGTGATTAGGCAAGGTAGCTTTTTTTCCCCCCATTGGACTAAGACACTAGAAGGGTTAAGATTTGTACAACTATCTGGTATGGTAGATATTTAACTTGCTTGACTTGGATATTTAACTAAGGTGAAGTCCTTTTCAGCCTTTTAGTCTAATATCTCCATAACAGCCTTATGGACACCTGCCCAGTCGGTGTAAATTGAACTTTCTTTAAAACATTTCAGAAATGTATTGGCTAGTTCTTGGCTCCTAAGTTGTTTTTGAGGTAGAAGCAACTTATCCAAAATCATTCATTGCTCATGTGGAAGGGATGGTCATTTGGTGGCTCTGGGCAGCATCATCTAGTCCTTCTAGAACCATGAGGCCAATTGTGGGCTCATGGCTTTATAAATTTATAGCCATTAATATGTCTTGCCCTTTCCCCCTTGGCTTTCCCAGGTTTGACCTGCTTGAATGGTTAGGTCATAGAATTTCTGTAAAGGTAGTATTAGCTATGCTGAACTTACTAGCTGCAGACCTAGGCTGCCAGATTGGGTTTCTTCAGGGGCTAGTGTAGAACTCTGTTCCCTGCAGGCCTGATCCCCAGCCTGCATGTGAGGAAGCCTTTTATGGTGAGGCAGATTTCAGCAGCCTCTGTTGGAACATGCCAGTTGTTACCAACCAGCCTGCTCAACCTTCATTTTAAATAAAGTTGATTCTAGGAGGGGAAACATCCATACCCACACACATTCATAGATTTGAGCTGCCCAAGTTGTTTAGTAATGCAAATCCATTTGGGTCTTCACATAGAATTCAAAAATGAGAAAGAGAGGAGAGAAAGTGTGTGTGTATGTATATGTATGTATAATTACAGCCATCTCCTCATTGCCCTGGAAGTACAGCCTATATTGCAGTTGTTGATGATTCATTAGGCGTGGCTTCCTCCCATAAGCCCGGGAGTTCCTTGACTAATCTAGAAGTGTTTTTGACAAAAAAGAAATGAGCAGAAGTCAAGGTTCATAGATTCTGAAGGATCAATTAGAGAGGAAAGCAAATTAATTTTAAGGTTTGTCAAAAGTATAGACAACAAGTTAGTGTGGGCTGGCAGGTGCTTAATAAATTTAGAATTATTTATAGTATTCAGGGCTACAAAAGAAATCATTGAATCAGATCCCTTATTTTACAGATGGAGAAACTGGGCTAGCAGAATAATGAACTAGCCTGAAGTCATATAGGTAGTAAATAGAATCAATTCAGAAGATTAAATCTTGCTCTTTTAGCTCAAAATGAATTCCTTGGATTCTAAATGCTAGATATCTAGCGTACTTTAGTATTACTTTTTTTTAATTAAAAATTTTTTTATAAAGCTTTTTATTTTCAAAACGTACATAGTTTTCAACATTCACCCTTGCAAAACTTTGCATTGCAAATTTTTCTCCTCCACACTGTCCCCCCTAGAAGGCAAATAATCCAATATATGTTAAACATGTGCTATTCTTCCATGCATATTTCCACACTTCTGTTGCACAAGAAAAATCAGATCAAAAAGGGAAAAAAAGTACCTCTCTTTTTAAAAGTCTTTTGAACAACTTACAACCTTTTTACCTTACCTTACAACCCTTTTATTTTTTAATTTAATATTTGTATTTCCCCCAATTACATGTAAACTATTTTACCTTTATGAGTTTCACATTCTCTCCCTTCCCATCCTCCTTCCATTAAGAAGGCATATGTGAAGTTATACAAAGTATTTCTATACAACAATCCTTTTAGATGGGTAGTTCAAGTGTTAGTTCCATTTTTCCGATGAGGCCATTGAAAACTATGATCATACATTTATAATGAGAGATTCTGAACTTTGACTTAAACTCATATCCTCTGATCTAGTATTCTGACCTCAGCATCAGACTATACATTTTTTAATGTGGAAACTGCTTTAACCCTTAGATATCTGTCTGAGTTACTTGTTTACATTTACTTGAATTGCAGGCTTAGTATCCTGGAGTAAATAACCAATTGACAGCTGTCCTATCCTGTAAGTCACTGGGAACTTGGTCTCTTTATGGAGACTAGAGACTTTGTACTGGGTTAGAGAAGGAAAGAATCTTGGTCTCTAAAAAAGAAAGATATTTGTAACCTGGGGCAAACCTAGGCAGTGCCCCAGTATTGTTCCATCCTCTTAAAGAATCGGGGCTGCTGAAGGAAAACATAGGAATTCCTATTGGCATTAAATTGTCAGTTAGCTGTTATAATGAGAGATTTAAATCTAAGTTTCTTCTGGACTGTGAGGTCAGAAATCCTTTCATTTAAATTCCTGGATTTCATAAGAATCAATATTCTGTTTCCCAACATAATGCTCTTTATACAATAAACAGTTTAATGTTGAAGTGAAATGAAGCTTCTAAGTCTGTTCTCCTTGAATAATGTTTTTGTCAACTCATCGGCACTATCCCTCACATGTTTTGGTTTCATGCATGTTCTATGTTAATTATAGCATATGTCAAAGACCATAGGTATAGGACTAGGAAGGAACTTAGATATCATTGAGTCCAATCCTTCATTTTACAGATGAGGTAACAGACTCTGAGAGGTTATTTGATTATAGTAACTGAGATAGTAAGTGGCAGAAACATTTGGTGTCTAAGAAGACAGCCAGATGGATGGGACCCAAAGATCTCTGACTCCAAATGCAATGCTCTTTCTATACTGTTATGTGACTTTATGATTTAAAAAAGTTTTTTCATTCATTGTTTAATGTACCTTACAACCCTTTTATTTTTTAATTTAATATTTGTATTTTCCCCAATTATATGTAAATCTATTTTACATTTATGAGTTTCACATTCTCTCCCTTCCTCCCCATTCTCCTCCCATTAAGAAGGCACATGTGAAGTTATACAAAGTATTTCTATACAACAGTCCTTTTAGATGGGTAGTGCAAGTGTTAGCTCCATTTTTCAGATGAGGCCATTGAGAACTATGATCATACATTTATAATGAGAGATTCTGAACTTTGACTTAAACTCATATCCTCTGCTTCCAGTTGTTCACTGAAGAAAGCCTATACACCCAAGAGAGAGGGATGTGAAATGTGGACCACAACATAACATTTTCATGCTGTCTATTGATGTTTGTTTGCATTGTGTTTCCTTTATCTGATTTTTCTTGTAGATAACGATTTTTCTTACACAACAATGATAAGTGTGGAAATATGTATACATACATTTGAATTGTCAAGTATTTTAACATAATTAACATGTAGTGGACTTCCTGCCATCTAGGGGAGGGGTGGGGACTGGGGGTAAAATTTGTAATGGAAAGCTTTGTAAGGATCAATGCTGAGGAACTACCCATACACATGTTATGCAAATAAAAATAAATTAAAAAAAAATAAACTCATATCCTCTGACTCTGAATCTAGTATTCTTTCCAGGAAACCTCGGTTGGCTCAACATCTTTGCAGGTGATATTCTGGCTCTTTTTAATGCCTTGCTGAGACTCCAAGAGACTTCAAGAGAACCTAGGATAATGTCTTCCAAAATTGAAAAAAGTCCTTTTGGGGACAGTCCCTCCCTACCCTCTTATGTAAAATTGAAGAAGCTGAACTAGATGATCTCTGGAGCCCTTTCAACTGGTGCTGACCTTTGATGATTCTTGTTCTCTAGAATGTTCCTTCTTAGACAAGTAAAAGAGAGAGCACAGCCACCTATAAGGTGACTGTCATAATCCCTAATATTAGCTATATTTGTGACAGAGGGAAGATGCACATTTATGGAATCAGACATTTTGAAATATTGATGCAAAGAAAAAACTTAGCATTTTCATCTCTTAAGTTCTTAATATCTTCTTTAGAAAGATCTATAGGTAAAATAGTCACCTTTAGTTCCTAATAATGATGATGATGATGACATTTATATAGCATTTTAAGGTTTACAAAGCACTTAACATGTATTATCTCATTTGATCCCGTTATTAACCTTATGGGGTCAGTGCTATCACTATCTTCATTTTAAGATGAGCAAACTCTGATCCAGAAAAGTCAAATGATTTGCATAGAACAGGTTTCTAAGGCAAGAGTTGAACTCAGTTCTTCTTGACCCCAAAACTAAACATATTGGTAGCAGTCTCTTTGACACCTCTGTTGTCAAACTCTTGATGTTACTTGGGCACCAGTAGAGCACATAGGATGTCTGTCAGTTAGAGGAAAGATTTATCTTTATAAAATCATCATTTGCCTTACAAAAGGGATCATTGCAGGGTTCCTAGAAATCATGAGCTTTAATATTGGATTCAATTTGCCAAAATTTAAATTAACTTAGTTCTGCACATTGCGAGGTCATACAGTAGAGAGCACTGGACCTGAAATCAAGAATCAATCTTCTTGAGTTGAAATCTGGGCTCAGGCACTAGCTATGTGACCCTGGGCATGTCACTTAACCCTGTTTGATACTGTAGTATCTTTGCCAAGAAAACCTCAAATGGGGTCCTACTGACTGAAAAACAACTGAAAGAAAATATTAAGTACTTATTAATATGCCTGACTGATTATAAGAGCATACTTGTTTTGTGAAATGATATTTTATTTTTATTTCATTGAGGCCTCAGAAGTAGGAGAAAGGACTTGCACAAACATTTTTAGATTAGATTCTCTGAGTTGAGGAACTTGTCTGTAATTCTGTGAAGGATTCAAAGAAGGTTAAGGATATAATATAGAGGTTTGTGAACTCCCCATTTGTGGGAGGATATATCACAGTAAGATTTGCAGGGTTGGTTTAATTATTAGATTACATAAGTTTAGACAGGCCAAGTGCTGCAGCGTCTCCTTTAAGTTTAGATTGGAATGTGGGGATGCCATTTTATATACCACTTTTGAGCCAGCAGATGGCGATTGCATGACTTATTTTGGGTCACTAGCTACGTGCTGCTGTGCAGGGAATGCCTTTAAACAAAATAATTATGTAGGCCTTATCCACTAACTGATGCTATCCTACCTTCCTTTTGGACTCATAATGACAATTCTTCCTGCAGCAAGTTTACTCGAACTCCATTTCTTTCCCTGGAAAACCAATAAAAGTCACACACAAAGAAGGCAGAGAGAAAAGATCTGTATTTCCTAACTAGAGCATTTCCTGAAACCGCTAGAGACTTTTAAAAATAACTCTAAAGGCGCATCATGTCCATGGATACTTAATATAAGTATTGTTTTTTTAAATAGTATTTTATTTTTCAAAATATACGCAAAGATAGTTTTCAATATTCGCCTTTGCAAAACTTTGTATTCTAAATTTTTCTTCCTCACTCCCTCCTCCCCACAACAAGAAGCAATTTCATATAGATTAAACTTAAGTACAGGTATTTTTGTGCTACTATAGGAGCTATTCAAAAAGAGCATATTAGTGGTTCAATAGAAAGAGCCCTACAGTTGGAGTCAAAAGACTTGGGTGTGACCAGAGGCAAGTTACTTGTCATTCTTTGGGTCTCAGTTTACTTCTCAGTAAAATGAGATAGTTGGATCAGATGATCTACAGTCTCCCTAACAGCTCTAACATTCCAGAGTCTGCAGGTGTAATACACAATATTTACACATTGATGCTATAGTGTGGTAGATAGCAAATAGGATTTAGAGTGAGAGAATGAATCCTGGATCTATTTATTTTTTGTACTTGAGCTTCTAACCTCTAGGCTTTGGTTTCCCCATCAAAGTGAAGGGGACTGGATTAGAAGATCTCTAAGGAATCCTTTTCCTATTTATACCCTATAATTCTACAACTAGGTTATTCATTTGAACTTTTTTTCTTAAACATTAAGATTTTCATTAGTCTTTAAATTTTCAATATGTAACATATTTTTTCTATAAGATTTCTATGAACAAACATTTGTTAAGCACCCATTTGTCAAAACATTATGTTCAGCACTAAATATATAATAATGAAAGGTGAACCACTGCCATTAAGAAGTTTATAATTTTATAGGGGACTATGAGTTATCTAAATAAGTATGATACAAGGTAGAATATTATAAAAGGAAAGGAGAGAATAGTGTCAATTGCGAGGTTTTGGATCCAAGAAAACTTCATGAAAGGAATAACCTGTGACTTAGTTCTTGAAGGAGTCAACTCTTTCCCCTTCTCTCACTCTTCACATTCTACCATCCCTCCAATATATTACAAGATATTACTGATTTCTACCTTTGCAATAGTGCAAAGTTCCTCTGTCTACACTGTGTTCTAGTTTAGCCCTTTATTTCTTTATTGGACAATTTAATTTGCCACCAAATTAGTCTCCTTTTGAGCATTCTTCATCTTGCAGTCAGATTGATATTCCTTCAAAAAAGATCAAACTGTGTAACTTCCTTGCTCAGAGTGTCCAAGCATTCTCTATTACTTCAGGGTTAAATAGAATAGCCTCAGTTAAAGCCCTTCACAATGTGATTTCCACATCACTTTCCAGTCTTCTTTTCAATTATTTCCCTTCTCCCACTTAGATTAATTGAAATATCTTCCACAAAGTTGTGGCATATAAAATCCTTAAAATGTTAGTATTTCTATATATTTCCAATAAAACCCATTGGGAAGAGCTAGAAAGAGAAATTCCATTTCAAATAAATACAGAAAACATGATATATTCGGGAGTATTATCTACTGAGATTTTTTTTTTTCAGGAAATATATGAATTCCATGCGGAGGTAAAGATAGACCTAAATAATTCAAGAAGCATTAATTACTTATGGGTAAGTTGAGTCAATATAATAAAATTAACAATATTATCGGGCTATACCAATCAAAGTACCAACAGATTATTTTTTCAGAGCTAGAAAAAACAATGAAATTCATATGGAAGAATAAAGTCTCAAGAATGTCAAGGAGAGTTATGGAAAATATTAAGGAGAGGGCCTAATAGTTCTAGATACCAAATTATACTACATAATAGAGAAGTTGATCATTGGAACACTTTGAATATATAATATAACAGAAGCAAGCAAACACAGCATGCTTTTAATACCCCTAAAAGACTAGCAGAGTATAGAACATATATTAATATAAGTAAATTAAAGGAACGAGGAAGAAATTACCTTTTGGTTCTATAGATTGGAGAAGAATTCATGACTAAAAAAGCAATGAAGAGGTTAACAAGATTAAAAGGATAATTTTGACTATATAAAAAGTTTTTATGTAAACATTCAATGTAGTTAAAATTAGAAAAGAAAAATAACTGGGACCTCTATAGCAAATTTTTATGATAAAGGTCTTATTTCCAAGATGTGTAAGGAATTGATTCAAATTTATAAGACTAAGCTATTCCCCCTTAGAAAACAGGTAGTTTTCAAAGTAAGAAATCCATGTTTCCCATAATTTCACATGTGTCAATGGGTGGTTGGGAGGATGTGGAGAGGGAGGGGGAGAATCTGGAATTCAAAGTTTTAGAAACAAATGTAAAACATTGTTTTATATGTACTTGAGAAAACAAAATATTAAATCAAAGGAAGAAATCCTTATAAAAAGTATTCTAAATCATGATTAACTTGAGAAACACAAATTAAAGCTGCTGTTTCTATTGCACACCTGTCAGATTGGAAAAATTAACAAAAATGGAAAATGACAAATGGTGGGGTGTGAGAAAACAGGTGCACTGCTGGTGAAATTTTCAATTGGTGTAGTTATTCAGGAAGACAATCTGGAACCATGCCTCCAAATTTTTTAAACTTTCATTTATATATACCATTTCTAGGTACAAGCTCAAGGAAGTAATGAAAATGTACAAATGTGCAAAAAGTTGTACATTTTATAAAAATGTATAGAAATATTTATAGCAACTCTTAATTTTTTAAGATTTATAAGCTATGGGGGGTAGGGAATAACCTATTGGGGAATAGCTGAACAAATTATGGCACATGAATGTAATGGAATATTATTTTGCTATACGAAATTATAAAGTGTACAGTTTTACAGGAAACTAGAAGACCTCTATGAATTGATGCAATATGAAGTGAACAAAAATAGAACAATTTATAAAATGACAGCATTATAAAGAAAATTAGCTTTGAAAGATTTAAAACTCTTTATCATTGCAATGATTTTTTAAAAATTTATTAATACTTTTTATTTGCAAAACATATGTGTGGGTAATTCCTAAATTAACTCTTAGTTAACCCTTACAAAGCTTTCTGTTACAAATTTTTCCCCCCTACTTCCCACCCCTCCCCTAGATGGCAGGATATCCACTACATGATAATTATGTTAGAATACTTAAGAAATTGAATATATGTATAGTTATTGCATCATTTTTTGTGCAGGAGAAATCGTATCTACAAGAAAGAATAATCTGAGAAAGGAAATACAATGCAAGCAAACCTCAATAGAGAACATGAAAATGTTATGTTATGGTCCACATTTCACATCCCTCTCTGGGTGTATATGGCTCTCGTCACCAAACAATTGGAACTGGTTTGAAGCATTTCATTGTTGAAGAGAGCCATGTCCATTAGAACTGATCCTCATATAGTATTGTTGTTGCCATGAATAATGATCTCCTGGTTCTGCTCATCTCACTCAGCATTAGTTCATGCAAGTCTCTCCAGGCCTCTCTGAAATCGTCCTGCTGGTTGTTTCTTACAGAGCAATAATATTCCATAACATTCATATACCATAATTTATTCAGCCACTCTCCAGTTGATGGGCAACCATTCAGTTTCCAGTTTCTAGCCACTACAAAAAGGGCTGCCACAAACATTCTTGCACGTGTGGGGCCCTTTCCTTTCTTTATTTCTTTGGGATATAAGCCCAATAGAAACACTGCTGGGTCAAAGGGTATGCATAGTTTGATAACTTTTTGAGCATATCTCCAAATTGCTCTCCAGAATGGTTGGATCCGTTCACAGCTCCACCAACTATCATTGCAATGATAAACCATGAATTCAGAGGACTAGAAATAAAATCTGCTTCTCCCCTCCTTTCAGTAAGATGATGGATTTAAAATGCAGACTATCATAAGTATTTTTGATAGTGGCCAATGTAGGAATTTGGTTTGCTGAATGTATTTTATGATATTTTCTTTTTCTTTTTTCCTTGTTTAATTGGAGGGTACAGTAAGTAGAAGAGATAATAAATGTTTGTAAAAATAAATTAATTTTTGGGGCAGCTAGGTGGCTCAGTGGATAGAGCACCAGCCCTGAAGTCAGGAAGACCTGAGTACAAATCTGGTCTCAGACACATAACATTTCCTAGCTGTGTGACCCTGGGCAAGTCACTTAACCTCAATTGCCTCAGCAAAAAGCAAAAAAAAAAAAAAAAAAAAAAATTAATTTTTAAAAAGCTATGAGGGAGCCAGTTTGTGACTGGTCTTAACAGACTAAGATACATGAATTTTATTCCATAGACATCAGGAAGCTGCTGGATGTTTTTGAGTTAAGGCAATACCATGGCAAGATATTGACAACAGAGAAGTGACCATTATGAAAGGCAGAGAAAGACACCAAAGCACACAGTGAATGATAAAAACATAACAATATGGAGTCATTTAGTAGAAAAGGCATGATCCTCACCCCCAATAGCTTAGTTGTTCAGTATACTCCAGAGTTGCAACACAGGACCAAAATAGAGATATCAACACTGATTGTGAGTCAGTAAGGCGTTTGGATGTTCTGTAGACTTGACTTTAAAATTCAGGGGAATAATACACATTTTGAAGATAGTTCCATTCCAGAGGCTTAAATAAAATCATTTTGGTAGCTAAAATTTTTTTCACATACCTACTATTTGTCAGGCATTGTTCTCAGCACTAGGGATACAAATACAAAAAAAGATAGTCTTTGCTTTTAGAGCTTACAATCTAGTAAGAGAAAATAACACAAAAGGAGGGGGAAAAGGGAAGGGTAGGGTACTCAGTATGGGAACATAATGGAGAAGTCCAAAGGGCAGCAGCCAGATAAGAAATAAGAGGCCTTGTTTCCTGAGATGTCTGGAGTCCCTGTATTTCATTAATAATACTTCCTGCCAATTTTTTTTTTTTTAATTTAAATAGTTAGGGGAACCAAGGCTGAAAGATGCAGGATCTGACATGGCATTTATTGTCTATTTCTCTTTTTTATTGTTTCTGGAAATGTGGATATTCATCTTCTTAAGTATCAATTTAGCCTTGGCTTTTTGCTGAGTTGGGTTTAATATGTCCTGAATTTTAGGGGAGGACAGGTGGTATTTTGGAGGCATTTGGTGGGGAAAGAGGGGAGAGAAGGTACAGTTGAGAGAATTATAGGAGACAGAATTTCACTCAGACTTCTGACAGTGAAGCCTTTAGGCATCTACCTGGGCAAGTTACTCCAGAAACCCCAGTTTTTTCAGGTGTAAATAATCCTTGTACCATCTTCTCTGCTTTTCACTATCCTGGCTTCTTTCAAGTCCCACCTAAAATCCCACTTGCTAAAGAAGGCTTTCCTCACGCCCCTTAATATTAGTGCCTTCCCGCTATTGATTATGCTTGATATATCTTTTCTCTATCTCTTGTGTGTATTAAAAAAATGTTTGTTAACTTGTAAGGAAAGCAAAAGTCAAATTTTCATTGAAGACGTCACATTCTTAGAGATGCTTGGGTCTGTTTCTAGGAATAAAAGAACTCTGGAAAATAAATAAACTGATCCAAGCCAGTGAGATGAAAACATCTAAGGGTGGCCACATCATATTGCTTAACTGGAAGCACCCAAGGGAGCACTGACGGGGAGGCAAGGGCAGCAAAGGAAGGGTATTAATGTAGTCCATCAACTCCCCTTCCTTCCCACATAACATAATAGGATCAGAGCTCACATCACAAATGTGGGAATTAGGAGGGAATAAGCATTTATAGTGCCTTCTATATGCCAGACACTTGTGAAGTGTTTTTTATAAATATCTAGTTTGAGACTCACAGCAATTCTGCAAGATGATTGTTATAATTTTCCTTATTTTTTGAATGAAGGAAAAGATAAACAGGTTAAGTGATTTGCCCAAGTTCACACAGCTAGTGAACATCTGAGGCCAAATTTGAGTCAAGGATTTCCTGGCTCCAGGCCAGTCCTCTGTCCACTGGAAGAGCAGGAAAAAGTTATATCTAGGAATATCTAATTGTAACTAGATATTAGGGAACTTCAAGGAGCATGTTTTTCAGGCCATAGCAAGAGGAAGATATCCATGTCAATTTTGTGAAGGATGTTGGTGCATTGTTGCTTACTCTCAGATTCTTTGCTCCATTATCCTTTCATCACTTACCCCACCATCTGCCTCCCTAGCTTCTATTCCCTGCTGGTAAATAAGAGAGATGTTGGAAATCACAGAGCTATCTGTCTAGGTAAAAATAAAAGTTGATGGCATTCAACTTCAACTGAGAGACCCTTGCTGCAGCAAGAAAATTCTTTTATTCTTCATTAATTGATTTCCTTTCTTTTCTTTTCTTAAGCTTTATATAGAGGAATTGGACTCAGTGATTTCCTGAAATCTCTTCCAGCTCTACATCTATAATATTTTCATCCTATATAGTACAGAGAGAAATGATTTGCTGGTGTAGTTAGCTAGTGGCAGAACTGGAAAAGATATTAATATGAAGCATTTAATAGAACACTGCATTTTATTAATTTTGGTTGCATTTTCCATTAACAAAAGAGATTTCTACAGCTAGAAAACATTTACATTCTCATGAAAGTTTTTGTTCCTGCAGAAAATGGCTGTGCCACCTACTTATGCTGACCTTGGAAAATCTGCCAGGGATGTGTTTACTAAAGGCTATGGTAAGTTCTCTCTGGAAACTGGGCCATTTCTATCATTGGCTTTCTGAGGCTTAGGCTGTTAGGTAAATTTTCATTTACTTTAGCATATAAGACACTCACCTGCTCAAAGAGTTAAGAATTATTTTCCTAATCTACTTTTTTTTTCCTTGAGTGAAAATTATAAAGGCTTCTAAAGTTACCCAAAATAATTTGCTTCTTTAGATCCATATTTTCATTGAGAAGGAACTTATTTTCCTGCTATAAATTGCAACTCTTCCATGTCTTCCTAAGTATTTCTTGACTATGTCTTTCCATAATTCTTCAATAGAGGCTCATCTCTTATTCTTGTTACATGATTGATACCTCCTTTTTTCTGGTTCTCCATGTCCTCTCTATTTCCTGTACTATTTTGTTTTGAAAATAATGTGTATTAAAAAAAAAAAAGAAAGAAAATAATGTGTATAAACACCTTGAATATTGGGCATATTAGTCATGATTAATATCAAATGTTAAAATAAGAATTGAATTAGATGAATGATAATAAATTCAGTGAGAAGCATTCCTCCTAAGTAGGAAGTTTTTGGCATATTCACCCTTTCTTAATTCTTTTGAAGCTGGCAGTCAGGAGGAAAAAAAGCAAGATCTGTCTTGGCCTTGAAGACATATGAATAGTGCCAGAGGGAGATTTTTTTTCCTTCTTCCAAATTTAGCCCGTCATTAGACCTATGAACACTAGGCTCAATGACTGCTGCACAGCAGTGCCAGCTTCCTCCTGTACCAACTTGGAAAATCAGGGGTGTGGCAAGGGAACCTCCCTAGGCTATTACTCTCTATTAACAGTCCATTAGTTGAGATGGCTTGAATAATTATACAGTGAAAGCCTAGTGCATAGAGCATTGAAAAACCCAGGTTTTATAGCCCTTATTTTAAAAGGAGCATCTAAAACGTCACTAAAATAGTTGTTTTTTCTAGGTAATTCTTCCCTATTAATATATATATTTTTTTTCCTTTAGGATTTGGCTTAATAAAACTGGATCTGAAAACAAAATCTGAGAATGGACTGGTAAGTCTTTAGTCCCTATAGCCATCTATTATCAAAAGTGGCACTTTGGAAATGGTCAGTAATTTTAATGGGCAATTTCAGTTGTCTCTTTCATGTCCCCAGAAACACTTAGTGAATCAGCTGCAGATTTACCATATCAAAATCATGTTAGTCCCTTCATTTTGAATAGCTGTTAAGGTGGGGATTGCAGTAATATAGACCTAAAAGGAAAGTGGGAAGGACTTTTGAATTTAATAACATAGAACTGTGGTTCACTTATTCTTTAGAGCTGAAAGATGTTGTCACATGTCAAATGTTGAGGAGTTTTGCCTTCTGTATGAATAATGAAGAATGACAGCTGTAACATGAGAAGATGACTTTGTTAGGGAGAAATATTGAACATTTTCACATTTTAGCAGATTTGCCATGGTTTAGATTCTCTATACTAAACTTTTGGGGAGGCC
Source organism: Myrmecobius fasciatus (assembly GCA_023553655.1). NCBI lineage: Eukaryota > Metazoa > Chordata > Mammalia > Dasyuromorphia > Myrmecobiidae > Myrmecobius > Myrmecobius fasciatus. Next base: position 302,359 of record JAJPUD010001821.1, read on the forward strand.
TGACTCTGGGTTCTGGGTCTCAGCCCCTTCTTTCTCTGAAAACCATGTGCAAAACAAAACAAATTCCATAATAATCATAAGAACATAGAATTTTTTTTTAAAACTTTGTAAGTTATATGTTGAATTTATTTATGTATATATATATTTTGTTAAAACTTTTTAATTTTCAAAAGATATGCATGGTTATTTTTTCAACATTAACCTTGCAAAACCTTGTTCTCCCCACCCTCTCCCCTAGATTGCAAGTAATCCAATATATGTTAAATGTGGTAAAAATATAGAACATAGAATTTTTTATCTAGATTTGGGAATCTAATTTCAAGAGACCATTTAATCCACTCCTGTTATACAGATGAGGAAACTAAGACCCATAAGGGTTAAGAGACTCATAAAGATAATAAATAATGGATGTGGGTTTTGAACTCAGATCCTCTGCCTCTAGTCCAGATGTTATTTTCACATCCTTCTAGGTTACTTTGCCTACTGCTCATGAAGCTCTAGCCAAGCCACAGATAGGAAAGAACTTTATCTAGTCTTCTAGCAGAAAGTTGGCTAAAGTTTCTCTTCTGTTCTTTTTGTTCTTTTGCTAAAAGTCACTTAGAGACTTGAATTTGTCCAGTAGGCAATTAGGTGTGGTGATTTCATTTTTGGAATTTTGTTTCAAACAACACTTTTGTTAAAGGCTGGAAGAAATACCATTTTAGAAATTCTTGATTAGTTTGCATGATATAATGGGGAGAAGAGAGGACAGGTATTAAAAGAATCAATTCTCATCTACTTTTATTACTTTTTAATATTCATTTTAAAAAAAATGTTTAGTTTCAAATTTTCTTCTTTCAGTCCTTTAGAAAGCAAGCATATGATATACATTACATATGTAAAGTCATGCAAAGCATTTCAATATTAGCCATATTACAAAAGAAAACCAAGAAAAATTAAAATTTCATCTAATTTTTGAATTATTTATGGGAAAATTTCTTGTTAGGCTGACTTCCCCAGCTTCTTTACCATATTTTTGTGTCTCCTTTCCTCCCCATTGATTGATATTTGTCCAGGGAATATGAAAATACTGATGTAATTAGTTAAAAATTCAGAGGTTTTGAACTGTGTAAAAAATCTCAAAACAAAATGTCCCCCTCCCCCCCAAATCAAACAAAAAACCAAACTTAATATGTCACATCATACTTTCCAGAACCAAGTTAAAATTATTTTTGTCATAACTACTGCTTCATTTCCTGTATATCATGTGTCTCTTGTGATGGAAGAATCTTCAACGGTGGTCTGTACTAATCAGCATGGTTTACTTTAGATGCTAATTAATATTTAGCCAGAAAAGTAATAGCTTCTTTTTCCTTTCTTTTTTAAAATATAAAAATGAGGGTTTTTTTTTTTTTACATATTCTAACATGGAGCCCCATCTTTGAGATCTACTGTGGTGAACTCTTTGAGGACAAAGACAGTATTTTTGCTTTTTTTTTTTTTTTTAAATCCCCAGTGTTTAGCGCTCTGGTACAAATTAAGGGCATAATAAATGTTTGTTGATTGATTAATAACAGTCCCTTTGTTAGACACATGACTTCTTACTTTTGAAAACCAGGAGGTTATTAACCAAAATTACTTTTATGTCTCTCAAGCAATCTTTTATGATTTTTTACATGCAGCCAAAACCTAACAACTAATTGCTTTTGTTAGTTGTGAGATTGTAAAGATCTACCTTGCTCTCATTTATAGTTTGCAAAAGACTAGATATTTCCTTTTCATTTCATCCCAAGAGGTATATGGGTGTATATCCTGCTTACTAAACTAGGATCCATGCAGGGCCTGGAGAGGAGGAGAAAGGTTGCTGGACAGACTTTCTGTGAAGGATTTATGGCCTTATGGGAAGGCATGGATGAGTTAACTCTGTCCTTGATGAGATAACAGGTTTTCCACATTCTAACAAGGAACTTTATTTTTTAAAAAATTGGTAATTGAAATTGTTGTAAGAATCTTAATGGATCTATTACTGGAAACACTAGCTTTTTTCATGTAGGAATCAGCATGGTAAAGACCCAGGTTTGAACCCTATCTTCCCTTAGGAAGCTACTTAACCTTTCTGGGTATCGTAATTCTCTGTGTAATTCCTTAGAATTGTGGGTTCCCTAGGTGATATTAAGTGTATAGATCCATTTTATGTAAACATCATTTAAACATAGCTAACAAGTTTTACAAATAATAACAGCTTCTTATGTTTTGATTTACGAACAACATTAGTTAAAACGTCTATTCTACAGGTGAGAAAACTGAAGATTGAGAAGTCAAGTAACTTGCTAGAAGTCACATAATCAGTGCTAGATCAATCCAAGACTTGACCTCATTCTCTTAGAACTTAGTATTCTTTCTACTACACCATGAAATCTTTCATATACTTACTGTATAATACTAAGTAGTGAACATTTTTGGTAATCAATAGTCATTATTCTCCATTTTATCATTTGCATATAATTTTGTACCTCTTTCCCACCTCAACTGATGTTATCTTTTCTTTTTAAAGGAATTTACAAGTTCAGGTTCAGCAAACACTGAGACCAGCAAAGTTTCGGGCAGTTTGGAAACAAAATATAAATGGTCTGAATATGGCTTGACATTCATAGAAAAATGGAACACAGACAATACATTGGGTACTGAAATTACTGTTGAGGATCAGGTAACCATATCCCTCAAGAGACATCATTTTATCATTTTGTATTTCATAGCCCTCTTTGCAACTATAAATGCAACTTATGTATTTCTTTTCTGTTCAGCTTGCACATGGACTGAAACTGACTTTTGATTCGTCCTTCTCACCTAACACTGGGTAAGAATTAAGTTAGTTGAATTGGGTAATAAGGCTGTTTTGTGATAATATCTGAAGAAGAGCAGACCCTAGGCAGGAAGGTGGGTATAGGATTCTGTTCTGAATAGCTTTCTATATATGGATCAGTTTTGTATTCAATTCTTCTCTTGTGCAATATAAGGAATGCTATGTATAATAAATTGTTTTGATGGTGTAGCTCTGTGCACACATGCATGTGTGTACATAAAAATATCTTTTAGATTGGAGTATAATCTATGAAAACTACTAATTTTGTCATTGAATAATATGTTCTCTATAAGCTAAATCTGTATATGAACTTGACATCTGAAAGTCTGTGTATTAAGTGAAGACACATGCTATATACTTTGTCAATTCCAAAGACTTAAGTAGCTCAGCAATTACTTTGGAAGATAAAACAACTAGACTAATGTGCAAATAGATTATAATGGGTGTTATGATGTAGTAGAAATTTATAAATTGATGATATCTGCATTGCCATGGGCAACTCATGTCTCTCTAACCCTCCATTTCCTTAGCTGAAGGAAATGAAAATATTTAGTCTGAGAAGAGAAGACAATGATAAGTTGTCTCCAAATATAATTTCCCAGACTCACATTAGGTCAAGCAGAGTAAACACAAGTGCAAAGTGCCTGAGTTAGTTACTATTTACTGTTTAGCAATAGGGTACATTGTAGGTTGTAGTATGAACATGTTAGAAAATCCCTACAAGATGCAGAGAATTGTAGTAAGTGTTACATTATTGTTGAAGACAGTGTTGTTATTATGCTATTGTATCAATGCTTTTGTTTGTTGGTTTCTTTAGGTTATTAGATTTGTTTACATCACTAAGATACATTCATTTTCACAAGTTAGGAGAATGATCCTCAGTGAGAACAAGCCATTGACAGATTTCAGCAACCTTAAAGGTTGCTGATTCCTTAATGTATTCATTTTAATTGATGTCATCTTAAGGACCATCTTGGCATATGTTCTTTGTGAATAACAGCTGATACTTATTGTGTTTTGGCACACTTTTTATGTGTCATTTCATTTAAGCCTCACAACCCCAGTCCCATGAAGTTGTTACTATGAACTACAAGGCAATATTAACCCTGTTTTAGAGATGAAAAGAAACTGAAGCTCAGAAAAATTAAGGGACATTGTACTTACAGAGCTGATAAGTGATAATATCAATAGCTAGCATTTATGTAACATTTTAAGGTTTATAATTGTTCAGTTATGACAGACTCTGTGACATCCAGTGCTATTCATAGGTTTTGTGTTGCAAGTAAAAAATCTGGGAGACAAAAGTTGTTGGTAATAAAAATAAAATTTATTAAATGACCTGGATGATCAACAAGTTAATGGTCAGTGATTTGGTAATCAAAAATCCAAGGGAGACTCTGAAACTCCTTAAATCAGTTATGTTCTTTCTGACAGTGAAATCTTCTGACAAGTGAAACTCAACCCTGATTGGACATTTAATGAGGAGGTGGGCTGAGTCCTCAGCCCCTTCCAATCACTTCTTTATAGAGGTCAGCTAAGAATGTGGTCTGGTTGTGAGGTATGAGCCCCCTTCAAGTAATCTGGGTACCTAATTAGGTTCTCTCTAGTTTGGTTTCTGTTTCTTGAACTGGGTTGCCCTAAACTAATGAAGAGGAACAAGGACAGAAGCTCTTTCCCTAGAGAAGGAGCTAACTCAAACTGGATCTTGTTTATGTTGAAGAGATAAATCAGATTCCCACTTGGGTAGGGTCCAGCCCAGGGGCTATGAGAGGATCTGAAATGCTTGTGACAGTCTTTCTCATGAGAGGGACTTCTCTTTAAGCTAGCTTTTTGGATAGAAGGGAATATTACAATTTATTATTAATAATCAAATGGTGCAATATTCAAATTAATTTTTTTCATTTGGCAAAGATTTGCCATTTCTTTCTCCTATGGATCAAGTTAAATACAAGTTAAATGACTTACTTGCCCAGGGTTGCACAGCTACTGGCTGAGGTTGCATTTGGACTCATCTATTCAACCTCAGGCCCAGCTTTCTATTCCCTGAGCTATCTAGCTGCCTCTCTGGCTAACTATCCTCCCAATAATCCTGAATAGTAGTTATTAATAAACAGTACAATAGTGGAGGTAGAATTGGAACCCATGTGTTTCTGGGTCCATTACTCTCCACTGTTACTTTTTCCTCTAATGCTAAAGTTTACTGGATTTAATACAGTAATATATCCATTGAAATATGCATATTTGGTATAACTGCTGATAGTGAAGATGATGACCACATGTTCTTTTTCTTCAGGAAAAAAAGTGCTAAGATTAAGTCAGGATATAAGCGAGAACATATCAATCTTGGCTGTGACATGGATTTTGATATTTCTGGACCTTCCATACGAGGAGCTGTGGTACTTGGCTATGAGGGTTGGTTGGCAGGCTACCAGATGAATTTTGAAACTTCTAAATCTCGGGTGACCCAGAGCAACTTTGCTGTTGGCTACAAGACTGATGAATTCCAGCTGCACACCAATGTGTAAGTATGAAAAGACAAAAAGCTTTGGTCCTGTCCTTTCCCCCTTATTTTCCAGTCCCTGATACTTGTAGCAACTAAGGGACTTCACTGTTAGAAATAATGGAGAGTGAAGGACTCATTTAACATTGGCAAAAAATTTGTATTTTTGTCTCAGAATTAGTCCATTTGTATGTGTGTGTGTGTGTGTGTGTGTGTGTGTGTATGTAAATAAAATTTCTAGGGGTTACGTTCTTTATGTACTAAGAATAACAAATATATTACTTTGTAAACACAAATTGGTTGCAAAAGCACCACACAGATTTTAAATTAGAAAGAGGACCTATGTATAGAAATTATCCTTGAAAGAAATTGGTATAGTGAAGAATAAAGTGGCAGAGAAACTTACAGAAGTTCAATTGATCAGAAGTAGTCATGGTGATAATATGAGGTAAACACAAACTGTTTTTTTTTTTTCCCTTTCCAGTAGAGGTCACCAGAAGTTAGGCTTTTTATTATAGTTGGAGACTATTTGCTTATGTGTTTAAGACTCATAGGTACCTCTCTTCAAATTCAGTGCCAAAAATTTTTGGAGGATTTTTCCAATTCTTTCTGAGATTTTTAAAAGCCAAAAATAAATATTTGGAAAGAGACCTTGAAATATTTTAACTCTTCAGTGACATATGATGAGATTCTCCCAGTTGTGCTATAGAAAATTTCATTTCCCATTCAACCTCAAAAAGGTACATGTGTTGGTGATTTCTCCTGCTATTTTTTTCTCCTGCCCAATTGTCTCCAAATATAGTAGTTTTCAAATAAAAAATTTCTGGGAACATGTAAATGTTTGGAAACTGTAAGTTAGCTCCTAATTCAGCAAACCCAGTTTTTGTCTCTTGTGACAAAATATAGTTTTACCAAATTTTCTTGACTAGAATTCATAGATGAATTTCTTTCAGCCATATTGATGATTTGGCATTACTGATAGAGAACTTTTAATTTTTGAGATTGCAGCTAGGATTTTGTAGTAAAGGTATAAATTTTTAATAATTTCATATTTGCATAGCATTTTTTTTCTTTTTTTTTTTTTTTTTTGCACTGAGGCAATTGGGGTTAAGTGACTTGCCCAGGCTCACACAGGTAGGAAGTGTTAAGTGTCTGAGGCCAGATTTTAATTCAGGTTTTCTTGACTTTAGGGCTGGTGCTCTATCCACTAAGGCCACCTAGCTGCCCAACAGTTCATATTTTGGTAGGAGAGAAATAAACCAATCAACAAACATTTATTGAGCATTAACTGTGCCTTAATTTCCATTTTTATAAAATGAAGTCAAGTCCAACCAGATTAAATGGATTTTGAGCCCTTCCTGCTCAGACCTTTGACAGTATCCTGAATGATCCTTATTTTCCAGAATGGATTACACTGATAATGAAAAGTACACTGATAAAGCTATTGGAGCTCACAGGTGCCTGTGAAGGACTGGCTTAGTCCTTGACACTAAGAATAAAAAAGATAAAGAGAAGACTCACTTTGAGAAATTCATTCTTGAGGGTTTGGAAGTGGAGTTTTCTTTTTATCTTTGAAGTAATCACTTTGATTTTCAAAGCAGGAAGCTCTCCACTTGCCCTGAAATTCCTCCCATTTTCATCAAAATCAGTAGGGTGATAAGAGGTAACCCAAGTTTCTCAGGCTGTGAGATGTGGGAAAAGCCTAATGCTAGATAATTTACCAGGCAGGTAATTGGCTCCTGTAATCCTTAATTGGCAGCAGTGGAAAGAATGATTTGGAGTCAGGGGACCCATGTTTGGTCTCTGTGTACACTTTACTACATTGGAAGTTTGGGGGATGAGCCATCCTCCATCACTCCTTGTGGAGGCTACGTTTTTGTGGGAAAGGCAACAGTTAGAAGTCATATAGAACAAATTAGAAATGTAATAGGGGTTTAGAAATATGGACTTTTTAAAATTTTGGAAATTTCTAGAACAATGTTTATAAATCAGATCAATGAGGGAGTGGGGCAAGTTTTGCAGGTGGGTTTTTAGCAACATGAATAAAAACAACAAATGTGGATTTCTCATATGTGTGACAAAAATTAGGAAAGAAGTTTAAGGGATGTTCTGAAAGTAGTAGGTGATAATAGGTTGAACCAGACTATGGAAGGCTTTTAAATACAGCAGCCAGTTTCATCTGGGTTTTACAGAACAGAAAAATAGTGTAGTTCAAAAAATTTCTGAAATACAGGAATCTCAAAACTGGGAGCTTATTTAAATGGAAAATCCTGATTGAACATTCACAACCGTAAGTTTTCGGTGTGCCTAAGTGTTGACTAGCTTAGAGTAAGAATTAGTTTCTTCTGTCACTGCTACTACTTCAGTAACAGCCTCGGATAAATTTCATTGCCACCCTTCATAGCACATTGCAGCTGTCCATTCCAGAGGTCATGACATGTAGGTAACATTAAAAACTATTCAGAAATCTCAGCTACAACTGAAAGTAATACCTCAGAATGTCAACTATAGCCTAGACAGGATTCTTGTGTCTCTGTTATCTCCCATACCTTTTACCATTTTAGATGTTAGCTTTGGTTTATTTGGCTCTTTGGCTTCATTATAGAAACTTCAGCTATCCTCTAACAGTCCCCAAGTGACTGAAATAATATTTCTCTTACCTCTGATTCTCCTTGACTCACACTTCTGTCCAGTTTTTGGCAGGATATCATTTCATGCCTTCTTAATGAAGTATGATAAAGATTATATTATTTAAAAGTTCTCTTGGGTAAACTATTTAAATTCAGTACAATTCCATATGTATTTATAAAGTGCCTGCTCCATTTTGTGAGTTTGTCTTCCAGTGCCATTTCACTATTTGTCTTCTGTGTTTGATTGCAGGAATGATGGCACAGAATTTGGGGGCTCTATTTATCAGAAGGTAAACAAGAAGTTGGAAACTGCTGTCAACCTAGCCTGGACAGCTGGAAATAGCAACACTCGTTTTGGAATAGCAGCCAAATATCAGATTGACCCCGATGCCTCTTTCTCTGTGAGTACATGTGTCTTCACAAGCTTGAAAGGAAATGTAGAACTTTTTGCTGTTTTAAAATTTAACTGTTGGGGGCTCCAGGAACACTTGGCTTTGGTTTTAGTAATTTGCCTTTTATTTATCTCTTAATCAGCATGCATTGGGTTTTATATACACACTTTTATTTTTAAAATAAGTTTTATTAATTACTTTTTGTTTTCGATCACACTCTTTGATTTACCTTCTTCTCTGTTTCCCCATGAACCTTCCCAAGTAACAAAAGAAAAGAATTAAGCAAAATCAACCAATAAAATGGACAGCACTCATTAAGTATTTAAAAAGCTCTCTCCTCTGATGGATACCCTGATAGCTGCCTAATTATCACTATTAATGAAATGTCTCATGATGCCATTATATACTGTGTTAACAGTTCCTGTCCTTTGCAACTCTCTTCTCTGGAATGAGTAGATGACTCCAATCATGTACCCTCAGTGGCAGGAGGCGAGGAGGAAAGAGAAGGAAAGCAAATGTCATTGTGCTTTCTATACCTTTTCCCACCTTCTTTCAGCCTTCTACTTAGACCCTCCAAACAATTTTTTATACTTCACCAAGTGACTGGTTTTGTATATGGGTTTGGAATGAATGGATTTTAATTATCACCTCCCTGGGCCATCTGAAGTTATGTCTACTTAGAAATTTTTAACAAGGAATTGCACCTTTTAAAATGGCCTCAGTAATTTAAACACAGTTAATCCTTCATGTGGTCACTGTCATAACTTATATTTCTAAGAACAAGAAATTCATGTCTCCTTCTTTGGAAATAAGGTCTTCAAGGATTGTACATATATCAATTTAAGCAAAACATTTGAACACACTTTGCATTCACTCTCTGAGAGCTTACTTCAAGTTTCTATGAACTCTTTGTGTTCCATAAAGATAGGAAGGAAGTGATTCTATGCTGAATCCTAGAGTTTTGTGATTAAAAGGTGATTAAAGATTTTTAGTTCACTTTATAACACCGTTAACCCTTTTCTTTTCCCTCTAAATAGGCTAAAGTGAACAACTCTAGCCTGATAGGCTTAGGTTATACCCAGACTCTAAAACCAGGTAAGAATTACTTGTGGATAAAATCCACTTTTTGTCCCAACAGTAAGATTATAGAATATTTTGTGTTGTATAGTGTTGCTTGTGGGATTTTTCTGTATTATTTTGTATAAGGATTCGGTTTGAGAGACAAGCTAAGAGTCAAGAAAATGAGGCTCTAGTTCTGGCTCTGTCCTTGACTCATGGGGAAACTTAAAGGCAAATTGTTTCCCAATTTTGGTTCTCATTTCCACCATTGGTATAATGATAAGGTTATATGTCATTCGAGAGGCTGAATAGAGCAAATGAAAAGGCACTGAATTTGGAAGCAGAGAATTGTGTTTGAATTTTGGCTCTGATACTCATTACTTTTATAACTCTCCCCATCAGGGCTTCAGTTTCCTCATTTTAAAATCAGGTTGCATTATATGACCTCCAAGGTCCCTTCCAACTCTTGAGTTCGTGTTCTCTAGCCTTCAAATTCTGATTCTCACCACTAGCCTAAAAGTAATCCCTATTATTATAGAACAGAAATGGAAAAGATAGCCTTACTCAGTTCCTTTGGCCTATGTACAAATCTTAAGTTTTTTGACTATCCAAATGCTCAACCATTTGGATTTAGGACTTAGGAAGGTTTTTAGATTCTGTCAAGCAGCTGATCGGTGTTAGACATGTGATTGATTTCTTCTTTTTGTATTAAATTTACAGAATAAATCCAAAGTTGGGAAAGACCTTAGAGATCATTTTAGTTTAACTCTTTCATTTATGAAAATGAGGAAGTTCAGGCTCAGAAATGGTGAGGGCTCAAAATCTCACAATAAGTAAATGGCAAGAAGACTAGAGCCAACATCTGCTGAGTCTAAACTCCATGTTCTTGCCTCTACATACTCAGGGTAGATCCAAAGACTTGGTAATGAGTTCTAGTATGCCAGATATATTGGAGAAATATAAGTGGGGGAAAAAGTTGATTGTTACAGGATACTTATTGCTTAAAATGTATTTCTGGGACATAGATCATGGGTGGGGGAGGTGTAATGGCCCCGGGTGCACTTAATTGTTCTAGGCAAGATAAAGTCCAGTGAGAATTCCAGGAGAATAAGCTCAGAGGAGAAATAACAGCTTGAAGGTTTAGTTGACAAATAGTAAAGTACCAGGCAAATGTGAGTTAATTGTGGTGAACTTAACATAGGACTTTGACAAGATTTGTGCAGGATGTGCAGATTTTAAATAGATATGTTCTGCATTGTACAGGGATATCCCACATCAGTGAGATCACTCTTCCATTTGAATATTATTAGCATTAGGCAGCATAGTATAGCTTAGAGGTGTCATATGCACAGTTGATGGGCTGCTTTGACCAGCAACATTTAAGTACAACTTAAACTAGATTAAAATGCAATAGAGAAATGTTTGACAAATAAGAATACAGTACAACACAGATAACATTAATTTGTGGTTTTCTAAATCAATATATAGCCAGAAGTTTCTTTTTGTTTGATATTTCTGGTTTAATCAATGTAGACCTAGCCTTGAAACCACAGGAAGACTTAGATTCAAGTATTAAGTGTTTGTAGGCAACTGTCTTAAGACTTCAGGTTCCTGAGAGGGTACTGACCTGCACTGATAGAGGGACTTTTTATAGTTTCCTATATTAAGGAGTTCTCAAAATTTTAGTTATTGAAATCTCTTTTCATTCTCAAAATTTAGAATCCTGAAGAATTTTTGTTTATATGGTTTTTTAATCTGCTGATATTTACCATATCAGAAATAAAGATTGGTGTTTATTAAATATTTAATTGATTAAAAATAATATATTACATGTAATGAAAATAACATAATTTTTGTGTAAAATCAACTGCTTTTTGAAACAAAAAAACAAGTCATTATTTTACACATTTTTATTTAATAGAAAATAGCTGAATTCTTTTAATTTTTTCTCTATTCAATCTGTTGTGATATTTTGTTTTGATGGAATCATATAAAGAAAATTTTTTCTCATGCAGAAATGTAGTTGGAAAAAGGAGGGGCATTTTAATGGGCAAATGATATATTAGTTAGAATCCCTGAGTCTTGGTGATCTCTGTGAGTCCAGGGACCATACTTTGAGAACTGCTGCCTTATGCCAATGAAATTGCCTGTCATAAGTGTTTTCTTTTCTTTTTTTTTTTTTTGCTGAGGCAATTGGGGTTAAGTGACTTGCCCAGGGTCACACAGCTAGGAAGTGTCTGAAACCAGATTTGAACTCAGGTCCTCCTGACTTCAGGGCTGGTGCTCTAACTACTGCGCCACCTAGCTGCCCCTAAGCGTTTTCAATAAATTATCACTTTTTTTCTTCCTCACTTGATTATATAATAGTATACACGTCAACAAGAAAATATTTGTGTAACTTGGTTGTGGAAGTACTTGGGATTCTAAAGATATTCTCTCTGCCCTCAAAGAACCTATAGTTCTATTAGGAGGTTCTGAATCTTTTATGAATTGTGTAAAATAATTTAATCTTTCATTTATGAAATCTTTCTTATCCCAATTGTTTGCATTGTAGGTATCAAACTGACATTATCAGCTTTGCTGGACGGCAAGAATGTCAATGCTGGTGGCCACAAGCTTGGTCTAGGACTGGAATTTCAAGCATAAAAGAAGTTGTACAATCACTTAATTTTAAAATATTTTGCAGGATAGCTACCTTCAGAAATTAGTGTACCTTTTCATGTTGTACGTCTGGGACGCAAGTATTGCTATGTATCAATCATGTTAGACTTCCAGGTTAAAGATGAAGCAGCTTTAAAGTGTTATCCTTTCAGAGATACAGAAGAAACCCGACTCAGAAAAAAAGGGCCTTTCAGCTCCAGGCTTTTGAGGGGATATGTGATGATTCCCACAACAGCTTTCAGAATTCTCTAAGGATTGAAAGGGTGCATTGAGTTACCTTTTTTTATGTAGAGATAGCTGCTAGTGGAAGGCAATGACATGTAGGCATTTAGTAAATGTGGACTGATTAAATGAATGAAATCTTGACTTCCTGAGAATTTATGGTCCATTGCAGTCAACTTGGCTACATATCTATCCTAAATGGATAGAAAGAGGCTCATTCCTTAATGGAGTGAAAACTAGTCTGAAAAGGGGACTTTCCTTTTTCTTTTTTTTAAGTCACATTCTCATGAATTGTTCTATCCTTGATTAGTACTTCTGCCAAAAATTGTCTGCAGAGTCCTTTAGGTGTCTACTTTGTATCATTTTGTTGTGGAACCAGTTTGACTTGATTAAGCCAATAGTTGAGTACTTAATTCCCAGTCTCATTGTGGTTCCATTCATTTTGGCTGAGTTATATACAAAGAGGCTAACAGGACACAGAACCATAAGCAGGGAAGAGCTGTATAACTGTGCTCACAGTGACATCACTTGGAATCAAAATTGGACTTTTGTTGTATTCTCACACTATTTTTTTTTTTTTTTTAGCAATTAATGGATACATTTTAGAGTCTTCCATATTGTGTGGAATTAGACACCTTCCCCTCCAAATGCTGTACTTACCACCACTTAAAAATACAACTTGAATAAAATATTGAAACCTCTATCCCCCTTGTATTAATTTATTTAACATATAGCAGAAATAAAAAAGTGCATGGGTTTAGAAATATGTTGAATACTTTTGATCTTTTTCCGTAAGTATGCCTTATTTAGGTCAAATAAAAAGAAAGCTCAAAAGCACATGTTTTTGAAATGGGTTTCAGGCAAAAAGAGTACTGCTTTTCCTTTGGTTCTAATGCATGTCCTGCCCCAAGTATCAAAAGTACATGTGTCAGTATTTGTTGTAATTTGTCTTTGTCTCAATTTGTTTAGGTAGTTATAAATCTGGGTTGTGGGTTTTTTTTTTTTTCATTTTCTTTTTTCTTTTTCACACCATGGCTGCATTTAAGGGATTTTGAAATGAGGGTTGGTCAGCTTTCAATCATGGTGGTTGTTGGTAGGATCAAATGAAATAATAAATATGAAAAGTCTTTGTAAATAATTTGATTTGTTTATTAAAACTATTCTGATTTCAGCTTTGTATCCCTGGGTGCTAATATAATACCTTATACATAGTAGGTGTTTAACATTTTTTAATTGAGTGTATTCTTGAATATCGTTTGGTACATTTGAAAGATTACTGACCTTGGACTTAGGTTAAAATCCTGTTTCTTTCAGTTATTACCTATATAAGCTTGGGCAAGCTATTTAACATTTTCTGGATATAATTTCTTATGTCTGGAACTCAATTTAAGTGCCTTTTGTATCCAAGGCACTGTGCTAAATGCAAGTTATAAAATAATAAAACAGTCCTTGCCTTCTAAGGAGTTTACATTTTATTGTAATGACATAAATGAGAAATAGATAATATATACTTAATTGGAAGGAGAAAGTATTTCTGTATTCCCCTCTGGCATTAGGACTATGGAACCTGTAACAAGACTACTTACATTCTCTTAGGATTTTTTCAAAACCCTGATGTCAATCAGCATTTATATTACCTTAAGAGAACATCCAATTACTCAGGGGTAAAATGAAGGGTTAAGGTTTGGTTTCTTCCTCTGAGCTATTTTTTTCTCAGGGAAAGTAGAAAGATTTCTTTGTTTCAACCCCAGAATACACTTGATTTCTGAATATCCAGTGGAGAAGAATATGGAGTATTTAATTGCTAGAGTATATTAAGGGAACTTGAGAATCTTCCATGACTATGTAACCGTCAATCTATTCTGGGCCAGGGGTCAACCGCCTATTTTTATATGGCTTAATTTTAAAATAGTTTTATTATCTTTAAAAATGCAAAAGCCATATGTGACTCCCTGTTCTGAACTATTCAGGTAGTCTAGGCCATTTAACCAGATTTGAGGTCTTGTTTAGTTGTGACTGACCAGAATTGATGTTATGAATGGTATAGACTGATCTAGTAAATTGCTCTTCTCAACATTGGAATCAAGGTACAGTATGTTCAATTATGAATAATCAGTCCAATAATCTCAGAAAGTTCTACTGATTGGACACAAATAATGTTGCCACATTTGAGATGGAGATGTCTGGATTTTCACATCTCATGTTTTCTTTGTGCTATTACAATTCTACTTTGCAGAGTGCACTGTCTTCTGTGATGTAAGCATCCCATACCGCGTTTAAATGTTTAATGGCATTCATATATTGTCATATCTTCCCAGATAGGTCCGTTGTGAGTCTGAGTGCCAGGTGTCTAGTGTCTATTCTATGAGATGTAAAACATGAAATTTCAGCTATGCCATTTACTAATCCTGATAATCACTTTATGCCAATTAGCCTCAGTTTCTTTAATAAAATTGGATAATATCTGTAATTCATATTTCCTAGTATTGTTATGGAGACCAAATGAGAAAACATGTAAAAACACTTTGCAAATTTGGAAATACATTATAAAATATAAGCTACTAGTATTATGTAAGAACTGTAATCCTTAATAGATCTGAGCATGTCACACACCTAGAAAGGCAGTAGTTCCCATTTTGCCTCCAGGATAGATCTTCAGCCTGTCATTTAAATGCCCCCACAATATGGCGCCTTCCTATCTAGTCCATTTCCTATGATTTTTATAAATTCTGTGTTTTTGCCCAAATGGTCTAGTAGCAGTACACAATATTCCCGCTCTTGGTGCTTTACTCCAATGTTCTCCGATGCTTAGAATGCTCTTGCTCCCATCTTACTTTCTCCTTGTAGAGCTTATTTCCAATATAACTGGTGTTTTCAAAGTGAAGTTGCTTATCCCGGTTGACAGCCAGGAACTGGAAGTCAGGATTTCAATCTTAGTTCTCTTAATTCTAATTCCTGCACTTTCCATTGTATTATCTCTTAAGTAATTTTTGTTAAGTTTCAGTGTATCTGATTCTTCGTGACTTTTGGGATTTTCTTGTATTGGAATGGTTTGCCTTTTTCTTTTCCAGCTTATTTTACAGATAAGAAAGAGACTAAATGACTTGCTCAGGGTCATGCTGCCAGTGTCTGAGGCTAGATTTGAACTTGGGATGATTAGTCTTCTGACTTTAGACTCAGCACTCTTTCCATTTCACTTGGCTGTCTTTCAATAATTCTATTTAAATGTCACTTGTGGAAACCTATATTCACACTATCACTGAATAACTGAATATCTAACTCAAGAAAGAATGAAAAAATGAACACGAGGTTACTGTTATTCTCCAAGCTGAAGGGACTTTAGAAATTATCTAATCTAATTCATTTTATATTTAAGAATACTAGCTCAGAAGAAAATGATTCACCTAAGGTCACCCTGATCTTCGTATCTAATGTAAAATAACCCCTTTCCTTATCCTCTAGATCCCATCCTTTCCTGAAATTACCTTTATAATCCTTTCTAATATTCAGACTCTACTTGCTCTTTCCTTGCTTCCTACAAACATTTTCAGGTCTTCAACCTTATTCAAAACTCCCCAAACAATCCCCACTTCCCCCAACCCCTTACTTGATTTTACCATTATCATTCTTTTATGTTTTGTAGCCAAATTTTTAGAAAAAAAGCTGCCTGTCTTCATTGTTACCATTTCCTTTCCTCACTCCTGCCCTCCTTTCATTAATTTTTCAATACATTGCAATCTGATTTCCTGTGTTACTTAATGGAAACAGATCTCAGGTTATTTAGTAATCAAAAGATAGCCAAATCTTGGCTTTTTCTCAATTTTAAGCCTTCTTTACTGTTGTGTAAAATTTGATAATTCTCCAGAATACTTTCTCCTGCCTGGGTTTTCCTGTAGAGAAGAAAGTATTCTGGGGGAGAGTGGTCAACCCCTGCCTCCATCTTGAGAATTGGTTGACTCCTCCCTCCTCCTGCTACTTCTTCCTTGGATCTTTCTGACTGTTCTTTCTGGGTTCTTTTACCTATCTGCTCCTTCATTTCTTGCTAAGATCACCATCCGTGGGTACTTTCTCTAAAAGAGTGGTTATTTCTCAGCACTCTGTTTTGGGCCTGTCTTAGCATTTATCTCATCACTGTGATCTAGTCGTTGTGGGCATCTTGTTGCCTGCTCTTCTGCTCACTTCCCACACTTAGAACCTTTTGAATCAGACCCCCTAGAGACCTAATTCCACATTCCAGAGGACTTAATGCACCCTTCTTACAGACTAGCCTTGAGGGGAGCTGCCTGGATAGAAGAGTGTCAGTTCTCAAATCAGACTCCTGTATCTAGTTAACTAGTTTCAGAACTCTGGACAATGCTTCATTCCATTATAGCTAACCACCTACCTACTAGTGTTCCAGGGGCCAAACAATGCAAGCATCTTGCCATTACCCTTGACATCATGCTTCCTTCCCAGACCATCATTCCTCAGATATGCATAATGCCCCCAATAGGATATATGCTCTTTGGGGCTAGTTATGTGTGTGGGGGGGTGGTGGAGAGGAAGGTAGTAGGAATTAGCTTACAATTATGTCCTGGCACCTAGTACAATATTGGACACAAAGATGCTTAATAAATGCATTTTGATTGCTCACTGTGCAGATCCACCTCATCTATATCTTCAGCCCCAATTTCTTAAACTCCAGTATTAAATCAAGTCCTGTTTGAATATGACTTAATGTTGCATAGACCATCTCATCTCTTCATTTCCCCTTCCCCTTAACCCTATCCCACATTCTGATATTCTTTTTCTACCATCATTGTGACCCAGATCACAAACTTGAAATTTGCCCTTTTTTAAAAATCCTCAATTCCATCCCTTTCTTGCCACCACCTTAATACAGTCCCCCCTCAGTTGCTCTCAATTAGTCTATTGTAGTAGATTGCTAAATTGGTCTCCTGCCTCGTTACTCCCTTCAAATAATCACATAGCTGTTAAATTGATATTCCTAAAGCACAGGATTGACTACACTCTGTTCCGAAACTGCAGCTTCTATGGCTCCCTATTTAGGGTAAAACTTTTCTGTTTGGCATGTAAAGCTTTCCAGTGTAATTTTAGCCTAACTTTCCTGTATTATTGGGCTTCAATTTGCTTCATGCCTACTTTATTCTAACTAAACTGGTCCTGAACTTGTTATTCTACCTTCCATATCTGTGTCCTGCAATATTAAATGTCCTCTATCTCTTTGAATCCATAAATGGCTTTTTTAAGGGTCTGTCACACCATCTCCTATATGAACTCCTTCCTAATTCTTGTATATTAATTTGTGTGTTCTTCAAATTCGCCTGTCTACTTGTTTCTATCCCCAATCAGAATATAGTTCCTCCATTTCATAGTATCTGATACATATTAAGCACATATTAAATTGTGGAATAAATGAATGAATACCATGCAACTAATAACAGTACTTGGATTTGAATGCAGGTTTTTGTGGCTCTAAGTCCAGTTCTCTTTTCACTATACCACATGAAGGGTGGTCTGAAGGTAAGGACGGAATTGACTGGATAGTCTATGAATGGGACTCTGGAAGGTATGTTTGAAACAAGTATGTCTTGTTCTATTCCAAACCCTGTGGAATCTGAGAAAACATATCATAGGAATGAAATTTGGATCACTGGTTCTATCTGAGATAGAGTGGTTTCTCAGTACATGTGAGACAAATGACACAGAAAAGACATTCTCTATGAGGTTTCATATATATGGGTAGCCAAGAAACCTTGCAATAAAGAGGGCATTCATCATTTTCTGGCAGTATTTGTGTTAAGGGATGAATGAGGCCTCAGTCATTGACATCATTGCATCTATATATTTCTGAAAACTCATGGCAGCCAGAAAAAGGTCATATAATTAGATATAGGCATAGAACATTGAACTTGTTCCCTTCAAAGGTCTGTTTATATCTGGGCTCTGCCATGAAGTTCAGAACTTTCACAGCAATAAAAAGGGAAGAGAAAATGCATAATTATATTTCATTTCACATATATGAATTTAAAAAAATAGCATATGAAATGAAAATTTGGAAATTGTATCCTCTTTTGACTATAGATAAGAAATGGAGAGTGCCTTGTTTATTAATACAAATTACTGCCTTGGCATTTCTCTTTATACAATTTTTTTTTTTTTTTTTTTTTTTTTGGTTAACCTGTGGCCCAGGGCCCCTTATGGATTTTGATTACACAAATATAGGCTGGGTCTAGGTTTGGAAGCTTAACCCAAAGAAGGCTCATGCCTTCACCTTAAGAGTTTCACTTCAGAGAAATCTCTAGGATAAAATTTAAGTTTGTGTCTAGGTTTCCTCAAATGTTAGGTCCCTAACTCCCATGGGAGCATAGTGTATAACTGACATTGGGTGTGGCACAGACTTTATTTTACCACCACAAAAAACTGCATAAAACATAGAGGACTAACAAGCCCAGATACAGAGATACAGGAAGCATTCAAATATCCCACCCAGAAAGTAAATACACTTTGTGGGATGGGGCTTCTGAACAGGTAATCACCTTCTCTTGGGTTTGCATCATCTGAGTTACATGAGAATTAGGAGTGGAATTTGTAAGGAACAAAACTTTTATCTTTTTCATGGCATACTTCCCCATGATTTTAATAGCAGAGTGATTCTATATTTGTTATCTGCTTTAAGAAGCACACTTAAGGAAGTTTCCCTCTCCACATACTTGGAGTTAAACATGAGGCAATTTCCAAAGATGGTAGTAAGAGGCTAGTTTCTCAGATCATGCTGTCTACCCTCTTCTACAGAGGAATTTGGGGTCACATTCATGAACTAACTATTGGTGCTGAGCAGACATACATGTCTGCTTCTGCCAGGTTTTGCTATAATTAGCTATAGGCAACTAGGTGATACAGTGAATAGAACATTGGACTTGAAGTCAGGTAGGACAAGTTCAAATCTAGCTTTGGATATACTTAAAAGCTGTCTAAATGTATGCTACTGGGCAAGTGTGGCTTAACCTCTGTCTTATTTTCCCTTTTTGCAAAATGGGGATTAATAACAGCATCTACCATCCAGTATTGTGAAATAAAATGAGATATTTTAAAAATGCTTTGTAAATCTTTAAACACTCTAAATGTTAGCTATTATAAACTATTTCTCTGGGAAAAGAAAAATCTTTATTCTTCTTCCTGCTAAACTTTAAAAGAAGATGCAAAGGAAAAAGGAAAAGAGGAAGTTCTGAAAGTAAATCAGTCTCACATTTTAATTTATACAATCTAGGAAGGGATGGGCTGCTCCTTTTAAAAGAACTTAGTGTTTCTGATTCTTAGTCACAATTCATCTTGGAAGATTCCTTATTCACAGTAAACCAATCAGAGGAACGAATTATTTCTCTCCTCTCAGCAAGGTCCTAGGCATATGATATCCCACCGTGGGTACCTTTCTGATACTTCCAAGTCAGACTCACACTCTGTACTTTTATCCAGTAAAATGATGAACTTATCAAATTAACAAAAGTGCCTCCTGAGCAAAACCCTCCTCACTTTAAAAAAGGGGCATGCCTGACGCTGCTGCAGAGTGGCAATTTTTTTTTTTTTTTGACTCAATCTCCCTTCTTCATTCTCACCAAGGATATCATAGGAGTAGGGAAGGATTTCAGAGACCTTGGTTGGAATCAAGCAAAATAAGTTACACTCTTCACAGAGCTCCCTTTCAGGCACATTTAAATGGCCATTAAGATGCTCAGAATGACTTCTTTTCTTCTGCTTAAGGCAGACAGAAAGACCTAGTTTCAGTTAAGCTTTTGACACATCCTGGCTGTCTCTTAAGTGTTGCAGACCAGAGGCGTCAAACCAATTGTAGAAACCATGTTAAAATGTAATGGGGAAATATTTAACCAAATAAAACATAGATGATAAAATTGTATTTTAAAATTAAATCAGTAGGGGTTCGCAGGGAATCTTTATGCACAGATGAGTGACTCCCTCCTTTCTCCTCATTCCCCCCCCCCCTCCACCGCTCCAATTTGAGTTTGACACCTAAATTCTAGGTAAACGTGGAGGACTCTCCAGTTTGCAAAGAATGTAAGGGCCTGCATTGGGAGTAGTTTTCTCACTTGGGAGTACTAATTAATACCCTATGCCTTACTGTTAGCTTTCTACTTGATCTTAGGCAAGTTTTTCCCCTCCTTGTGGTCCTCGGTTTTCACGTTTGTAAAGTGAGGACTTTGGAACCGGGGATCTCTAAGTTGGCTCATACTTCCCGCGGGTCCTGGGAAGCCTCTAGGCATTTTCAAGTATTCCAGCCTCTGCTTCAGGCCTCGGGGGTGGGAGGGGCCACGCCTTTCTGGTGATGACATCACCACGCAGGAGACGCAATCCTTAGCAACCGGCGCTCAGGTCGGCTCCGCCTGTCTGGGTTATGGTTAGAGTTCCCGCCCGCCGGACGATGGAGGTGGTCCTGCAGGAAAGGCCCCCGCCTCGGCTCCGCCAGTCCTCGAACCGCCGTCCTGACCTTCCAGCCCGGGCCTCGCCTATACTCCTGCTCCTGCTGCTGCTGCTGCTCGCCTCCCCGGAGCTGCTCAGCGGTGAGGGCCGGTTGAGCTCAAGGCAGGGGTTTGGGGAACCGAGAGCTGGCGGCCGGCCTAGCCTGGAGGGTATCGGGGCCTGCGGAGCCCAGGCCATCAAGGGTCGGGGGAGACCCCGAAGTAGGGGGAGGAGCCAGGGCTAACTGGGGGAAGGATATGTGAGGAAGGGTCGAGGAGTGACTCTGGGAGAGATCTGTGAGGAAGGGTCCGGGAAGTAACAGAAGGGAGGTCTGTGTGAGGACCGGGCTCTGTGTGCTTCAGGGAAGGGCTCTGTGAAGAGGTTGGCCAGGTGTTTCTGAGGGACCCAGGACCAAACGAGGCTGTGTCGGGGAGAAGGAACTTGAGGAGCAGAGCATCTGAGCTGGGGGGTGGGGAGGACCTCAAGGCCGGGAATGACTAAGGCAGGTTCAAAGGGAGAGTCTGGACCTTGGACCGTAAAACCAGGGGGCAAATTGGAACCCGGAGCTGGAATAACTTGAGAGAAAAAGGGAGGAAGGGCCGGGGAGAGAGAGAAAGAAAGAGGGAGAGGGGAAGAGAGAAGAGGAGGGGAGAGAGTGTGTGAGTGTGTGTGTGTGTGTGTATGAGTGTGTGTGTTATGTATGCATGCGTGGAGGACACATTTTAGAGAAAGGCCGGGGGAGCAGGGCTAGGGTGTGAAGTTTTGGGTTCGAAAGAGGTTCAAAATGAGGAGTCAGGCTTAGGAACAACCGAAATTTGGGGCATTGAGATCTGGGAAGAGGGGCCAGCACATTGGTGATATGGGGAGGAGGTACTCATTCTCCCCCACCCTCGACCCCCAAAGACTGGAGTAAGTGAAGTTGATATTATAATAGCCAAAACAGCTTGAGCTGCATCAGAGACATAACTTCCAAGAATAAGGAGATGACATCCTAGTCGGACTATACTTGGAATAGTGTTCGTTTCTGTGCGCCACAGTTTAGGAAGAACATTGATAATCTGGAATTTAGTGAAGAGGTGGGTAGACTGGAGGGAGGAAGGCTGTGGTTATTAAAACTGTTGTTTTGGGCCTCATGGAAGAACTGGGAGCCCTGAATGGAAATTGTAAAAAATCAAATTTATTTAGATTTAATGTGAAGGAAAGCTGTCCAAAAAGGAGATATACTACCCTTGGATTATGGGTTAACACTTTTTTAGATGTCTTCAAGCATAGGCTGGATGACAGTTTGTCAAGTATGTTCATAGTAGCAGGGATTTTCTTTTTTGTGAGTTGGATTAGGTAACTTCTGCAATTCTGAGTCTGTGTCAGGGGCTAGTAGAAGCAAGAATAGCATGGCATTAGATTGAAGGGTCTGTGAGGCTTGGAATGCATGGCAGATTTGTGGAGGGGCAGACAACTTGGGGGCCTAAATTCTGATGGAGGAGTTTTGTGTGCATATGAATAGAGGGAATTTTCTTGGGTCTTTAGTTGAGGAATTGCTTGCTTTTTTTTTTTAACTTTTAAAAAATTGATTTAGTATTTTATTTTTCCCCAGTTATATGAAAAAAACAGTTTTAACATTTACTTTTAGAATTTTGAATTCTAGATTCTTTCCCTTTCTCCCTCTTCCCCCATTTCCTTATTGAAAATTCAAGCAGTTCAATGTGTTATGTATGTCATTTCCATAATATTTATGTTATGAAAGAAAACAGACCTCACCCCAAAAAACCCTCAAGAAAAATAAAATAAAAAGTTTCATTCTTCATTCAGACACCATTAGTTTTTTTCTCTGGGTATGGATAACATTTTTTCAGCATGAGTTTTTTAGAATTGTCTTAGAAATTGTTAAGAACAGTTATGCCATTGACAACTGATCATCTTACAATGTTGTTACTTGGTACACATTACATTTCACTTTTTATCAACTCATGGAAATCTTTCTAGCTTCCTCTGAGAGCATGCTGCTTATTATTTCTTATAGTACAATAGTATTCCATTATAATTACATACCACAATTAATAGAACCATTCCCCAATTGATGGTCATCCCCTCAATTTCCAATTCTTTGCTCCCAAAAAAGAGCTGCTATAAATATTTTTTGTACACATAAGTCCTTTTCCATCCTTCTTTTATTTCAAATCTCTAGTGAGTGCTATTGCTAGGTCAAAGGATATGCATGATTTTATAGCCTGTGATCATAATTCTAATTTCTCTACAGAATGATTGAATCAGTTCACAGAAATTGCTTTCTTTGTAGGGGTGGAAATAAAAAGTGTCTTTGGAAGGATAAAGAAATGGGGAGGAACTGTGTGGGAGCACTGAAAAGTCACTAGAGAGAGCATCTGGTTGTGGAGTGCAGAGAAGAGCAGAAAGATTAAGTATTGTATGGCGGAATTGAAGAATTGGCATGGTTGAATTGAGGTATGGGTACAACTGAAAAAGGGAGGACCTAGGAGTAAGTTGATAGAAAGTAATAAAGGGAAATTATATCACTAAAGGAAACTGAGAAGTAGGAGTAGAGAAGTGTTCCTTTTGAACAATTCTTTTCCCCTACATTAAACTTAAATAAGTTTGTTTCTTTGTAACTTTTACCCATGATTCCCAGTTCTACCCTGAGACCAAATAGCAGACAAATAACCACCGTTTTTACTTTAGGGAGGTGTGCCTAATTCTTCTCCAAGCTCTAGCTTAACAATGCTCTTCCTAAACTGGAACACAGAATTGAATATCTTGGGTCCTGGATGGACACTGAAGAAGGGCTGACAGGGGGGATTGAAGAATGGTTAGAATTCCCTGGGGAGAATATGAGTATGATAGATGGGGAATAGAAGAGCTGGAGGTCTGGGACTGAATTTTAGGAATCCCACTCTAGTAAGGACTGAAGAATGGCAGAAAGTAGAAGAGATTGAGGACTGGTTGTTTGGAAGGCACTGAAGAGATGGAGATTTTAGTGATTCATACGAAGAGTTTTGCTAAAGAGCATAGGTTATTTTAGATAGTAGGAGAAAAAATGGAAAATGGCTCTGCAGTTGAGAGAGTCTTAGGATAGTGATGTTTTGGATATGAGCAAATTTGCTACGTATAGGAAAAGTTACTTTACAGACATTTGAAGATGAGATAGATGTTTTGGTGACTGAAGTTAAGAGGGCAAAGAAAGGGTTGAATGTTTAATTGCTGCATACATGGCCTTCTACTTTTATAGGGGGCAATTGTTTTTCCTTAATCTTTGCTCCTTGCCTTTACCCTATTGTCAAACTTGATTTTTCAAGGACTATTCTTCTAATATATACCAGTGAAAATATAATGTAAACTTTTGTGAATTGAACAAAATCTTCCAGGACAGGGTGGAGTTTCTGAAAAGTGATCCTAAGCCTTTTTGGATTATCAATTAGGAACAACAAAGGGTCAGAACTGCTATACCTGCTCACTACTGTCAGAAGACAGTCATCTCTCACCCTGCACCTGGATGGAGTCTCCCTGACCCTGAAAGTAGAATTTCAGTTTAGTTTAACAGGCCTCTATTTAAGCACCTATCATATACAAGGGAAGATATGGAAGATTGCCTAAGATTAGAGACAATAGGCAGAGTTTTCAGGTTCTACATCTTTTTTTTATGATGCATTATGTCTCTTATTGAAGTTCTTTTTATTCCTATTTCTCAAGTGATGCTATATTATCCTTTTGGGTTACCAAATTGTCTGAGAAAAGCTGTTCTTAGATGTATATTCTGTAGGCAATCTTAAAAGAAATTATCATGTTTCTTTTAAGAAAAACTCAGTTCTTCTAACTGATTAGTGGAAATTTTCCTGGTTTTGATTTAGTATTAAGTGCTCCTTTCATTTCAAATTTTAGTTTGGAGGAACCTACCTCAAAATAGAATTGCCTTCAAAATAAAAGAGTTTATTCATTTAGAAGGAATCCCAAAATGTGGACTCATAAATTTTATGAAGAAAGGCAATTTTATGAAAAAGCAAATACAGAAAGTTCTACCATAGCATAGATACTTGGAACATTAGAATTGGAAATGAAGAAAGATGACTTAAGGAATTTGTTGTTATTGAGTCCTTTCAGTCATGTCCAACTCTCTGTGGCTACTTTTAAGGATTTTCTGGCAAAGATACTGGAAATTTGACATTTCTTTCTCCAATTCCTTTTACAGATGAAGGAACTGAAGCCAATACAATTAAATCACTTGCCCAGGATCTAATTTCTAGTGTCAGGCTAGATTTGAATTTGGCTTCTCCTCATTCCAGAGCAAATGCTGTATCCACTGAGCCAGCTAGTTCCCCAGAAAGGTCATCTCTAAGAGGTGACATTTGAATTAACCTTGAAAATGTAGCAGTGAATTATCATTTATTTCTTCCCCTAATTAACACATAAAAACATTTTTAGCAATCATTTCAAAATTCTTTTGGGTTCCAAATTCTCTCCCTCCCTCCTTTTCCCTGCCCTTCCTTTCCCCTTTGAGAAGAGAAACAATTTGATAGGGTTATACATGTATAATCATGCAAGACCTATTTCCATGTTAATCATATCGTGAAAGAAAACGGACCAAAAAAAAAACCCAAGAAAAATTTTAAAAAAGTATACCTCAACCTATATTCAGCCTCCATCAGTTCTTTCTCCAAAGATGGATAGCATTTTTCATTATATGTCCTTCAGAATTATCTTGAATGATTGTTTTTCTGATAGATAAGTTATTCACAATTGATCATCATACAATATTGCTGTTACTGTATACAGTATTCTGGTTCTGCTAATTTTATTTTGCATCAGTTCATGTGAGTCTAGGTTTTTCTGAGAGCATTCTTCTCAACATTTCTTGTAGCACAGTAGTATTTCATCACTTGTTTAGCAGTTCCCCAATTGGTGGACATCACTTCAATTTCCAATTCTTTGCCAGTACTGAAAGAGTCGCTGTAAATATTTTTGTACATATGGGTCCTTTTAGGTTTTGTTTATCTTTTGGGTATATAGATCTAGTAGTGGTTTGGCTTGGTTAAAGGATTTAAAGCACTTTAATTCCAAATTGCTCTACAGCATGGTTGAATCAGTATGCAACTTCACCAACATTGCATTAGAGTCTCAATTTTTCCAAATCCTCTCCAGCATTTGTCATTTTTATTTTCTTTCCTCTTTCCTCCCAATCTGTTTTTTTTCCTCTCCCCTACCTCCCCCCACCCCCACCTCCAGCCTTCTCATTCCTTTACCCTCCTACTTTTCCTGTAGGGTAAGATAGATTTCTATACCTGACAGAGTATAAGTATGGTTCATTTGCTCCCTCTCACCTCCCCCATCTTCTCTTAAATTGTAAAAGTTCTTTCATGCCCCTTTTATGTGAGATAATTTACCCCATTCTACTTCTCCCTTTTCTTTTCTCCCATTGCATTCCTCTTTTTCTCATCCTTTAATGTCATTTATTTAGATTATCATCCCATCATTTTCAATTCATATTCATGCCCTCTGTCTATTTATATATACTTCTAATTGCCCTAATAATGAGAAAGTTTTTAGAACTTATAAGTATTATCTTCCCTTATAGAAATAGTTTTTGACCTTACTTAAATGCCTTATGATTTTTCTTTTCTGTTTACTTTTTTATTCTTTTCTTGAATCTTATGCTTGAAAGTCAGATTATCTATTTAGCTCTGGTCTTTTCATCAGGAATGCTTGAAAGTCCTCTATTTTATTGAATATCTGTTTTTTTCCCCCTTGATGGATTATACTGAGTTTTTCTGGGTAGGTGATTCTTGGTTGTAATCCTAGCTCTTTTGCTTACTGGAATGTCATTCGAAGCCCTCCATTTCAGAAACTACTAAATCTTTTGTATCTTAACTGGGACTCCATAATATTTGAATTGTTTATTTTAGGTTACTTGCAGTATTTTCTTCTTGACCTGGGAACTCTGGAATTTTGCTTATAATATTCTTGGAAGTTTCCATTTGGGGATCTTTTCCAGGAGATGATTGATGGATTCTTTCAATTTTTACTTTGCCCTTTGGATCTAAGATATCAGGGCAGTTTTCCTTGATACTTTCTTGAAAGATGGTGATTAAACACTGCCCCCTCCCCTCCCCCCCTTTTTTTGGTCATGGCTTTTAGATAGTTTAATAATTTTTAAGTTCTCTTTACTGGATCTGTTTTCCAGGTCAGTTGTTTTTCCAGTGAGATATTTGACTTTTTTTTTTTTTTTTGCATGTTTTCATTCTTTTGGCTTTGTTTTATTTATTTTTTTTCTTGGTGTCTCATAAAGTCATTAATTTCCACTTGCCTAATTCTAGTTTTTAAGGAATATTTTTTTTCATTAAACTTTTGTACCTTATTTTCTTTTTGGCCACTTTGACTTATTAATTTTTTTTTTCTTCAGGGAATTTTTATATCTTTTTTTTATATTTGTTCTTTCTATTTGTTAGCCATAAGCTCTGGTATGCTAGTGCTCCTTGTTGCACTAGGACTGAGATCCAGGACTGCAACTCAGATTCAAATATGGGCAAAGCAGTAGAATCCTGGTGCTAGTAAAGGGACTGGTATAATCTTCAGATCAGTTGTCTGACCCATTTTCCATCTGTGGGCTAAGAGATCTGGAAACTGACAACTGCTCCAAACTTGCAGTGCCTACTGCTGGTTTGGTGAGGTATGGCCTGTGCTTCACTCAATCTTGTACAATAGACCTTTCTTGCTAACCTAAATTGTCTTGGGCTAGATAACTGTTTCATCCTGCCTTTTGTGAATTCTTCTATTCCAAAATTTGTTTTGAGGCATTATTTAAAGGTGTTTGGAAGGGCATGGGGAGAGCTCAAGTAAGTCCCTGCTCCACCATCAGTGGAGGTAACCTCAGCAGTGAGGATTTTAACAATTTTAATATATAACTTTATTCAACAACTCCATACCATTCAATCCAATTGATACCTGAACTTTGTTTTTTTCTACCTGAAGCAGATTTTTAACCAGATGGGACACACAATCTTGAGTGTTTACATAAAAAAAGATCTATCTGTTAGACCATGAATATTCTTTGTGAAGGTCTGTGAATGACTTGATTCACTATACTATTTGATATATTACTTTACATTAATTTAGTAGATCATGGCTCCTGGCAAGTCCTATTGAGTTGAACAAGGCTTTGCATATGAGTTCGGTAATAGTCTACATATTTGCTTTGCCAGACTAGAATAGTTATGTTCAGAGAGGCCCATTATTAATTTGAACTTTCCAGCTTCAGCAGCTTTTATTTACCCAAGGCATAGCTAGTTTCGGATCTGCATTGGTAGGTGGAGTGAATATTCACACTAGTGAAATTATATATCTTTGAAGCATAAAGCAATTTAGTATAAATATTTAGTTGGGTGTTTAATTTCCAGGTTTTGAGTTGTATGGGGCTCATAACTTTGAAAGTATAGCATTGCAGTGATTCCTATAATAAACTACAAATTGAATACATGAAAATTTGAACAAATTTTATAAATGTAACATGACTGTGCCCTCAGTAAAACCTTATGCTTAATAAATAGAGCTTTCTTTCTTCCTTTCTTTTCCTTCCTTCCTTCCTTCCTTCCTTCCTTCCTTCCTTCCTTCCTTCCTTCCTTCCTTCCTTCCTTCCTTCCTCTCTTCCTCCTTTCTCCTTCCTCCCGCCTTTCTCTCTTTTTTTCAAAAGGGGACCTATTACCTCTTGATGTAGTCCATTCTACTTACTGGTTAACTGTAATTGTTTGAAAGTGTTCCTGGCATCTGGCTTGTGTTTGGCTCTGCAACTTCCACTCGTTGTTTCAGGTTGTGCTTTCTGGGACCAAATAGAATAAAGTTAATTTTTCTGCTATAGGACAAACAGGCTGACAGCTTCTATTTATTTGAAGATGTTTTTCCTGAGTCTTAGGGTGAGGTATTGGGGAGAAGACAGGTATTTTGCAAAGATGCCATACTTGCAACACTACTGGGAACCAACAATTGTTTTAATTTGTATAATCAGTATAATGGAGGATTGGCTGTGACAGGAATTAACATGGCGAGTTAATTCAAAGAAAAAACTCACAAAGTACTTCCTATGTACATAACAGAGAGCTCGGGCATGTGTATGCAAAGACAAAAAGGTAAAAAAGGAATAATCTTTTCCCTCAGGGAAGTTAAATTCTAAGGGAAATAACCTTATTTTAGACTCTCAATTTGGCTTTTTGTAGTTTTGATGAGAGTGGATATGTAAACCCATTCTGTTTACTTTTTCCAGGGCTGCTAAAAATCCATGGTAGATTTAAATACTTCTCCCTAATAACATATTAAAAAATAACATGTCAGCATTTTAAATGTGCCTACCTTGAAAGATAATATATAACTTGTATTCTAAATATTTGTGATTTTTCAGTTGCTTCTTACCACAATGGAAATTGTAGCCCCACTTTGTGGTTTCATAACTCCACTGTTACTTGGCAGACAATCCTCTAGTAGTGAACCTACTTAGATTAGTCATTGGACAGTGTTTGTTTTTTGACCATACTCAGACTTTCTAGTGTGCTTAACTTTTCCAGACCTCATGCATCACTGGTTAACTTCACTGCTGTAAGAACTGTTCAACTTTTAGTCCTTTCTATTTTAAAACTTGACCCTACAGCAGTTAAGCATTTGTCTATGCCCATCCAAGATGGTACTTTGGTAAAGGAAAAGAGTAGTATATGTAAATATGGCATGTGTATGAGCTTTATCATTGTTGTTTTATAACTTTACAGTATCTTTTTTTTTTTTTTGCAGAGTTGGCATATAATAAGAATAGAGGAAAAGAGAGAAAAAAGAATTGTACTTTTTTTGTGTGTGTAGCTCCTTTGATAGTAACTGCCTCAGAATGTAATTGTGGGTATCGTAATTGTCTTTTTGTCATCTTAGCCTCTTCTGGGAAAATAATGGAAGAGATTGAATCCTCCTAATATCCTTCTGCCATATTAAATGTATATTCTTGCATCATATTCTTCTAGGCATTAGAGGAGACAAAGTTTTAAAATGAAGTCTAAAGTTTAAAGGGTCAAATAATAGTTTTGACTTAGGGAGGGTATTACCAAACTGTTACCACTTAGACATGGGCTTTAATTTCTTTATCCAGTGGTAAAGATGGATTGCTGTTTTGTCATTCACATATTTCCGTTACCCAGAAATTTTTTTCTTCTGTTTTTGAGCCAGCAGATAGTTATTGTAGATAATGTGGAATAAAATGAGGGATAAAAGGGTTGCTTTAGATAAATGTTAGGATCCCTTTCAGCTCTAATGATCTATAATGCAATCTGTAATCTTAGCCTCATTAGTCTTGTGCTTGAGTAAACCTAAAATGATATAACTTTTGATTGCTTCACTTTATGTTGCCAGACTACAGATTTATGATTTATGATTTCCAAGTCTGGCATGGTTAATAATAATTTTTTTTATGAAGTACAGTGGGTCAAGTACCCCATTTTACTTATGATGAAATTCTGAGGTTTATCATTTATCTGATTAAAAAGGAGTACTTTACATAGATTATATTTTCAATGATAAGGACTGTTTTTCATTTGGAGGATCTATTTTGTTTATTGGGCGTTGGTCCTTTGCCTTGTCAGTCTTCTGTTTCCTGGACTGTGTTGGTAATTGTTTTTCTTTTGGGGAGATGAGGAAAGATATGTATGGGCACACTTTTTTAAGTTTAATCTATATTAACACTTTTAAAAATTTAAATAGTCTAAAAAATAATCATACTTTGATTTATAGAGATTGCCTTTGATTTATAAATGTTCACACTGAAAATTTAGCAATCATCAAATCAGTCTGAGCTGACTCCAGTACCCCTTCCCTTTGTATATACACATACACACATACATACACACCCACAAAATCAAAAGAAATCCCCACATTAACAGTAATTAATGCATACATGTACACATAGGTGTGCATATATACATACACATATGAGAGTGTGTGTGTGTGTGTGTGTGTGTGTGTGTGTGTGTGTGTATTTATATCAGTATATCTCATACTATATCCTGAGACCATTCTCTCTCTATCAGGAGATGTTTGATGTGTCATTTTGATCCTTTGGAATCATGATTGATCATTGCATTGATCAGAGTTCTTAAATATTTCAAAGTTTGTAATGTTATTGAATAAAGTATTCTGCTTCCACTCACTTCACTCTACATAAATTTATAAAAGCCTTCTTTACTTTATTCTGCAACAGTTTATACAAGTTCAGGTTTTTTTTTTTTTAAATCATCTGTTTCATCATTGTTTTTATTGTAATAATATTTCATTACATTCATATACTGTAATTTGTTTAGCCTTTCCCCAATTGATGGGTACCCCCTTAGTTTCCAGTTCTTTGTCGCTATTAAAGAACTGCCACATATATATGCACACACACACCTCCTTTTCTTCTTTCTTTGATCTCTTTGGGGGTATAGGCCTAGTATGGTATCACTTGGTTGAAGGTTATACACAGTTTAGCTGTTTTCTGGTCATAATTCCAAACTGCTTTCTAGAATGGCTGAAGTAACTCACAGCCCCACCAACATCAATAATGTGCCTATTATCCCTAAGCCTCTCCAATATTTGTCATCCCCTCTCCCCACTTTTTTTGGTCAATCCGGCCACTTTGATGAGTATAGCCTCAAGAGTTGTTTTAATATGCATAAGTCCAAGAGCTGCAGGCAGCCAGATTAAAATGTTAATTGAGAAGTGTTTAACAAAATAAGTAAAAATACAAAATGGGTAATGTTAATTTGTGGTTTTATAAGCCAGTATGTGGGCCATAAGGATCCATTTCTGCTTGAATTTGACACCAGTAATTTAGAACATTTCTTTTTAATGTGGCTATTTATAGCTTGAATTCCTTTATCTTAAAATTTCTTAAAATCATATCCTTTGATCATTTGCCATTTGGGGGAATAGTTCTTACACATTTGAATGAGGTGTGTGTGTGTGTGTGTGTTTCTTGAAAATAAGATCTTTATCAGAGAAACTTGCTGTAAAGATATATTTTTAAATTGGTTACCTGTTTCCCTTCTAATATTAGTTGTACTAGTTTTATTTGTACAAAATTTTAATTTTACATAATCAAAATGGTCCTTTTGTCATCTTCTCTAACCCCTCTTTAGTCATGTACTCTTTCTGTAGATATGAAAGATATTTTTTCCCTTGCTACTCTCATTTGCTAATGTTGTAACTTTTTATATGTGATGTATCCATAGATCTTTTTCCCATAAACAGAGTAAACCTCTTGATTAGTGCTTCCCAACGTTGGGACTTTAGAGCTTTTAAGAGAATTCATAAATACATATGTGAAACCATTTAAATTTAAAATGTTCATTGCTTTAACTAGATATCTCATGTACAAAATAAAACTAGACATCACA
The DNA here is from genome assembly GCA_023553655.1 of Myrmecobius fasciatus. NCBI lineage: Eukaryota > Metazoa > Chordata > Mammalia > Dasyuromorphia > Myrmecobiidae > Myrmecobius > Myrmecobius fasciatus. The sequence continues at coordinate 334,542 of JAJPUD010001821.1, forward strand.
TTAAAACGACTCAGTGGAATATCTAAAAAGGCTCATATAGCCCAAATATTTATATTTAAATATAATTTTTTTGTAAGTAACAAACCAAAAACTCATTTATAGCCAACTAAATTCATAGTAGTTCATAATTTTCTCAGTCAAGAGATACTTGATACACCTCTCCAGTAGGTCTGTGAAATTTTGTTTAAAAGGGGTTGCCTTGATGGAAGTTGGTTACCATTGCTCTAGAATAGGTATTTGTTTCCTTTGAAAAGTTGTGTTGGGGTTTATTTGAGCCTTTTTTCCCTTACTCCTATTTTGATAGAATAAAAATATCTTTTGCTGCATTTATGGATGACAGTAGTTTGGAGTTATTCTGTCCTATATCCTTAGAGATTTCTCTCTTACAAGCCATTTATATAGTACATTGGTATTTGCAAAACAGTTGTTATACTTTGGATCATGGTTTCTAATTTACCTAACTTTTTGTGATAGCAAGAAATTGGAAGCATATTTGCTTACCTAATGATTGGGGAAAGACTAAACAAATTGTGGTATGTATATGTATGTAATGGACTATTGCACTGTAAGAAATAATAAATATGAAAATTTCAGAAAAACTTATATAAACAATATAAAGGAAATACTATAATTAAAAAATGTAACAGTAATATAAAGGAAAATAATAGTAAAAGATTCATAGCAGTACATTGATCAGTTCTGACTACTGAGGACTGGTAATAAAACACACAAACAAAAAACCCAGCATACTTCAATCTTCTTAAAAGGAGAGATGTGGTAGATTACAGCAATAGAATAAGTCTTATATTGTCAAGGCTTGTTCAGTGTGCCAAATTGGTTTGCTTTACTTCCTTGTTAGAAAAGAGTTTTTATTTTAGGGGAGGAGGTAGATTATAGGAAAATAAGTTATGTAAAAAAAATATAACACTAAAAGATTAGCTTACTGTTGGTTGTTCAGAGAAACTTTAGAGTCTCATTAACTAGTTTTGGTCAATTAACTTTACAACTTCAAGGATATGTGATTTAATTGTTTTTTTCTTCCAGGCCAGTAAGAGGTATCAGCATTTGACTTTAGTGGAGTCTGGGCAGTTAAAACTATAGTAATTGAGTAAAATGAATAATATAATAAAAGGCCTATGTGAAATATAAATAAGTAATGCTTTCAGTCTTGTGCATATGAGAGTAGATTTTACAGTTTAATGTTATTTTTCATTTGTTTCTAGCAACAACTGTGAAACAAAACATAGGAACTCTGGAAACTGAGTTAACAGTTAACCATACCAGACCTAATGTTTCCACCACCAGTGTCCCAACCCCCATGCCCAGTTCAGAAAAAAATGAAGTGATCACATCTGTAGTTTCTCCGTCACCTACTACCATGCCCCATATAGAAGTTGATGCTACTGAAGATACTCGAATAGAAGAAGAGGAACTTCTTACACTAAACAGTTCTCCATCTGTAACCAAGGATGCTTTGGACAATGGAGATTATGGAGAGCAAGACTATGACTGGACTCCTAATTCTAGAGATGATAATGAGCAAATGCAGGAAAATACAGGTTATACAGGATTTGAACAGACTGTTAATCTGAACAGTTTTCATGAGACAAAATCATTTAAGTCTCCATCATCAAATATAGAAGAGGAAGACAGCCATTTCTTTTTTCATCTTGTTATTTTTGCTCTTTTGATTGCTATTGTTTATATCACATATCATAACAAGAGAAAGGTGAGTTTGAGAATTTTCTTCATATCTACCACTGCATGTCAGAATCAAGTTATTGTGTTTTGACCCATGTTAGCTATATAAAGTTTTACTTCTGAACAGATTTAGTTCCCCTTTTTGTTCATATAATTAAATCTTTGGTACATCTCCATAATAGAGTTTTTGAAATTATAACTGTTTTCTGACTAAACTAAATGTAGTTAGACAATGAAATAATAATGCTAGGAAACATGGCTATTCTTGATGGCAATATTTTTGTAAGAACTTGATTAATTTGAAGGTGAAATTTAAGGATATCTGATTAGTAATCTACATATCTGCATTCCAGTTTTGTATGTGTGTATATTAAACCTCATAGCCCAACATGGTAATGTGTATATTTCTGAGAATTAAATTGGATCCTTTATGAGCAAGTAAGTAGATTTAAAAAATGTTTTCTATATAAACTGAATGTGGCTAGTGTTATAGAATTAATTTTCTTAAAACATATTATTTTATATCTTTAAATTTACTTTGGCACTTCATTCATGGCTTGATTTTTTTTTAGAAGAATAGATTTAAAATATCTATTTCTTATTTTATTTTTCTTGCATATCTCATTAATTCCCTTTGAATTCCCAGATTACATAATTGTGTTAGTAGTTTTTAATAATTTCTTGAAATTTTGTTGTGAAATCTTGTTCATTTCTATGTTAATATCACTTTGCTTTCTCTTTTTTATTCAGTTGTCAAATGACATTAATTTTTTGATGATTTAAAGTAACAGCTTTTAATTTTTATTTTCTTCACTTTTTAATATTTCTCCTTTTGCTCTTGTTTTCAGATTGCTAATTTGTTAATTTTTTGTAGTATTTTTAGTTGCTTTGATTCACTCTATTATTGTTATTGCTTTTATTAATGTAAGTTTCCAGAATTAGAGAATTTTCTTTGAAAACTGCCCTAACTGTATCTTAGAATTTTTTCCCACATTTACTTTATTCATTATTAATTTGACTGGGTTATGCTTTTAAGGAGACTATGGACTAAATCTGTGATTTCATTGTCATAAGAAACTCCCACATGAGGAAATTCCCACTGTTAATCCACTTCCACTGGAACTTTAATCTTAGAAAGTTATTTAGAGCATTGAGAAGTTAAGTAATTTGCACAGTCACATAAGTTAGAATGTCAGAGATAGGATTTATTCACTATGCTTTGCTGTCTTTCTGTCTGTAAAGGACTATTATATATTTTTCTTTATATTTGTATATGATTTCTTTTTGTTTTAGCATTTTGTAAAGATCTATGGGATGTTGGTACACTGGGCATTCCAAAAAGTTTTAATGCAGTTTTAGATTACTAAAGCTTAATATTTTTTTTTTAATTAAAACTTTTTATTTGCAAAACATATGTATGGGTAATTCTTCAACAAGCTTAATATATTTTAATAACAAAAACTGCATTAATTGCATTTTTTGGATATCCTGAGTATATGTATACTTTAATATTCCTATTTAAAGTTATCATAGGTCATTCATGCCATTGAGCTCTCTAGTTTATCTTTTATTCTTGTTTATCCTTTAATTTTTGTTTAACTAAGAGGAATGTTTATGTCTTAGTTATTACTTTGTAATGGCTTTTTCTGAGAAGTTTGTTTTCTTTCTATTTCTTTCTTACATTTTATTCAGGAATCACATAGAATAAGTTATTTCTTGATGGAGGAATAGGGTAGAGAAGAAACTTCCATTATCTTACTCCATTCTTACTTTTTGTCCATTTCCTTATCACTCATCTTTAATGTCATGCCATTCTTACTTTGAATTCTTTCCAAACCATGCTTCCTGGGTATCTAACTACTTTCCCTCAGAGTGTGAGTTAAAATTAAGCCCACTTTGAAATAGCTAATCAATCCCTGACCTAAAACATCCAGATCCTTCTACCCACTCCCAATCCTCAAATCAGTTGCCTTTTCTTATCTCCTCCTTCAATCCAGTCTTACATGAAGATGTGACCTTTCTTCATGCCAAAGCAAATATGAGTATATGATCCCAGTCTGTCCTGTCTTCTATAAACAAATTTCCTCGTCTGCTGTTCCTTGATGTCTACAAATACTTGAATGTATCTTCCACCATTAAGAAATCATTTTAGAAATCCAGTTATCTTTGTTAGCTTGTGTCCCATATCTCTGCTACCCTTTGTGGCTAAACTCTTTTACAAAATCTTTTACACTTGATATACATACTTTTCTGCTTACCTTCTGAATTCTCTGAATTTGAAGACTTTTTGCTTTTATTAATTGATATGGATGGGGAGAAATTTCCCCTAGGAAATCTTTCTGAGAAAGATTCCCAAGTTTTTGCCTCTGAATTTACCAAGTGTTGCACTAAACTCTCCCATATTTTATTTTTTGATATATATATTTAGGTAATATATGTGTATATTCCTTTTTTACACATTTCTATATGACTCATGTTGGGAAAAAAAAAAGGGAAAAACCACAAGAAAGAAAAAACCCAGAAGAAAAAGTGAAAATAGTGTGCTTTGATCTGCATTTAGTCTCCATAGTTTTCTCTTGATGTAGATGGCATTTTTCATCCCAAGTCTATTGGAATTGCCTTGGATTACTAAATTGTTGAGAAGAGCTAAGTTTATCTTAGTTGATCATTACACAATCTTGCTGTTTTCCTGGTTCTGTTAGCTTCACTTGGCATCATCAGTTCATGTACATCGTTTCCAGGTTTTTCTGAAATCAGCCAGCTCATCATTTCATATAGAACAATAATATTCCATTACTTTCATATACCATAACTTATTCAGCCATTCCTCAATTGATGAGCACCCACTCATTTTCCAATTCTTTGTCACCACAAAAAGAGCTACTACAATCATTTTTGTACATATGGATCCTTTTCCCTCTTTTATGATCTCTTGGAATATAGACCCAGTAGAGATACACTATTGCATCAAAGGGTATGCACAGTTTGATAGTCCTTTGGGGGCATAGTTCCAAATTGCTCTCCAGAATGGTTGGGTCAGTTCACAACTCCGCCAACAATACATTAGTATCCCAGTTTTCCCACATTCTCTCCAACATTTATCATTATCTTTTCTGAGCATTTTAGCTAATCCAATAGGTGTGAGGTATTATAATTTGCATTTTTCTAATCAATAGTGATTTAGAGAATTTTTTCATATGCATATAAATGGCTTTAATTTTTTTCATCTGAAAATTGTCTGTTCATATCCTTTGGCCATTTATCAATTGGGGAACAACTTGTGTTCTTATAAATTTAACTCAGTTCTCTTTATATTTTAGAAATGAGGCCTTATCAGAAACAATGTAAAAATTTTTTCTCAACCTTTTGGCTTCCCTTCTAATCTTGTCTGCATTGTTTTTGTTTGTGCAAAAACTTCTGAATATAATGTAATCAAAATTGTCCATTTTGCATTTCATAATGTTCTCTATTTCTTGTTTGGTTATAAATTCCTCCCTTTTCCCAAGATCTGAGAAGAAAACGATTTTTTACTCTGTTCTTCCAACTTGCTTGCTTATAGTAATACTCTTTATGCCTAAATCACGCACCCATTAGAACATTATTTTGGTGTAAGATGTGAGATGTTGACCTAGTTTCTGCCATACTATTTTCCAGTGTTCCTGGCAATTTTTCTCCTCTATTTTAAATGACATGTTAGGATAGGTGAGGACAAAAGGGTACATGGTATGTGATAATCTGTATGTTTAGGACATCTGAACTCTTTGCAGTTCCATAAGTTCAAGACTTTCAAAATATTGTATAGAAAATTCAAACACTAATTTGTTTTGTCTTTAATAAAGTTAGAATGTAATTCTGTTTTCTCTTTCTTCTCTTTCATTTCCACACAAACACTACATGTTCAGGGGGTGAGATGTGAGAAATAGGTGGCAGAAAAAAAATCTCCCAACTTCCAGAGAACTAGTTAATAAAGAAAGCACTGAGGAAATTCAAATAATGCCTGTGTTTTTTTTCTAAATGTTTCATGTAATTAGTATTTTAGTTTTTTTTTAATCACAATAAGAACTATCTTTTAAATTTAAAATCTAGTTATAGAAAAACACAACTTTCTTAGTTGAAGAGCAGAAAGATTTCAAGCTTTGTTTTTGGCCATTTACTATTATTCAGTATGTATTCATTTATAAAAACAATTTTAGGCAGGTCAGATTTAAATATCAAAATATTATACTGTTATCTTTTTGTAAAAGAGCAGAAAATATTTTATTATTAGAGAGACAGAGGGTTTGTTAATTATTCAAAGCTCTACTTTCTGCTTCCATGTAATCATTTGCTCATTTAAATAATTTTGTTTTATTTCAGATCTTCCTAATGGTTCAGAGCAGAAAATGGCGTGATGGTCTTTGCTCCAAAACTGTGGAATATCATCGGCTAGATCAGAATGTTAATGAGGCTATGCCTTCTCTAAAGATTACTAATGATTATATTTTTTGAAAGTACTGTGATCTCTGAGGTTACTTATTTAGTCATTTTCTTTGTCTGACTTTTTATATCTTTATGCAGATATTTGCCGTAGACAATTTGGCACATAAATGAGAGGTTAATCTCTTTCATTTTGTCATGGTAGTTTGGAAATAAGGGATGTGTATAATTTTTAATCTATTACTATATTTTTTTTCAGCTGAATTCAAATCTGATATTGAAAATATGGAGCTAAATATTAATCTTGTGTACCCTGTTTTTTTCAAGTTTATTTATGTTGTGTCTTCTGAAAATGGCAGTGAAGCTAGTTTTAAAGTCCCTTGGAATATTTATGTAAATTGTACATAGTCTAGCATTACTGCAGCAGTCTCTTTGGTAGCCAAATATTGATCCTTTTTTTAAGCACAGATTTCTTTGTGCTTTCAAATTAATATAAATGGACATAGGAGAAATAATGTCCTGCATTTAAATAGAACTTTCTTCTGGAAAAATACTTCAGATATTTCTTAGATGATTTCAGCAGTACTCTTAGACATTGGGATTGCTCATTTATGCCAAAATTTCAAGTTGATAATATACCAAATATATTGAAATTTCTGGCATGACAGACTTTATAATCACAATTTTGTCACTTAAGAGTTAAGGAAGTATAATTTATCCTTCGCTTATTGAGTTAAATCTAGAATTAGAAGTTTTTGGTCAAGTGTAAAATATGAGTTACCATATAATTGGAACTCATTGGCTTCTTTAGGATTTCAAGGTTGGTAGCTCAGTGGCAAAGAAGGGATTGCTATAAAAATATACTTAGTAAGTAGTTATTTTATAATAAGATCTTGTAGGAGGTAGTTGGAATAAATCTTGTATTAGGGTGCATCTACCCAGGTCTGTCATATTCAAATTAATACCTGAATTAAGTCACATAGATTTTTTTGTGGGTACACAGACTTTTTTTTTGTGTTATCTTGTTTCTTCACAGATAAAATGACTGATTTTATTTTTGCACACCTTTTAGTGATGATCAAAATTGATCAACATGTAGAGAAGTGATTTGAACTGAAGGTGACTTTTTTTTTTTTTGAGGGAGGATACTCTCAGATATATTTCAAAATTATTAACCATGGGAATAATTAGTAGGTAGGCTCTCTTATTTACTCAGTTGAAGCAGCTTAGCTTACTTCCTTCAGTTGAATACTTTACTAATACTGAGAAAGTGAAGCACAAATGTCATATATCAGAACTATTTTCTTGCAGTAATTTTTATCATATTTGAATTTGCATCATTTACTATTTTGAATTTTTTAAAATAAATAGTAAGAATATAAATCTATGATGTCACAATAACTTGTGTCATGTGTAGCATTTCAGCATATACTTATGTTTCTGTTAGGAAGCAATAACCTAGTTGCACATAACTTTATAGAACACTTTACTGTTAACTAAACTTTGTAAAGTGTGCTAAATTCTATTAGTCATAGTGTCTTAGATAATCTGGAGAACAGCTCAGTGACTTGGCTGCAGACAGAATTTGTTAGAGTATTTTATTCTGTCTTAATTATAGCAAGTATTCTGCCTGCTAAATGAGTTTCTTGTTATTGCCTCAGACTGACTTTGTGGGATTTGGGGAAGTGTCTGTAAATCAGTATAAGAATTTCTGCTTCTGAACTTCATAGTTTCTTCAGCATTAAGCAGGAGACCATTTCTGCTTGATTTCTCAGGTTCCTTTCTTTCAGCCCAAGAATACACATAATAATTGAGCCAAATAAAAAATGAAAGAGAAAGCAAAAAATTCTAAGCAGTGTCTACAAGTTTCACTAGATTAAGAGTACTAGATTGTCTCTGAAGTGGAGTGAGATGGGAAGAAAGGAAGAGCAAACTGACATGAAAAGAAGCACTTTGTAGCTGCTTAATTAATTTTTGTTGAATTGAATTGAGGTAGTCAATATTGGCACATTTCTACAGGCCATTATATGCAGTAAAATAAGTTATATATTGTGGCATATAAGCCCACCACTCTGTCCCATGTTATCTAAATTAATGGCAATTCTTAAGTTAGAAATGAACATTAAAATCTTTCTTGACCATCTAAGTCATTATTCCTCCCCTTTCCAGTTCTTCATCTGTCCTCATTTGCAGGCCCAGATCAGGTGCCTGCTTGAGAAGGTTTACAAAGAAGATCTGAGGAAAAAACATTTATCCAGCGGAAAGTGAAGCAGATATCAGAAAAAGTGCTGAAAATCATTGGGCAGTGGTGCTGAGAGGCATGGTGTATCAACAGTGCAAATAAAATATTAGTTTTGTTATAATTTTGTATTATTTTGAATTTTTCCCTCACCCCCCCCCCTTTTTTTTTTGGTCAAAAGGCAATTGAGAATCAAAAAAAGTTGGGTGGTTACACAAGTTGAGAACTTTGTAGGAACATCAAAAGTTTCTCAGTGAGACAATAGCTGTTTTAAACTTTCTGTCTAGGCAAAGGGTTGCTGTCTTTTCCTGGTATTTGAAGGTGGGCTTTGGACAAAAACAGGAAAGGCACTCCTCCAGAAGTGCAGGTATTCTTAGTGAATCCCTTTTGGAATTTTTTTTTTAAGCTAATTGACTCCATGGCTTTTCTCACTCATAATTCCAATGTCCTTATTCTTTCCTCATACTTGTCTCCTCCCTCAGAGCCCAACAGCCCCAGAGTTCTCACTCTTGGCTCCTAAGTCCCCAAATTGCTTTCTTTCCCCAGACTTCAGACTTCTCAAAGATCTTACATTTTCCCCTTACCTTACTAATCCCCTATTTCTTAACTTCAATGTCCTCATCCTTACTTTAGGCTCCTCCTGTTCCCAGTTCCCTCCCTCCCATCCTTTTCCCCTTTTGTTTCTTACTCTGACCTTGGTCTTCATTCCCTGTTGGGGCAGGAATAAAAGAGAAGCCACTCCTTAAACCAAGGTGGTTGAACGGTGGGTCCCTAGCTCAGACAAGAGATGCACAATCTTAGACAACTTATTTAAAAGCAAGCAGTTATTGTCTTACTAAGAGTGGTTGAAATCTTTAGGAAAAGATGCAGATGGTTCTTGGCTTTTGGCCATTTTTGCCATAAGAAGGGCCTTTGAGATTTTGGAGAGATGGGAGAGAGTATTGTGACTAAGGAGAAAGTTAATAGGAAAGGGGAGTAATGTGGTGGAGGGAATCTTAAAAGCCTATCATATATGTTGTTCTATTCATATATGGAGTGAGAAAGTGACATAAGGAGGATGATCTTGATTGATAGGTGTGTAATGGATAGGTTAGAGTAGGAGGGACTGGAGCCAGGGAACTTAATTAGAAAGTAATTTTAGTGTAGGCAAGAGATAGAACAGGAACTTTTTTGTTGTCATTCAGTTATTTCACTTGTGTCCAATTGTTTTGTTAGCCTATTTGGGTTTTCTTAGTAAAGAGTGGCTTACCATTTTCTTCTCTAGCTCATTTTACAGATGAGGAAAATGAGGCAAACAGGATAAATGACCTGCTTTGGGTCCCATAGTAAGTCTGAAGCCAGAATTGAACTCAAGAAGATGAATCTTCCCGATTTTAGATTTGGCATCATACCACTGTGCCACCTAGTTGGTCAAGGGCAGCAACTAAGGTAGTGGTAATGTGAGTAGAAAAAAGGAAATTAATGGAAGTAGAATCAGCAGGCTGAGGTAATTTATTATACTCATGGGGTGAAGGAAAAGATGAAATCAAAGGATGACTATGATGTGAATCTTGGTGACTTGGTGACAGTGGCATCAAAAAATTTGAAAACTGAAAAAAACTGGAAAATTTGGAGATAAGGGTTTAGAGGAGATAAATCAGTTTGGGACATTTCAACTTGAGATGCTGGAAGGATATATTCAGCAGGTACTTGGAGATACAAGTTGAAGTCAGTTGAGCATAGGTACAGTGTGAATTCAATATTGAGAGTAAGTATATTAATCTGAAAGTCATCTGCTTACAGATGATAATTTAACCCAGGGGAACAGATGAGATAACTAAGGGAGAAAATATTAGGAAGGAAGGAAAAAAAGGCTTGTACAGCCTTGGGGGATATTCATGCTTAAAATAGTTGACATTGGATATTGACCCAGTAAGGATTTGAAAGGAGTGTTAATGCAGGGAGAGCATCATATTGAAGGAGAATGTAAGAGATAGTGTGTTTAATAGTATAGAATGTTGTAGAAAAGTCAGATCTATTATCAGGTCCACTGGACCCCTCCCAATCTAGTTTCTGATTCTATCAAATTTTCTCTCAAAGCTTGCCAATGATCTTATAGTTAGTAAATCTTTTTCATTTTTGACCTATTGATCTTAGGAGCATAGAATTTCTTTCCATCACTGCTATTGATCAAAGGCAAAAGGCTTCAAAATAGAGAAGCAATTTGGAGAAGTGAATTAAGACATTGAGAAAAAAATTTTGGATTGAAATAGTGAGGTGGATAGCACACTGGGTCTGGAATCAAGAAGTCTTGAGTTCAAATCCACATTCAGATACTAGTTCTGGGACCTAGGCAAGTCACAAAATTTCTTGAGTTTCCTGAAGCATAAAATAGAAATAATAGCATCTATTTTCTAAGATTGTTTTGAAGATCAAATGAGAAATTTATACAGTGCATGGCACATAATCGGCCCTTATTGATTATTCCCTTTCTGGATCATTGCTTGCTATGTAGAAATGATGAATTCTTGTCCAAGAATAGAAACATTCCTGAACAGCAACTGATTTTTAAAAAAGTATTTTCTTTATACATACATACATATATATATGTGTACATATATTTTATTATTTTAATATATCTATTAAAGCTATATAATATATGTGTAACATAGTATAGCTTTTTCATATAGCTAATATATAATAGCTTTTTATTTTTCCAAATAACATGCAAAGAATTTAACATTCACCTTTGCAAAACCTTGTGCCCCAAATTTTTCTCCCTCCCTCTCCCCTTCCCAGATTAGCAAGCAATTCAATATAGGTTGAACATGTGCAATTCTAAACATATTTTTATATTTGTCATACTACAAAAGAAAAATCAGATCAAAAGGAGAAAAAAATAAGGAAAAAAAAACCACTAAGAAATAACAAAAAAAGTAAAAATACTATGCTTTGATCCACATTTAGTTTCCATAGTTCTCTCTCTGGATGTGGATGGTTCTTTTTATCATAAGTCTATTGGAACTGCCTTAAATTGCCTTACTGTTGAAAAGAGCCAAGTTCATCACAACTGATCATCACATAATCTTGTTACTGTGTACAGTATTTTCTTGTTTCTACTCACTTAGCATTAGTTTATTTAAGTATTTCCAAGCTTTTCTGAAATCGACCTGTTCATCATTTCTTATAGAACAATAATCATTACATTCATATATCATAACTTATTGATGGCATCCACTCAGTTTCCAGTTCCTTGCCACTACAAACAGGACTGCTACAATAAAAAGTATTTTCTAAGAAACTTAAAAATATAATTTAAAAAATCTTTAATTTGAAAAAGAAGCATCCTCAAGCATATCTTTCTGCCTAGATACCATTAAAGCATTTATAAACACTGTACACATCGCAACTTAGACAAAAGATAGAACTCTTAAAAACAATGAGATAAAAAAGTAACATTTGATTCCAGCATTAATAAGGAGCCTCTGGAGTCTGAGAAAGGGAGTAACCAAATCACTGAAAGGTTGCTAACCAGCAGGCTATTGTGATGATCCAGGAAAAAAGATGATAAGGACTTAAAGTGGTGGCTCTTGGTGGAGAGAAGGGTAGAAATGACAAGACTAGGAAACTGATTGGATATGTGAGGTAAGGAAGAATGTGAAGTTAAAGACAATGAGGTGGTGAATCTCAGTGATTTTAAAGTATCAGAAGGAATCTAAAACACAAAGGATGTAGGGCATTTGGGTGAAGATCACTGGAGAGAGAGAAAAAAAAAAAAAGGGAGAGAAAAGGACCTGGGACAGAGTCCTGAGGGGCATCTACAGTTAGAGTTGACCTGGATGAAAATCCAGTAAAGCAGGAAAGGAGCAATCAGGTAGGAAGAAAACTAGGAGAGAGCAGAGTCACAAAAACTACAGTGAAGGAAGTACCAAAGAGAAGAGGATGATCAACTGTGTGAAAACCATGGGGCAACTAGATGATGAAGTGGATGAGCACTGGTCCTGAAGTCAGGAGGACCGGAGTTCAAATCCAGCCTCAGATACTTAACACTTAATAGCTGTGTGATATTGGGCAATCCCAATTGCCTCACAAAAACAATGCCAAAGTCTTCAGAAAGGTCAAAGAAGGTTGAAGAATCCATTAGATTTATCAATTAAGGGATCATTGGTAACTTTGGAGAGGGCAGTTTCAATTAAATGATGATGTTAGAAACCAGACTACAAAGAGTTAAAAAGAATGGAAAGGAAGGAAGTGGAGTCAGCAACTTTCTCAAGGAGTTTAACCACAAAGGAGAGAAGAGATATAGGATGGTAGCTAGTAGGAAAGGATGGAACAAATGAAGGGTTACTAAGGATGGTAAAGACATGGGCATGTTTGTAGACAATAAGGAAGAAACTAATAGGGAAAAGTTAAAAATAATTGAGAGAAGAGATAATGGATACTGAGCTGCTGAAGAAGACAGTTTCACTGTGAATGTAGCTGGCAAGAACCATTTCTTTATGTAAGATAATGAAAGAATGAAGTAGCAGAAAGCCTCTTAGTGATGTGAGAAGAGGGAAGAAAAGGGAGCTTTAGGTAAATGGCTTACATATTTTTTTAGTGAAATATGAAGCAAGATTTTTCAGCTGGGAGGATGAAGGAGGAAGAACTGTGGAATATTTGAAAAAGTTTGAAAAAAAAACCCTTTGTGGTGAAAAGTAATGAGTCAATTAGGAAGGTATAAAAGGAATGTGTGGTGAATTCTATCTGCAGCTACTTTTGTACAAGCTTCATAGTGTCAGAATTGGAAGTCAGTTCAGATGTTATATAATTCAACCCCATTTGATAAATAAGGAAACTGAGGCTCAATTAAGTGACTCCCATGACCATACACATTATAAACAGCAGGACCAGGATTTGAACAGAGGTCCAAATATCTTTTATGACTTAGTATCTCTCACCCTCATAGGATATAGGCATATGCCATATACTCAATAAATTCTGATAGGAGCCTTATTTCTCCTGTAGTTCTGTGTCATATTCTTCTGATTCTGTTGTGGAGAAAAGGGGGAGAAAATGGACTCTGGTATAGTTGGTTCATTTAGGAAATCTCTTTTTGCAGCCTAGTCATAAGCTCTGAAGGAGCAGGAACCAAATATTACTGATCTTTATCCAGCATCATACTATATATATCTCCTATATATATGTATATATACACATACACACATATATATATATTTCTTTTTTGGCCTTATTTTGTTCTGCGTCTGTACATATAAATCTCATATTTCTCTGAATTCTTCATACTTGTTTATTTGTACAATAGTATTACATAACATTCATATACAGTAGGTTTTTTCTTTTTAGCCATTCCCCAATCGATGAGCATTTTATTTTATTTCTAATTTTTTGCTTTCACATAGAATACCTATAATGGATAAATTGGTATATATCCAATTTTTATTTTTGTATGTGACTTTTTTGAAATCATGATATGTTCTTGAGGTAGATCTCCAGTAGTGAGACCTCTTTGTCAAAAGATATGCACAATTTAGTCACTTTTCTTGAATAATTCCAAGTGGTGTCTAAAGAGTTTCATTCCATTGATAGTGTATTAGAGGACTTATTTTTACCACAACTTCTTCAACATTCAAATTTTGTTGTCTTGGCCAATTTTCAGAGAATGATGTGAAATCTGAGTTATTTTAATTTAAATTTTTATTATTAGTTATTTTGGAACATATTTCAAATGGTCAGTTATAATTCTTTTAAAAACTATTTATATCCTTTGACCATCTGAGACACTTGAGCTATTAAGGAATGATCCTTAGTGCTTTCATTAATTCTCCATACATCTCAGATTTCAGACATTTTTGGTAGTAGCAATAAAATTATTTTTCACATTTAATAGTTTCTCTTATCTAATTTTTAATGATATTATTTATTCAAATGAAGTGGCAACCAAGGATATCCTCCAAGCTGCTGCTCTAGGATCTCTTCCCTTTATCATCTATATTGTTTCATTTGATGACTGCAGCACCTTTCATGGATTCAACTATTCTTTCCACCCAGAAGCAGATGCTTCTCAGCTGTATATAAGCAGCCCTGTGCTTTCTCCTGTGTTATAGTCCCATGTTGCCTTGAATTGGATGTCCCATAGGCATCTTAAAATTAAAAAAACAGATAATGCATACATATATATAAATGTAATGCACAATATCTACACATGCATGTCTATGCATATATAAACATACCAACATATATGCATATGTGTGTATATAGTATGAGTGAGTGTATAAAAGTATGTATAGATAGCGTATGGATAGATAGAAGAAACATATGTAAGTATGCATGCCGATAATACAATTCTGGAAACTTCCATATAGTCCCAGATAATAGAATCAGCAGGAGAGTGCTGTCAGATTACTAACTCATGCTGCTACATCTGAAATATTGGCTAGACTAACTTCATGCTTAATATGTGTTAATTCTATACAACATCCTTGTCACCTCTGTTTTTAAAAATAATTGCTTTTTATTTTCAAAATATATGCAAAGATGATTTTTAACATTTACCCTTGCAAAACCTTTTGTTTCAAATTTTTCTTCCTTCTCCCCCACTCTCTGGACAGCAAGTAATCCAATATGTTAAACATGTGCCATTCTTCTATATACATTTCCACAATTATACTGAGCAAAAAAAAATTCATATTAAAAAGCCAAAAAATGAGAAAGAAAAAAGCAAGCAAACAGCAACAAAAAACATGAAAATACTATATTGTGATCTACACTCAGTCCCCATAGTCTCTTTCTGGGTGCAGATTACTCTCTCCATCAGAAGTCTATTGGAATTGGCCTTAATCATCTCATTGTTGGAAAGAGCCACATCCATCTGAATTGATCATCAAATAATCTTGTTGCTGTGTACAATGATCTCCTGGTTCTGCTCATTTCACTCAGCATCAGTTCATGCAAGTCTCTCCAGACCTCTCTGAAATTGTCCTGCTGGTCGTTTCTTACAGAACAATAATATTCCATAACATTCATATACCATAGTTTATTCAGCCATTCTCTAATTGATGGGCAGCCACTCAGTTTGCCACCACAAAAAGGGTTGCTACAAACATTTTTGCACTTAAGGGTCTCTTTCCCTTTTTTATGATCTCTTTGGGATATAGATGCAGTAGAGACATTGCTGGATCAAAGAGTGTCACCTCTATTTTTATAACATCTCTCATGTGTCTCCTTTTCTCCTACCATAACCTAGTTAAGCACCTCATCACCTCTTATCCTAATTATGGCAGTGAACTTCTAATTGGTCTTCCAGCCTCAAATCTCATCCTACTCCATCCTGTCTCTCACTCATCTACCAAAGTAATTTCCCTAAAGTGTAGAGTGACCTGTTGCTTCTCTAATCAAGAGAGTCAAATGATTCCAGGATAGAATATAAAATTCTATGACATTTAGAGCTCTTTGTAGCCTTTTCCTGCCTTTCCAATGTTCTTATACTTTCTTCCCATCCATGTATTTTATAATACAGCTACTCATTGTTCCTCTCATACAATACTCAATTGCCTAGCTCCATGTCTTTGTAATTGTAAGCCCCCATACCTGAATGCTTTGCCATCTCATCTCTGCTTATTGGTTTCCCTGGCTTCCTTTAAAATAGTTGAAATCCTACCTTTTGCACTAATCTCTTGAACTTTTCCTGGTCTCTCAAGCTATGGTCTTCCCTCTGAGTTTACCTTCTATTCTTGTATATACCTAATTATTTACTTGTTTTCTTCTCCTTTAGAATATGATCTCCTAGAAGTCAGGGACTGTTTTGTCTTAATTTTTTTCCATCTGTGTAATGCCTAGGAAGTATAAATGCTTCTTGACTGATTGACTTTTACAGTCTTGGGGTATCACAAAACTTGGGGTAGAACCTACAAAGGAAGGAAAGCAAATACTTTTTTTCCCTTTTCTTTGAACATTCCTCTGTGAAGGTGTTGATGAACACCATGAAACATTTGCTCTGTTTCCCTTACTAAGGAAGGAAGATATAGCCTTTCCCCCCACTTGCTCACCTCAATAACCCCTTCTTCCTCACCTACTTTGAAGCCCCAAATTCATTTTGGGAGAAATTCTCACAGTTGCTCATCAAGCATGTCTTCTAGTCTCTCCTAGTACTCTAGAACCAATTTCCTATTCCGTTTCAGGTCTTCCTGATGTGCTTTAGAGGAGATTTAAAATTACTTTTTCATAGTAATAGCACAGTATATGAGATGTGAACAAGTAATGTGCTAATGATGTCAGATCAATGAATTTTTCTTTAAAAATGTTTCTTAATGATTCCTAATACATTAGGAGATTTCATATATAATTAATTAGTCTTCAATATCACTTTCAGTCTATTTTTAATTATTGGATTTTTTGTTTTATTAAATGATTTATTCTTATAACTACTTGTCTTTGAATTTTTAAATCTTGATTAAAATTAAAATAGCTGTATTGTGAGAACTCACTCAGTTTTATTTGCCATGGACTAAATTAAACTGGGTATGATCTGTCAACTTATATTCCCTTTAAGAGAAATGCACATTTGCAGTAGACATATAGTGTGGTAAGCAAAGTTGTTCAACCACTTCTATTTGGTCCCTCAACCTACCACTGGTTCATTGCCAAATAGATTTCCTTTTATAATTATTCTTTCTTTGCTTTGAAAAGTTGTAACAAAATTATATTTATTTTAGTTTTGAGCTTCAGGCCAGAGATAAAACTGGCAAAATACCTTTGTGTAAACATCTATCTTTCTTTGTCCTCTAGGGTTTCTCCTCTGTAGTGGATTCATTTCAACTGCATTTCCATATTTCCATTAAGTATATATATACACCTACCCTCCTCCCCCAATTACCTATAGTTAACATGTTTTTAAAGACAATGTAAATATTGTTGTAGGCCAATGACATCAGGAAAGTGATAAGTATATATATATATATATATATATATATATGAAACAAGCTTAAATAGATTTTTTTTCCATGCCCAGGCAAAAGGACTTTAATATCCCATGAGAACACACACTGTAAAAAAGAAGTACAGATATACTGCTTTGGGATCTGTAGAATGAAGGAATTTCAACAGCATGGTATTAGTCTATTTTTGTATTTGTAGCCTGGGCTACCCAGCATGGTAATTGCTTAATAAATGTTCATGGGATTGGATTGAATTATTTTCTAAAAGCTTTCTATGTTTTATATTTTCAATTAGTACTTTAGATCTAGTTTTAGAACTGAAAGGAATTTTAGTCTTTTTTTTTTTTGCAATATTCTTCTAATTGATTTTTCAACCTCAAATCTTACTCCATTTGAACCATCGTCCATTCAACAGCCAAAGTGACTTTCCTAAAGTATACTCTGACTTGTCTAGGTGAGAGCATCTAGAACATCTGCCTTATTTAATGGATGAGAAAACTGGTTCAAGGAGATACTTGTTCATTTTCACATAGGTAGAGAACATTAAATGTGAGCATGTCAGACAATCTGAAGCCAAGTCTTCTACTCCAGGGCAAACACTCTTTCCATCAAACCATGATGTCTCTCTACCTGGAAGACAGTCTCTATTTTCTACACAGCAACCTGCATGGAATATGTGCCCAGTAAGTATTAAAATTATTAATACCTTCTCGATTTAGAATTATTAACACCTTTCAGTGGCAAGGAGCCTAAAAAAGACTTAAAAATTTAGAGCTAAAAGGGTCTTAGAAGTAATCAAGTTCATATAGCTAGTGAACATCAGAGATAGGATCTGAAGCCAAATGTTAGAGCAAACACTCCTTACAAACAAACTGAACTCATTGCTCAGTTATTTCAGTTGTGTCTGACTCCTTGTGAGTCCACTTTGGGTTTTCTTTTTTGCTTTTAATTTAGTATTTTATTTTTTCCCCATTATATGGGGAAAAACATTTTTTAACATTAATTTTTAAAACTTTGAATTCCATATTCTCTCTTCTTTTGCCTTTCTCCTTCTCCTCCCCCCACCTTGAGAATGCAAGCAATTCAATGTATAAACATGTGTGGTCATGCAATATTTTCATGGTAGTCTCATTGTGAAAGAAAACATAAATAAAAAAAAAAACAAACCCACAAAACCCCCAACCCTTAAGAAAAGTAAAGTTAAAAAAAAAATATGCTTCAGTCTATATTCAAACATTATCAGCTCTTTGGGTATTAATTGGCCTGTGCTGTAGTCTGTGAGTGACAACAAACATTCAAAGGACCCTATTCCACTGTGGTTGCAAGCTCTGGCATGCTAATGCTCTTTTTCATCTTGGGGCTGCCACTTAAGAATGACTTGAATTGGAGTCCTGCTGAGACTTTGTGAGCTGGGAACTCCAGAAGCAGTCATTACTGCTGCTGATTCAGTGGTTTCCAAGGCCTAACCCTGGTTTTTTGAGAACAGCCTGTGTTGGACTGAGCTCCACTCTCACCCAGGTGTGACAGACCAGACCTTTCCTGCTGACCTTCTAACTTGTCTTGGGCTGGAAATTGTCTTTGTGGGTTCTACTGCTCTAGAATTTGTTTAGTCATTATTTTTTAAAAAATTTTTTGCTGAGGCAATTGAGGTTAAATGACTTTCCCAGGGTCACACAGTTAGGAAGTGTTAAGTGTCTGAGTTTAGTCATTATTTAAAGGTAGGTAGAAAGGTTTGGGAGAGAGCTCAGGACAGTCCTTGCCTTTACTCTGCCATCTTGGCTGTACCTCTCCCCATTTAGTGTTTTCTTGGTAAAGATTCTGGAGTGGTTTGCCATTTCCTTCTCCAGCTCATTTTACAGATGAGGAAACTAAGGGAAACAGGGTTAAGAAACTTGCCCAGGGACACACAGTAAGTATTTGAAACCAGATTTGAACTCAGAAAGATGATTCTTCCTGATCCTCGGCCTGACATTGTATCCACCTAGCCATCTGGCTGCCCCATTCATTTTATATACAGGAACATCCAGAGCAGTAGAGTGACAAGTTATAATAACATTAACTCTTTGAAATCAAATTTTATATTTACTTTGGGACAATTAAGGGGTACAGTAGATAGAGGGCCTGTCTTGGAATCAGGAAGATGTATATACCTGAATTTTTTCAAATCTGGCCTCAGACAATCAAGTGTACAACACTAGCTGTATGACTCTGGGCCAGTCACATAATGCTGTTTGCCTCAGTTCCCTCATTTGTAAAATGAGCTGTAGAAGGAAATGGCAAACTACTCCAGTAGTTCTGCCAAGAAAACCCCAAGTAGGGTCAGGAAGAGTTGAATACACCTGAAAAACTACTGAATAACAATAACAAAAAATTCACTTTTAAAAGTTCTGGTTTCATCTCTGCTTTTTATTTGCTCTATGCCTTTAGGAAAGTTCCTTCCCTTTTTGTCCTCAATTTCTCCCCCTGTAAAATAAAAGAACAATTCTAGTTGATCTTTAAGGCAGACAAATGTGACTTATAGCTCTAAGATTGTAGTTTTGATTTTAGTTTTTATTAGCACATATTTTCCAGGAGGGGGCAGTGTGACTACACTCTAAAAGAGACTTAAAACAACAGATTATTCCCCTCTGATTCAGAATGTTGAGTCTCAAAACTCAGTGTTGAGATTAGAAAAAAAAATCACCTAAATCAGAGAAAAGAGCCTGTTTTCTTTAGCAATTTGTTTTCTTTTGCATTGCTAAGCAGCTTGAATGTGGTGGAAATAAATAAACCAAAAAAAAAAAAAAATAGATAATCCATCATAGGAAAAATTGCTCAGGAATTCTGAGTTCTCTTAGGGTAATAGAAGTAGAAAAAATTCTTTTATCTTTTCTTTGCAAGACAATTAGGGTTAAGCTAATAAGTATTGGTAGTGGGAGGTCAAATTAGAATTCAGGTCCTCCTGACTTCAGGGATTGGGCTCTACCCATTGTGCCATCAAGCTGCCCTGAAAACTTTTCTCTATCTTATCTAATATCTGATTTCATAGAAGGAAAACTGAGTTCCAGAAAAGGAACTTTTGATTTTGATTTGAACATCAAGATGATATGATAGGCTAGTGGAGTTCCAGGACTAGAATTCAGGAACAATGACATTTAGTCTGGGACACTTTCCAAATAGACACATCATTGTGCTGCTTTGTTAATTCACCTTTAAACATCTTTCCTTTAAACATTTTTTCCTCAAATATTTTATCTGCTTCTTTAGGGCCAAATACTCTCAATATAGGGAGACAATCAGGTTTTTCATTAGCTAAAATATTGCCAAAGCATGTACTGTGGTCACAGGTTTTCCTTTGGCTACATGTGTTACGTCTACATGTATGTCTCATTACCACTGTATTTTAAGCATGATTTCAGTCTCCCCAGTAAACATGTGTGTGAAACAAGAGTGCACCTAGTTATGGTTATTCATTATCAATAAATACATTTTTAAAAACTAATGAAGTTCAACCAGAGTTATTGTCATTATTATTATTATTGTTGTTGTTGTCCGACAATTATCAGCTCTCCAGTCTTGTGATGTCTTTATTCCCTGAACTTTCTGTTTCATTCTTGATGACCTCAAGACATGTTTAATGAATAATATAAGGAGCATGCTGGCAAATATTTAACAACTAAGCTCTTAAAAAAACCCTAAGTACACATTTTTTTAAAGTTTAATATGCATTAACACTTTCTTAAGTCTAGATAAATATCAATAAATCAATAAAACAATAAACCAAATTCTGGTTTGTAGCATTTACTTATTTCTGAGGTATAAATGCTCACATTGAAAATTTATCATGAAAGCTTAAGAGGTGATTAAAGCTATTTCCAGCATACCTCTTGAGTTCCACCAGTTGATTAATAATGGGAGGACACTGATAGGGGCTTATGCACATCAGTGATGTAAACTTAAGCCTCTCAAGGGTAGTTGATAGAACCCTGAAACTAATGAGTAGTAGCCACTCATTGGAGAGTTGACCTGGTATGAGAGGGATTTGGGAAAGTAGTCCCTCATTTATGCCCTTCAATTATGATCTCTGTGATCTTGATTTTGTCTCTGAGTGTTCCCATTTTCTCCTGAGTGTTGATGTATTTGTGGGAGAATATATTCCAGGTTTATGGGGGAAATGCTCAATGGTGGCTTCTCTTTTATGTTATTTCACTGAATGTCTTTTATTTGAATTAATTTTGCCTTCTGGATAATTAGAGAAAAAGTGAAGATTGGTGGAGTCCTGTGAGCTGTGGTTTTGAGGAAATATGAGCCCATAGAATATCTTCAATTTGTGGTGGCTATTCTGGGATTCTTGTATGTGAGAAGAGGGACTACAGGTATTATCAGTAATAGCAGAGAAGCCAGAAGAATTAAAGGCATCTGCCTAAGTTCCATGAATACTTCAGTCCTCTCCTCTTTTTTTCCATCCTCTCTCTTTTTTCTTTTAATTAGAAAGAACAGCATTTTTGTTTTTGAAAGATAGAGTAGTTTATTTTCTCTTTAATGCTTTCTTGGGGGAAATCTGGTGCAGCAAGAATTCTTGGCATCATTCCAAAAGTCATCCAGATCTAGGTCTTATCAAAATTGTTTGCATAAGTAAGATGGCTGATAAAAAAACACCCCCAAGCAAAAAAAAAAAAAGAAACAAACAAAAAAATCCAATCTCTTGTATTTGTATTAAGTATTCACACCCATCATTTCCACTGAAAACCTGTGAGAGAGGGAAGGCACTGAATATTAAAATAACTGCTTGCCAGAGTAAAGCCGTCCTCTGATGTGTCACCATAGAGGAGTAAATGAAGACTCTTGAAAGTCCTGCCAAGATGTTTACAGGCCAGTGACACAAGGTGTTCCTGTTATCTTAGTGATAACACTAAATTTGGAGAAACTAATCATGAGAAGCTCATCAAAAGGTGCTTTTTTTTTCTTGTCCTAATGACATACATACATATATAGAAAACCATCCCCTATAGAAAAGCTGTAAATAGTATTGATGGAGGGACTACCTAAACTGATGAAATTACATATATTTTGAAATATTAAAGAATATTTATCTTTTTGTACCATTATGCTCTTGAACAGAGGCTCTTATATTTTTTGGTGTGTGTGTGTGTGTGTGTGTGTGATAGACCTCTTTGACAATCTGGTGAAGCCTTTAGGTAAACTAAGAATAAAAAAATTTAAATAGATAACTTACACAGGATTATAAAGAAAATCAATTAAAATAACAATGTAATTTGCTTTTACTCCATTCTAATTCATGGGCCACCATTCTGTTCCCTCCTCCTCTCCCCTCCCCTGTTTTAGAGAAAAAGACTCTGGACTGGGAGTTGGTAGCACAGTGATTTAATATTCCAATTGTCATCTATTAGCTAAGTTACCTTGTACAATATTACTTTTCTCATTTACAAAGTGGAAGAGGGTGCCAGATTAGTTGATACTTAAAGTCTTTTATAGCCTGGAGACCCTATGCTTCTGAATTCTATACTTGTTCACATATGTAGCTTTATAAAGAAATCTGGATTTCAGACAGTGTTGTGATACAGCCTTGTAATAAGCTTTTAGGAGCTAGTTAAATCATCTCTAAGGGAAGAGGATAATTCTGGACATGGAAGATTTCTGGGCAGGATGGAAGACTATTTCTATCCTGAAAGAAGGTAAGCTTCTTGAAAGTAGGGATTCTTTCTTTCTTTTTAGTAATCCCAGTGCTTTGCACAGTGTCTGGCACATACTAGGTGCTTGATAATTTCTGTGTCTCAGTATATTCATCTCTAAATTTTGGTTAAAATAACTCCAGTGCATTCCTTAGAGCCACAGGGACCTCAAAAGATAATCCAGTCAAGTGTACTAGATGAGAATCTCCTTTACAACATAACCAAGTGGTTACCTTATCCTTTTCTAAAAGCCTGCAGTGAAATCTTTCTTTCTGACCCTCATAGTGGAACCATAGAAGTATCATATGAATGAGATAATGGATGTGAAAACAGAGTTCACATCCAAGAGACAATTATTATTCCTGTTGTTTACTTAAATAATATGCATTTTTTTCTCACAACTTTTCCAGGGTCAGTTGGGAATTTTTTTTGGTTATACACTTGCTGTATGTGCCTCTTTGATTCTGTTTAGTTCAGTGGGCTGAAAACCTGTAAAGCACTTCAAAAGATTAAAAATAATACTGTCACTTAGAATATGGACTTTGTGCTCTAGAGATTAATTTTATTACTTTTTTGCTGACAAACTCTGACTGTGATCTCCTATGGCAATTAGTTTAGTAATCTTGTTAAAAGAAGACAAAATTCTTGGTGAAGCCATGCTAGTTTTTATTGACCTTTGATTTTCTTTTTAAATGCTTACAAACCTAACTTTTAAAAATGCTTTCTATAAGTTTGCTTGTAGTGATAACTTGAAGAATTTGTATTTGCTCTTTCTTTCTTTCTTTTTTTTTTTTTGAAAGGAACATTTTGCTTTTCTAGGCCCACCTATGATAATGACTTGAAGTCTCTCAGGTTTTTTTTTTTTTTTTAACTTCAGTTCTCTATGGTCTTTGTAAGATCATCATCAGTAACTCAGCAATCATATCTACTGGTTCTATTAGTGTTCTGGATATAATTTTTCAGTACATGGTGAGTTGAATTCACTTAGAAAAGCTGGTTATTCTCTTACCATCTTGTTTACCTACTATGAATTATTCTTATTCTATTCTTATTGGACAAAACACTTTTTGGAACATAAAATAAGCAAAATTAGAGTTGATTAATTCAGTCTTTTTATCTGGGTACAATGAAAGAATGATGGTTCTGAAATTTGATGATTGAGATTCAAATCCTTCCTCTGATGCTTCCTTCTTGTGTGATATTGGGTAAATCACTTGACTTTCTTGGACCTGGGTTTCCTCATGTATCAAATGAAGGACTGACTAGAGAGTTTATGAGGTCCTTTCTAGTGCAAAATTTGAGTTCTGTTATGATCTCAGTCATCCTGAACAGGGATCTTATTTCTCCTCTAATCCTTTTCATGTTTCAAATTAACTCAAAAACATCCTTCTGCTTGGTTTTATCATTTTGGCCAGTCTCAGTCATTTCTAGATTTTAGAGCTCTATTACAGTTTTTACAGGTTTTTTTTGCTATTCTTCCGTATTAATTCTCAGTTACCTTCCATTGCCTGCAGATGTGTGCTGGAACCAGCTTGAATTGGTTCCCAAGAAAATTGTTAAATATTTGGTGTAAGTACTTAAAGCAAAAGACAAATGTTGCAAATCAGGGCTTGGTTTATTGTTTTGTTGATTGTCCAGACTTAAGAAAGTGATGGAAAAATATTAACAATGTAGAATTGTTAACCCCCTAGAGATAAACATTTATCAGCATACTCTTACTACCTACATCTTTTATACATATCTTTTAAAAATCTGAGTTGCTGAACTCACATTAGGTAGGTAGATAGCATCCTCTTTTTCTTCTCACTGGAAACATATTTGTATCTAGCATTTTATTCTTGAGAATTTAACCAACCCATCTAGGTCAGATTCTTCCTATATGATAATAGGCAATCGGATATCACTTATCTTGAGCTATTTGACATGTGCTCTCCAAAAATCTAGTATGAATTTCAAAATATTCCTTTCTTTTCCTTTTCCAATGTTAATGGAATGTTAACTCAATTATAACATTTTCTCACTATGATTTCCATTATTTCTTTTAGTAGCTCCTGTCAGAATAAGTTCTAAACCATTAACTTCTTTTGTTTCTTCCTTCACCTTTTGAAATATGAAATTATCATCAAAGCAAGTCAATAATAAATCAACTGCTTTTCATATTTCAATCAATAAACTTCTCTTTGTGCTATCAATTAAATGCCTATTATAACACTGTGTTAACTACTGGGCATACAAAAAGTGCAAAAGACAGTCCTTTTCCTCAAGAAGTTTGCAATCTAATCAGGAAGACAACATATAAACACACACACATGCACACACACACATACACATACACACATACTTCAAGTAAGCTACATACAGGATAAATAGGAAATAATTAATGGAGGTAATGTATTAGAATTGAGGGATTGGAAAAGACCTTCTGTAAGAGAGAGGTTTTAATTGGGATTTAGATGAAGTCAAGGAAATCAGCAGGCAGAATTAAAGATGTATAGTGTTCCAGGCCTGTGGAATAACCAGGAAGAAATATGTAGAGCTGAGAAATGAACAGTCAGAAAGCCAGTGTCATTGGATCAAATATTTAGCAGAGATTGAAAGAGAACTCTACAAGAAGTTTAGATAGTTGAAATTCTTTACTGCTATGTCTCTATGCCAAATTTGTTATTTATTTCCTTATCTAATACTTTCTTTTGCATAGGTGGTCTGCAGTATTTTTCCCTCCCTAGACATATGATTTCATTGGTGAAGAAACTTCATTTATTAATGCAGATCAGTATTGATCAATATACACCTTGAAAATATTGCTTCCCTTTCTTCTTTAGTTGATATTGTTCTATATTCCCATTTTTTCCCCTTTTGAATTCCTAGATTAATTCACATGGGTAATAAAAATGGCTAACAAGGCAGTTGAAAGAGTTCTGGACTGGGATACAGGAAGATTTTTCTTCCTGAGGTCAAATCTGGCCTCAGCCACTTAATAGCTGCATGATCCTGGGCAATTGATTAACCTTGTTTTTCTCAGTTTCCTCATTTATAAAATGAGCTGGAGAAGAAAATGGCAAATCATTTCAGTATCTTTGCCAAGAAAACCCCAAATGGGTCATGAAGTTAGACATGACTGAAAAATGACTAAACACCAATAAAAGAGTAAATCTAGTTTCCCTTAGTAAATTGAAGTCATCTCCTAGGTGCTTTATATTCTTAAGTACCAAAACCTGGCATATCTAATTACTATTAGATATCTACTATCATCAACATTTGAAAGATTGGGAAGATGAGAAAAGTACCACAGGATTGGAGAAGGACCAACGTTATTCCCATTTTTAAATGGGGACAACAAATGTTGCAAATGATAACTTTACTTTGATCCTTCAGAAAATTCTAGAATAGATCACCAGAGAGTTGGCTAATAATCATCTAAAAAGGGAAGCAGTGATTAGAAAGAGCTAATATGGTTTCATCAAGGATGCCATGCAGACTAAATTCAATTCTTTTTATTGCAGTGCTAATAAACTGGTAGATAAGGACAATTTTGTAGATACAGTTTACCTAGAATTTAGTAATCTGATAAAGTATCATTCTCTCATTAAGAGAGAAATAGCTACATGTAAATAAAATAAAAAAAATTAAAATAGAAGAAGAAAAAGGGGAGAGAGAGAAAGAGAGAGAGAGAGAGAAAGACACACACATACACACACACACACAGACTGAGACTTCCAAGAATTAGGATGTGGTAGTCTTTTTCTATGTATTCTACTTTAATCATACCACAACTAGCATTTTGTGTTCAATTCTGGGTGTCACAATTTAAAGATATTGGCAATCTGGAGAGTTTTCAGATGAGGGTAAACAAGAAGATGAAGTTCCTTGAATCTATTCCATGCCATGAATATTTAATTGGAAAAGATTCAGGGTGAGACATGATAATTGTGAAAAGAACTTTGTGCAGTGGGTGGAAGTTGCAAAAAGGAAAATTAAGATTTGAAGTTGGGAAAAACTTTTTAATGATTACAGATGTCCATAAATGGGATGGACTGCTTTAACAAGTGGTCAAATCCTACTTTTTGGAGGTCTTTTAGCAGAGACTAGATAACCACTTATCAGATTAAATTAGGGACTTGGGGTATATATGGGACTATGTAGCTGCCCTAATCTCTTCTTGATATAAGATACTATTTCATCTCCCCATGAGAATTATCCATTTTCCCCCCAAACCATAATTCAATCATAATTTTTCATTCCATTATATCTGTATGATATCTATGAAGTCATCTTTGTTTCTGTGAAGTTAGATCTATAATATACTTTGTTTCATGTATTCATTTATAATCATATAAGGTCATAGATTTTATTGTAGCTTTCTTCTTGGAAATTGTTTTCTATGAATGATAGGTTCTTTTTGATTATTCTTAATTGCTAATTCTATTTATCATATTATATGTTAAATATAAGATTAAATATAAGATCTGTATAAAATTAATTCTCTCCTCCTTCTTCATCAAGTGTGTAAGACTGAAAGCAAATATACTTTAACCAGCTCTTGTTAAGTAAATTCCATCCCTGGATAAAAGGATAATTATTATTATTATTTTTAGATTTTTTATTTTTATTTTTTATGTAAATTTTTTATTTTCAAAATACATAGATAGTTTTCAACATTCACCCTTGCAAAACCTTGCGTTCCAAATTTTTTTCTCTCTCTCTTCCCCCTGACCTTTCCTCTAGATGGCAAGCAATCCAATCAATGTTAAACATATGCAATTAAGAACTTATTTTTATGCTGTGATCCAGAAAGCCACATTACATTTTCCAACATCATTTTATTAGCCATCTAAAATCTATCACTTCTGAATATTCTATATCCTTTGGCATTAAGGCCCTCATTTCTCAAAGATATAAAGAACTGAGTCAAATTTGTAAGAATATAAGTCATTCTCCAATTGATAAATGCTTAAAGTTTATGAATTTATTATGAATAGGCAGTTTATAGATAAAGAAATCAAAGCTTTCTATAATCATAGGGAAAATGCTCTAACTATTAGAGAAATACAAACTAAAACAACTCTAAAGTACTACTACATATCTTTCAGATAAGCTAATATGACAGAAAAGTATATAATAAATGTTGGAGGAGATTGGGAAAATTGGGACATTAATGCGTTGTTGGTGGAGTTGTGAACTGATTCAATCATTCTGGAGAGCAATTTGGAATTATGAGCAAAGGGCAAAGTGTGCAATATCACTACTAGGTCAGCATCCCAAAGAGATCATGAAAAGTGGGAAAGGACCTACATCATGTACAAAAATATTTATAGCAGCTTTTTTTGTGATGACAAATAAATGGAAACTGAGGGGATACCCATTATTGGGGGATGCCTGAACAAGTTGTAGTAAATGAATATAATAGAATGTTATTATTTTATGAGAAATGATGAGCAGGAAGATTTCAGAAAAGCCTGGAAAGATTATATGAACTGATGCAAAATAAACGAACAGAACCAGGAGAACATTGTACATAGTTATAGCAATACTGTTGTACTGTATCCCAAAGAAATCATAAAGGAAGGAAAGGGCCCCACATGTGCAAGAATGTTTGTGGCAGCCCTTTTTGTAGTGGCTAGAAACTGGAAACTGAATGGATGCCCATCAAATGGAGAGTGGCTGAATAAATTATGGTACATGAATATTATGGAATATTATTGTTCTGTAAGAAACAACCAGCAGGACGATTTCAGAGAGGCCTGGAGAGACTTGCATGAACTGATGCTGAGTGAAATGAGCAGAACCAGGAGATCGTTATACATGGCAACAACAAGACTATATGATGATCAATTCTGATGGACATGACTCTCTTCAACAATGAAATGTTTCAAACCATTTCCAATTGTTCACTGAAGAAAGCCATATACACCCACAGAGAGGGAGGTGAAATGTGGACCACAACATATCATTTCTATGATCTCTATTGATGTTTGCATTGGGTTTCCTTTCTCTAATTTTTCTTTCTTGTAGATATGATTTTTCTTGCACAACAATGATAAGTGTGGAAATATGTATACATATATTCGATTTACCAAATATTTTAACATAATTAACATGTAGTGGATATCCTGCCATCTAGGGGAGGGGTGGGGAGTAGGGGGAAAAAATTTGTAACAGAAAGCTTTGTAAGGGTTAATGTTGAAAAATTACCCATACATATGTTTTGCAAATAAAAGAAAAAAGAAAAAGAAATTTGGAGAAAAATACCTTAAAAAAAAAAAAGTAAATGAAATTCACTTGTTTCAAAAAAAAAAAAAATACTGTTGTACTGATGGGATTCTGATTGTTGTTTCTAGTCTACTCAGCCCAAACCAGTCCCCAACTCTGAGCTTCACAGAAATTATTAATCATGGATCTCATTAGAACAGCGAGCAGGCCAACATATTCTGTAATCATATCACCAAGATACCATGTGATAGTTACCACAAAATATAACACAAAAATCAGCTAATAAGAAAGTAGCATCAATAGGATGCAGAAGAGGACACTGGATCACAAACCTCAGCAAATCTTTTCCCCAAAATGGTGCCTGCGCAGCTCCCTTTCTTTGCTATCCTATGCTGATTATAATAATAATAATAACCTATGATAGTTATAATATAAGCTATGTTAGTTATAATATCATTATTATACATCACCATACATTAATATTCCCCTAAGTGAAATTTCTGTCTGCATTCTGGGTAACCACATGTGCAGTTCCACCAAAGCTTTAGGAGCTTCCCATATTAGCAAACTCCTTTTATAATCTCAAAATTTACCTATTTTATGATGTAATCAGCATCATTTGCTCTATAAAATTCCTTGTCTTGTTTTTCTTGGCTGCTGATTCCTTAAGGGAGCTTAGCCCGACAATTAAGTGCATAAATCTCATTAAATGCTTTTGATTGGGTTGGAGACTGTCTGAGCTTGAATTCTTTCAGAGGCAATATCAGGACACATACCTTATACCTCAACACTATGATCAGCTATGAATAACTTAGCACTCCTCAGCAATACAATGATTCAAGACAGTTCCAAAGAACTCAGGATGAAAAATTGTATGCACATCCAGTGAAAGAACTAACATAATCTGAATACAGATCAAAGCATGCTGTTTTCACTTTCTTTAATTTCTTTTTCTCCTTTTGGTTTATTTCTTCTCTCACAACATGACTAATATGGAAATATGTTTACATGCTTGAATGTATATAATCTTTATCAAATTGCTTACCACTTCATGGAGGAGGAAAGGGACAGAGGGAGAGAGAAAATTTGGAACTCAAAAATTAAAAAAAATGAATGTTAAAAATTATCTTTACATGCAATTGGAAAAATAAAACACTGTATAATTTTTTTTTAAAAAAAGAAACATTATCCCACAATAATTCCCAAATCCCACAGTGCTTAAAAAACAGAAGCAAAAACATACACAATAGAATCCTAAAGAGACTATTTCCCCAAGATCATTTATCTATGCTATGACAAAATTATAATTTGAAATGATGTCCTTTTGCTCATAATCCAATATGCTTTCTACTAAGTTTCTGTCATCTGCTCCTCTACCTTGCCAAAGACCTTCACTATCATTCATGTGCTTTGACCATAGACGACAATGGTACTTTTCTTACTAGATACTAAATTCTGTTAAATTAGCCTATAAGTCTTGCTACCTTATTTTTGCTTGCCATGTCACAGTATTGATTCAAACTGAGCTTCTGGTCATCTAATATCTCCAATATATATATATATATATATATATATATATATATATATATATATTTTTATATATATATATAATTTTTATTTTTTTATTAAAAGCTTTTTATTTACAAAACATATGAGTGATTTTTCTACATTGACCTTTGCAAAAACTTTTTTTTTTGTTCCAAACTTTTGCCCTCCTTCCCCCCACCCCTAGATGACAGGTAATCTAATACATACTAAGTATGATAAATTATATGACAAATCCAATATACGTGTACATATCTATACAGTTATCTTACTGCACAAGAAACATCAGATCTAGAGAGAAGAAAAAAAAAAAAAACAACCTAAGAAAGAAAACAAAATGCAGGGAAATATTCACAGAAAGCGTTAAAATGCTGTGTTGTGGTCCACACTCAGTTCCCTCAGGCCTCTCTCTGGATGTATATGACTATCTTCATCGCTGAACAATAGGAACTGGTTTGAATCACATCATTGTTGAAGAGAACCATGTCCATCAGAATTGATCATTGTATAGTCTTGTTGCTGTGTATAATGTTCTCCTTGTTCTGCTGATTTCACTCAGCATCAGTTCATGCAAGTCTCTCCAGGCCTCTCTGAAATCGTCCTGCTGGTTGTTTCTCACAGAGCAATAATATTTCATCACATTCATATACCATAATTTATTCAGCCATTCTCCAATTGATGGACATCCATTCAACTTCCAGTTTCTAGCCCCTACAAAAAGGGCTGCCATAAACATTCTTGCACATGTGGGGCCCTTTCCTTCCTTTATGATCTCTTTGGGATATAGGCCCAATAGAAACATTGCTGGGTCAAAGGGTATGCACAGTTTGATAACTTTTTGAGCATAGTTCCAAATTGCTCTCCAGAATGGTTGGATCTGTTCACAGTTCCACCAACAATGTATCAGTGTCCCAGTTTTCCCACAGCCTCTCCATTATCTTTTCCTGTCATCTTAACCAATCTGACAGGTGTGTAGTGGTATCTCAGAGTTGTCTTAATTTGCATTTCTCTGATCAATAGTGATTTGGAGCACCTTTTCATGTGACTAGAAATAGTTTCAATTTCTTCATCTGAAAATTGTTCATATCCTTTGACCATTTATCAATTGGAGAATGGCTTGAATTCTTATATATTTGAGTCAATTCTCTATATATTTTAGAAATGAGGCCTTTATCAGAACCTTTGGATGTAAAAATATTTTCCCAGTTTACTGCTACCCTTCTAATCTTGTCTGCATTCATTTTGTTTGTACAAAAACTTTTTAACTTGATATAGTCAAACTTATCTATTTTGTGATTAATGATGATCTCTAGTTCTTCTTTGGTCACAAATTCCTTCCCCCTCCACAGGTCTGAGAGGTAAACCATCCTACATTGTTCTAATTTGTTTATAATATCATTCTTTATGTCTAGATCATGAATACATTTTGACCTTATGTTGGTATATGGTGTTAGGTGTGGGTCAATGCCTAGTTTCTTCCATACTAGTTTCCAATTTTCCCAGCAGTTTTTGTCAAATAGTGAGTTTTTATCCCCAAAAGTGGGGTCTTCGGGTTTATCAAAAACTAGATTACTATTGTCATTGAGTATTTTGTCCTGTGAACCTAACCTATTCCACTGATCCACTACTCTATTTCTTAGCCAGTACCAAATGGTTTTGATGACCACTGCTTTATAATAGTTTTAGATCTGGTACAGCTAGGCCTTCCAACATATTTTTCATAATAACTACTATGTAGTCCCATATTCATTATCCTGTACTTGCATAGATGGGTTTTGTAGCTTAACTACAGGACTTTCTACTTTCCCCCATAGTTTCATATTATTATATTCAATCTATGTTCTCTCTAGTTAAAATCTTTTTGGATTCTAATCCCATAATCTGGTGTTTTAGCTGACTCTTACAGTTTTGTGTCATCTACAGTTTTGATAATCACATCATCCCATACCTTC
The DNA here is from genome assembly GCA_023553655.1 of Myrmecobius fasciatus. Taxonomy (NCBI): domain Eukaryota; kingdom Metazoa; phylum Chordata; class Mammalia; order Dasyuromorphia; family Myrmecobiidae; genus Myrmecobius; species Myrmecobius fasciatus. The sequence goes on from JAJPUD010001821.1 coordinate 367,192, forward strand.
AACCAAATGCTGAACAGTACAAACTAAAGACAGATTCCTGGGATATTCTACTAGAGATCTCTGTCTTGATCAATATTAATTCATTTGTTACTATTCTTTTGGTCCTATTCAATTAGTTTTGGCTACACTTGACTTTGCTATAATGTAGGACAAAGGTGTTAAATATTTGGCAAGCAGATCCTATGATGCTTACATTTGTGCTTCCAAACAAGATTAAACTCTAATTGAAAAATATTTAACAAACCAAATAAAAATACAATAAAACATAGTATCACATTTAAAAACTAAATCAATAAGTGGCCTGCAGGTGTGCTTATATATGAGTTAATGGCTCCTATTTCTATTTGAGTCTGACACCATGGATCTAGCCTAGATTTTAGCTTTCTATTTATAAGAATCTCATCAGAGACTTTTTTTAGATGAATATTTTGTCTGTGGTGTTCCTTTGATATATCAATCTAATGTCTGTCAAAGAGGACTCTATGAAAGGTGATTGATAAGTATAAATAATTTGCTTGGTGAACTACTTTGATTTTTAAGGAGAGAGTTGAGTTGACCTCATAGGTCTCCTCTAGTTTTGAACTCTTTCAGAGAACCTGTCAATTTGAGTTACTCATCCAGATTTTTGAGCTTTGAGTGGTCCTATCCTCACTTCCTGAGGATTAACCTGGATATGAAATATAGTACATATCTGTTGAAACTTCTAGACATAGGGGAAACAGCTAAACCTGGGATTAGAAGGAAGGAGTACTGGACATGTTATAGGTTCTACCATAGTGGGTAAGAATGCTATGAATGGCATGGGACTCTGTTCCTTTGGTGTGATTCCTCCTTCTTTCCCTTGCTTTTACTCTTATCCCTTTCTACTTGATTAGATTACCTGCCATTTATCTTAGGCAGAAAGGAAGATAATACATCATGGATTTAGAGCTAGAAGGAAACTCATAGTTCATCTAGTACAATTTCTTCATTTTATAGATGAGGAATTGAGAATAAAAGACTTGCCCAATTGGACTCACATAGATAGTAAATGTCTGGGATGGCATTTGAACTCAATTCTTCCTCACTTTAAATCTAGAGCTCTATCCATTGCACCATGGCACTTCCTTAAGCTTAAATGCATTTCTTTACACTCTGAGAAACAACACAGGAAGATGCATAACATGGGATATTTCTACATACAAATTATAGGCTATCAGATGTGGATATTTCTCAGTTGCCTCTTCCTCTTATTGAATGATATATGATAGATTTTTATCCTTGAAATTAACCCAGTTTGAGTTCTAGCTGGGGAAACTGGTAGAGAAACCTCTGAGGCTTCAGGTTTTATACGTCTGCTATCTTAAGCTTTAGTTCTAGGTGTGACTCCAGAGTTCCTAGGAGGTAGCATGATATAGTGAAAAATGCATTATTTCTGGAGTTAGATTACTTGAATTAAAATGCTAAGGTAGGCAATTTGGGTGAAAAGCACTCTTTCTTTGGGACTGGGATTGTTTCTCCTGACCATCTGTTTTACCAATTGACTTTTGGAGGTAAAGAGATTAATATGTGAGGGTGTACAGGGAAAGATCCCAGTTCTACATATTTTCCTTTCTCTGTAAAGCTTTTATAAAGCTTGAAAATACAGATTACAAATATAATTCATAAATTGTCCTGTATCCCCAGACAATCTAAACTGGAAAGTTGATGTTGGCGAAATAAATTACACAGAGTTCTCCTTTTCTCCCCTACTTACTCCACTTTATTGCAAAACTTTAACTTAGGACATAATTAAAATTATTTCTCTTGATCTAGAAAACCATTATTAAAATAGAAATAATCAGTAAGCAAAACTTAATATAGAAACAGTTAATAATGAACTATGCTTCCCATTGCACAAGACAATAAAAACAGAAAGAAACAGGATGGTCAATCTACTTAGTCAATTAGACTTACAATCAACCTTTTGGAAAGTGTCCCCCATTTCCTACTGATTCTGCTCTTTCTTCTGTTCCTACTGCCACTCACTCTTTCCAACTTTCGGTCCCCAGTTCTTTACCCCTATTTCTTTTTCAGAGAATTTGAAAAATTGCAACTGCAATAAAAAACTCCATGTTCTAGTGCCAAGCCCTCAATATCTCAATTTTTTCTTGATATTGGAAGAAATAGAACTCCTAGGTCTTTAGTGATCCCTTGAAAGACCAAACCATGGGAATTTCCAAATGCATTCACAAATTCATTTTTTCCATTTCTCTTTTTGTCTATCTTTGTTCTTTTCTTTTCTTCCCCAAGCTCCTTTCTTTTCTCCTCTCTAAACTCCCCCTTTCCCTTTCTTCTCTCTATGTCTTCCTCTTTTCTTCCTCTCTCCCTTGCAGTTTCTCTGTGCTTTTCTCATCTGCCTCCCTCCCTTTCTTCCTCTGTGCCTCCTTACCTGCCTACCTTATCTAAAATGAACATCTCCTCAGACTGTGGCTTTGCCCTTGGGGCTGAAACTACTTCTACTTCCTGTTTTAGATTGATTGGATCTTGTAATCTAGACTCAGGGGAGGCTCCAAGACTTCCTCTTTGAGCTTTGTGTTCTGCATATTTCTTCCATATTTCTTCCAGGTCTCCCTACACATTGATCTGTTTCAGTGCTAATACTGCTTCTCTCCACTCTGACCACAGTCTGCTTCTGTTACCCTCTCTTTGACCAAATAGAGAACAGGCATACTTATTGCCAGTAGATCCTACATATCTATTAATACTGATTAAAAAGAAAATATTTTTTGAGTTTTTTTCTAAGTATCTAGAACTATTGAGACTATTGTGGGAGATATAAAAGTGTCATTAACAATAATAAAGCAAAAATAATGTATTCCTTGTCCTCTGAGGATAGATCTTTTCTCTGAATTCTTCTGCTTTTCCCAAAGTCATGGAAATTTGAGAGGACAAGAGAAGCTGTGTTGCAGAATTTATGCTTTTCAAAGTGTGGTTCTAGAGAAGACTTTTTTTTTTAGAATCTAGTTTTCTTTCTTTCTTTTTTATTTAATATTTTTATTTTTCACAGTTAAATGTAAAACCTACTTTTTACATTTGTTTTTAGAACTTTGAGCTCCAGATTGTCTCCCTTCCTCCCCACTTCTATTCTGCTTTAAGAAGATCCATATGAAGTTATGGAAAATATTTCCATAGAAGTTTTGTTGTAAAAAAACCCCATAGATTCCCACCCCCCCAAAAAAAAACCTCAAGAAAAATAAAATTAAAATAGTGTATGCTTCAATTTGTATTCAGATACAATTAATTCTTTGAGTATGGATAGCATTTCTCATTTGTAAGTCCTTCAGACTAATCTTGGATCATTGTATTGCTGAGAATAGCAAAGTCATGAACAACATTGCTATTACTTTATACATAGTACATTTCACTTTGCTTGAAGTCATAGAGGACTTTCCATATTTTTCTGAAAGCATCCTGCTCATCATTTCTTATAGAATAACATTGTGTCATAATCACATACCACAATTTATTCAGCCATTCCCCAATTAATGGACATACCCTCAGTTTCTAATTCTTTGCCCTGAAAATAGAGCTGCTATAAATATTTTTGTACATATAGGTCTTTTTCCTTTTTAAAAAAAATCTCTTTGGGATTCATGCCCAATAGTGGTGTCAAAAGGTCAAAGGATACACATGATTTTATAGCCCTTAGGGCATAGTTCATATCTTTTGTTCATTAATCAATTGGGGAATGGCTCTTTTTTAAAAAAAAAATAAATTTGACTCAGTTCCCTATACATTTGAGAAATCAGGAAAACTTACTTCAAAATTCTTTTCCCAGTTACTATTGCTAACCTGTTTATTCTATTCTCTTTCTTTCCTTTTACCCTAACCCTAACCCTCTTCAATAGTGTTTTGCTACTGACCATCCCTCCTCCACTATGTTCTCTTTTCTATCACCCTCCCCTTTTCCTACTTCTGTAAAAGACTTTTGAGAGTTTTCCACTCACCAGATAGTTTAGTCTGCCCTTTTCTACCTTTCCAAACTTTGTATGCCTAATTCCTCTCCTTGTACTCTGATCTAACCATACTAACCCATCTTCAGCGCAGCTCTCCATTTCCCATTGCCATGTCTTTCCTTGCATTGGCTGTCCTCATGTCCTTGAATGTTCTACCCAATTATTTTCAACCCTCCTTTGACTTCCTTTAGGATTCACCTTAAATCCCCTCTTCTACAAAAGGCATTTCCTGGTTATTAAAGTTGCTAGTTATTTTTTATATATCCTGTATTTAATAAATAATTCTGTATTTATGTTGTTTTCTCCATTAGAATGCACATTCCTTGAGAGATGGAACTGAATTTTAATTTTTTTTTTTTTTTTGCTTTTCTTTGTATGGTCTTACATATCCCTTTCAAATCAGAGATTTTATGATTGAATACTTTCCCATCCTGGAGCTTGGAAAAGACATCTTGTCTGAAGTAATTTCTAATTCCTACTGTCCTCTACCTTGAATTTCTCTCTCCTCCCTCTGCATAAGTTGCATTTGGGCCTCAGAGAAAAAAAAAATGCAATATACTAATAGCTGGACTTTGTATAGTTCTTTAAGGTTTATAAATTTTTATATTGCAATGAGTACAATCTTATCTTAATCAGAACACATTAATAAAACATTTCCTACCCACCTATAAAGGGTAATGCTGGATGCAAAAGATATAGAACATGGAGAAAGGGGTATTGAGAGAACAGAACATCCAAAGTCAACATTTCATTTTTCAATTTTACCTTTGGCTGAAACAGTAAATAAAGTAAGAATCAACAAATATCCAAATATTTACTGTGCTAGGCTCTTTAGTGGAGAAACAAAGAAACAACATGGTTTCCCCTTGTAAAGTCTTTACAATCTAGCACCCTTGTTCCTTTCTAGACACATTCTGCATTACTTCCTTTCCTCTACTTCTCCCTTGGACCAGCCAGCCTAGTCTTCTGTTTATCTCTAGCACAAGACAATCTATTTCTTGTTTTAATGTCTTTGCCCTGACTTCGCACTGTTTTGATGACTTTGCACTTTTTCCTCAGTAACAACAGAGGCAACTAGGTTATTTAGAAGATAGAATCCTGGGGTTGGAGTCAGAAAGAGGAGTTCAAAACTATCCTCAGACACTTAGTAGATGTGTGACCTTGGATAAGTTGTTTAACTTTTATCTGCCTCTGTTTCCTCAAGTGCAAAATAATGATAATAGTACCTATCTTATGAGGTTTAAATGAGATGATATTTGTAAATTGCCAAAATATTTGGCACATAGTAGGCACATATTAAATGCTCATTTCTTTCCTTCTACTGTATACAGTATATGATCAGGACTTAATTCAAGCTCTCTCCCCCCCCTCCCCTATAGAATTCCTTTACTGATAACCCAGCTGCTAGTTCCCTACTCCCACCCAAAGACTTGTATCTATTTTGTATTTATTCTATATATCTTTGTGTGTGTGTGTGTGTGTGTGTGTGTGTGTGTGTGTGTGTATGTATTATCTTTTCTGATAGAATATAAGCTTTAGGAGAGAAGACATTGCTCCTCTTGTGTTTTCATATCTCCTGTATCTAGTATGGTGCCTAGCTCATAATAATAGTCAATAAACATTTATTAAGCATTTACTATATATTAAGCACTGTGCTGAGCACTGAGGATGTAAATAAGAAAAAGACAGACATTCACTTGTCTCAAGGAACTTATAAGCTAATAGGGGAAAACAATACACCAAGGGAAACTGAAAAAGTGAGGAGAGGGGATGCATAATGCAAAGGAATATAGGCAAAGTGGGAAAAGAATAGACAGCTCTGGCTTGAGCACACTCCTTAAATAGAGGTTCTGGAAGGGATAATAAATGAAAGATAATAGATAAAAGATAATAAATGTTTCTTGAATCATTACTTAATTGAACTGATGGTGTCAGGAAGTCTTCAGAAAACTATCAGTTTCTGTAGGACTTCAGAGTAGAAAGGAAAACTCCTGTGGGTGGAAAAACTTTCTGGAGGAATCAGGGCAATATTTGGGCTTAAAGATTGGCTGTTAATTGTATATAATTAGTGAAGTTTCATTGTAGATCACAGAACAGTGAGAGCAAATGAGGATTCCCTTCTCTGATCTGTTGAGTGTGTCCATTAGCACTAACTATCCCCAGTATTCTTCCTGACTGGCCATCAAAAGGACTTTCCTGGAGGAATCAGGGCAATATCTGGGCTTAAAGATTAGCTATGAATTGAAGATGATTAGTAGGGATGGCATTTTAGATGGACAGAACAGTGAGAATTCTCTTTTCTGGTCTGTTGAGTTTTTTTCATTTAGTACTACTTATCCCTAGTATTCTTCCTGACTGGCCATCAAAAGAACTTTATTGAGTGAGGGATTGATCTAACAAATTGGAGCAAATTGAGGAGCTCTTTTCTCTTGAGCAAGTAGGATGCACTTGTTGCTAATATATGGTAATCAATTCACAGAACTTAGGGACAAAACTCTGCTGGCACATGGCAACAGATAGGAAACTGTCAGGCAATTACTATGCCCACTGAGATGCCAGAGGAACACCTACCTGCTTTTTCTAGCACTGCTGGTTTTAATTGCAAAATCTCTGGCTAAAGGTCATAAAATGTGATTACACCTCTTGGCTCATTTGAACCTTATTTGAAATGTCTCTTTTACAATCTAGCTCATTATATTTAAAATACACATATGTAGGAAAGATAAGTAGATAGAAAGTACCATATCACTTCCTTCTCTCACTGGGGATTAAAATCCCTGCACAAAATAGAATAATAAAGATAAAAAAAACCAATTTGAACATCCTTATGGTGGTTAGTTTGGGTTATTTTCTCTGTACTATGGTGTCAGACTCTGGATGCTGAAGACACTGCTATGAATTAATTTGGCATGAGTCAAAAAGCTAGGTGGTTGGAAAGAATGGCACATTTCAAAATTAATAAAATTATTAGAACCACAGTTTTCAGTTCTGGTAAGTCTCCTCTCCTGCCATCCTTAAAAATAGCTTCTGAACACATCTGTCATCACTGCATTTTTTAGCACTAATTTGACTATTCACAAGACTATGAATATTTTTGACTCCTATTGGGGTGATCATTACAGATGTGTGAATCTGTATGGCTATTAGCAGGAGTGACTTTTTATGTTTGAAAACACTTGGGATATCTGGTGAGAGAGTGAGCAATAACTAGGGAAGAAGGAGGAGGAATTTTGGATTAATAACCTTTATTTTGCTGTGGGGCCATGAGATCTCTAATAGCTCAGCTCTGCCCTTCTTGTCTGCCCTGTGATGACCAAGGTAACCCTTGGATGCATTTACAAATATCCAGAGGGACGCATCTAAAATTTTTCATTTGCCAAAATCCACTTTTCATTCCTCTTTTTTTCCTCATTTACACAGTGGGCAAATATCTCCTAGGAGAAGGAGGAAGGAGGGAATGTGACATACACATTTTCAGGGTGTTCATGAATATGAAGGCTCATGGATATCACAAAAGGGAAAAATAGTTTTCCAGTGGAAAAAAATATAAACTATATATCTATGGTCCACAGGTGAATATATATTTATCTCCTGGAAAGTTTAGAGAAGCAAAATTGAGGCGACTCTTTTAAGACATTAATATCAAAGTTCTCTGAGTTGGATCTTCCTAGGCCTTTTGGAATTGTCTTAGATCATTGTATTGCTGAAAAGAACAGTCTATCAAAGTTGATCATCTGCATAATGTTGCTGTTACTGTGTACAATGTTCTCCTGGTTTTGCTCACTTCATTCTGCGTCAGTTTATATAAGTCTTTCCAGTTTTTTTCCCCAGAAATCTGCTTTGATTTCTTATACAACAATAGTACTCCATTACATTCATATGCCACAATTTGTTCAGCCATTCCTCAATTGATGGACATCCCATCAGTTTTCAATTCTTTGCCACCACAAAGAGAACAGCAATAAACATTTTTTGTACATGTAGGCCCTTTTTCATTTTTTATGATCTCTTTGTGATGCAGACCTATTAGTGGTATTGCTGAATCAAAGGGTATGCACAATTTTATAGTCCTTTGGGCACAAACTATTTCTAACCAAAAATTAAATGCAGTCTATCAACTTTTCTTCCATAAGCACAGATAATTTAGATTTGTGAGAGGGAGAAGGGAGGGAATATAACTTAGATGCTACTATACTAAATCCAAAGAGAAAGAGAGGTCAGGGCAAAGGCCATGTGATGAATTGGATGAAGTTATGACTCATACATTTCTAGAATTGCTGTTTGTATTTTTTTTCCCTTTGGCTGGGGTGATTCTGAAAAATGGATTCCATCTTGATGGAAAGGATTTCCTGGATAAAATCCATGTTGATCTACTTCTTTACAAGAGTTGGGGGCTTGGAATTGTCCTCATGTTTAATCAAAAGAAGCAGCTGAGAATCTTGTGGTCTTTTACCCATTTTCATTATTCAAAATCATGGCCAATAACTCAGATTTGTGATTTATTTAGCATTATATTATCAAAGAGGCAATGTGTTATGGTAGATGGATCATTGGCTTTGGAGTCAGGAAAGTCTAAATTCAAGAGTTGCTTCTGACACATATTAACTGTATGCTCCTGGGTGATTCAGTGAACTTTTCAGTCTTCCAGGTCAGTAGCTTTCAAAATATGTTCTAAGAACTCCTGGACACTCCCAAGATGCTTTCTGGAAGTCTTTGAAAAAAATTATCTTTATAATAATACTAAATTGTTTAATTTCTAATATGATAAATACTGATAGATAAAACCCACATAAACAAAATCTCCTGGTGGTGGTAGCATTCTCTACAATTTTTAAGAGTGTATAATCCTGAGATTAAAAACCCTTACTCTAGGTAATTGTGACTATAAATTGCAGAGAAGGTGTTTACTTTCATTGGTAAAAGGAGAGTCCTCATCCATGAGTTTTCTTTATCAATAATATTACAGGTCCAGTCCATCTCCCATTATAATGTCATAATTATTTTATAATTTAGTAAAATTTATTTTATTTTTTTTACAGATGATACAATTTTATTGGCAATTTCTACATACTTCTTCATACATACTTCTACATACAGAATTGCATAAATTACAAATATATGAACAAAATAATATTAACTACAAAAGTTGTTAGTAGCACTTACATAATATCATTTTTTAAAGTTTTGTGTGTGTTGTGTGTCAGGTTCCTGTGAACATGATGCAAGTGAGCATGATCTGAACAAGACAATCGTATTTAAAGGAACTCAAAATACTATATTTCTGAGAGTGTTAACTTTCAAACATGAAGCATAGGTACTACCACACAAAACAAAATATTCAATGGGTCAAACATTGAATCAAGAACTGCAGAATCAAGAACTAAGATATAAAATGAACACTGTCAGAGAAAACTGTGGGGAAGAAGATTAGTTTATATTCATTTTTTTAAAAAAGGCTATTTCTTTAATTTTCCAGCAATACAAGTTAGGATTCTGAAAATATGAAATTTGAAACTTTAGAAAAGACAGCCATATTCTACTGAAGGGGAGCACAACAGGTATAATAATTATACTATTTGTAAAATTAGTATGGAAGAAACTAGGCATTGACCCACACCTAATACCGTATACCAAGATAAGATTGAAATGGATTCATGATCTAGACATAAAGAATGATATTATAAACAAATTAGAAGAATGTAGGATGCTTTAACTCTCAGATCTGTGGAAGAGGAAGGAATTTGTGACCAAAGAAGAACTAGAGATCATCATTAATCACAAAATAGATAAGTTTGACTATATCAAGTTAAAAAGTTTTTGTACAAACAAAACGAATGTAGACAAGATTAGAAGGGAAGCAATAAACTGGGAAAATATTTTTCCATTTAAAGATTCTGATAAAGGCCTCATTTCTAAAATATATAAAGAATTAACTCAAATATATAAGAATCCAAGCCATTTTCCAATTGATAAATGGTCAAAAGATATGAGCAGACAATTTTCAGATGAAGAAATTGAAACTATTTCTAGTCATATGAAAAGGTGCTCCAAATCACTATTGATCAGAGAAATGCAAATTAAGACAACTCTGAGGTACCACTACATACCTGTTAGATTGGCTAAGATGACAGGAAAAGATAATGAAGAATGTTGGAAGGGATGTGGGAAAACTAGGACACTGATACACTGTTGGTGGAACTGTGAATGGATCCAACCATTCTGGAAAGCAATTTGGAACTTTGCTCAAATCAAACTGTGCATACCTTTTGACCCAGAAGTGTTTCTATTGGGCTTATATCCCAAAGAGATCTTAAAGGAGGGAAAGGGATCCACATGTGCAAAAATGTTTGTGGCAGCCCTTTTTGTAGTGGCAAGAAACTGGAAACTGAATGGATGCCCATCAATTGGAGAATGGCTGAATAAATTATGGTATGTGAATGTTATGGAATATTATTGTTCTGTAAGAAATGACCAGCAGGACTATTTCAGAGAGGCCTGGAGAGCCAGCATGAACATGCTGAGTGAAATGAGCAGAAACAGGAGAACATTATACACAGCAAAAAGATTATAAGATGATGAATTCTGATGGACATGGTTCTCTTCAACAATGATGTGATTCAAATCAGTTCCTAGTGTTCAGCAATGAAGATAGTCATATACATCCGGAGAGAGGCCTGAGGGAACTGAGTGTGGACCACAACACAGCATTTTAACACTTTCTATGAATATTTCCTTGCATTTTGTTTTCCTTCTTAGGTTTTTTTTCTCTTTTTAGATTTGATTTTTCTTGTGCAGTAAGATAACTGTATAGATAGGTATACATATATTGGATTTGTCATATAATTTAACATATTTAACATGTATTAGATTACCTGTCATCTAGGGGTGGGGAGTGGGGGGAAGGAGGGGAAAAGCTTGGAACAAAAAAAAAGTTTTGCAAAGGTCAATGTAGAAAAATCACTCATATGTTCTGTAAGTAAAAAGCTTTAATAAAAAAAGTAGTATCTGCAAAGTGCAATAAAAAGAAATGTCTGTATAGTGATAATTGGAGGTATCTTTATAGACCCTAAGACTCAGTGTAGGGTGCTAATGTAAGGAGGAAGCACATTATCCAGATTCTGGAGACATTTGAACAGTCCAAGAAAGGACTGGGGATTTATGTGTAAAGGAACTGGAAGGTTTCTGAAGATTAGCGCTCCTAAAGCCTGGAGTCATGAAAGAGTTGTAAGATTGTCAGTTGAAATGCCTGGTTAACCTTTCCAGAAGCTAGCTAATCAATTTCTGGTTTCTTCAAAAGACAGCAGCAGGTATTACTGTGTGGAGGAGAGATAAAATTCAGGGAGCAAACTTAAAGGGAGTGGGAGTGGAGGACAGTAACAACGAGGGAAAAGAGCACCCAGAAAATCCGAGTGGAGGAGAGAAGAGCTATAGTGGAATAGTGGAACTTGGTTAGGGATAAGAGATGAATTACAGGTGAAAGAACAATGTAACATAGACAAAGGAATTTGAGGAAGATCATTAATGTGGGTGAACAAACCCCAGCTTTTACCTTCATAGGGATGAACTTAAAGTTACTCCTGTGAATCACAGAGGCTATATGTTTTTAGGGGAGGGTGATTCCTATGAATCTAAGGTCAAAACTCTTACATTTTTGGTGCAAGTATTTTCTGTGTCCTATAATATGTAATATGTTTTGAACCTTGTCAACCTGAGTGCTTTCAAGTTTAGCTGATAGCTGTCTTTGGAGAGGGCGATAGTGGAAATTAGTTCTAGCTATTGAAATATCCAGTTTTCAAATAGGTGAAGAAGAAATAAACAAGAAAATAATCATTACCCAGAGTGTATCCAGATCATTCATGTCTGCAAGGAACCTCTGACAATTGGGGTTTGGCTAGTTAACTAACATTTATTAAGCACTAATTATGTATCACTAAGAACTAGAGAAACTAAGAAAGGAATAAAAATAGTTCTAAATCTCAATGACTCATAAACCACATGCAAAAAAAAAAAAAAAAACTATGTGTAAACAACATCTATAAAGGAGAGGACACACATTTCTTTCTGACCTTCTCCTACTACCCTCAGACTAAATACCAAATCCAGCCTCCGAATTAGCTCTTGTCTGGAAGAATCCAGGAATATCGGGAGTGTAACAAATTACCAAAGAAGATAATTTTGAAGATTGCCAGAAAAGGTCTGTTTTAATTGGGCACAGAGGGAGGCGAGCCAAGTGCAAGCAGGTGGAGCACAGACACTGAGTGCAAGCAGCATAGACTAGGGTGGTGCGGACGCAGAATCTATAAGGAGAAATCTGCAGCAGTGTTGGCTACTCTGCCCTGGCTGCAAGCCAGTAGATCAGCAGGGAAGTTATAAAACATCCAACACAAACACAAACATTAAATAATGAACCCCAAAATGCCAGAATCTTATGAGACCTGACTACGCCCACCCAGCACTAGGAGTGAATCAGCAATGACCCAGCAGAGCCACTGCAGCATGTAAAGGAAGTTGGATAACCCCTTTGCCCTAAAAGCAGACCTTAACTTTTTTTTTAAAGTAAAAAAAGCAAAGAGAACTCTAACCATAGATAGTTTTTATGGCAAAAAAGAAGAACAGATTTCAAACCTGAGGACACTAAAAGCAGATCATCTCCAAATGACGTCTCAAACTGCTCCCCATCACACAAAGCTCTCCTAGAAGAAACTATAAAAGATCTTAAAAGAGAACTGGAAGAAAAATAGGGAAAGGAAATGAGAATTTTACGAGAGGGTCTGGAAAAGGCAACACAGAAATTATCTGAAAAAAATTCATAACAAAATAGTGAAATGGAAAAAGCATATAACTCCTTAAAAATAGATTTGACAAAATGGAGAAAGAAAACCATCTCCCTGAAAAACAGAATTTGTGAAATGGAAAAAAATCCTTAGAACAAAACAACTCATTTAAAATTCAGTTGGACAAATACATAAAGAAGTAAAAAAAGTAAAGGAAGAAAACAATTCACTAAAAACAGAATTGTACAAATGGAAATGAATGACTCAATGAGACATCAGTCAAGCAAAACCAAAAAAAAAGGAAAAAAAAAGAAAAAAAATGTAAAATATCTACTTGGGAAAACAACTGACCTGGAAAATAGATCTAGGAGAGACAATCTGAGGAATACTGGACTTCCAGAAAACCATGATTGAAAAAAAGAGCCTAGACATTGTTTTCCAGGAAATCATCAAAGACAATTGCTTGGATATTATAGAATCAGAATGTAAAATAGCCATTGAAAGAATTCACCAAACACCTACTGAAAGAGACCCCCAAATTAAAACTCCAAGGAATATTGTGGATAAATTTCAGAACTATTGAACCAAGGAAAAAATATTACAAGCAGCCAGAAAAAAAAACAATTCAAATACCGAGGAGCCACAATAAGGATCATCCAGGACCCAGCAGCTTCTTCTTCTTCTTCTTTTTTTATATATAAAGCTTTTTATTTACAAAACATATGAGTGATTTTTCTACATTGACCTTTGCAAAAAACTTTTTTTTTTCCCAAGCTTTTCTCCTCCTTCCCCCCACCGCCCACCCCTAGATGACAGGTAATCTAATACATGCTAAATAGGATAAATTATATCACAAATACAATACATGTATACATAACTATACAGTTATCTTACTGTACAAGAAACATCAGATCTAGAAAGAGAAGAAGAAAAAACAACCTAAGAAGGAAAACAAAATGCGTGGAAATATTCACAGAAAGCGTTAAAATGCTGTGTTGTGGTTCACACTCAGTTCCCACAGGCCTCTCTCTGGATGTATATGACTATCTTCATCACTGAACAACTGGTTTGAGTCACATCATTGTTGAAGAGAACCATGTCCATCAAAATTGATCATCGTATAGTCTTGTTGCTGTGTATAATGTTCTCCTGTTTCTGCTGATTTCACTCAGCATCAGTTCATGCAAGTCTCTCCAGGCTTCTCTGAAATCATCCTGTTGGTTGTTTCTTACAGAACAATAATATTCCATAACATTCATATACCATAATTTATTCAGCCATTCTCCAATTGATGGGCATCCTTTCAATTTCCAGTTTCTTGCCACTACAAAAAGGGCTGCCACAAACATTTTTGCACATGTGGGTCCCTTTCCCTCCTTTAAAATCTCTTTGGGATATAGGCCCAGTAGAAACACTGCTGGGTCAAAGGGTATGCACTGTTTGATAACTTTTTGAGCATAGCTCCGAATTGCTCTCCAGAATGGTTGGATCCGTTCACAGTTCCACCAACAATGTATCAGTGTCCCAGTTTTCCCACATCCCCTCCAACAGTTATCATTATCATTTCCTGTCATTTTAGCCAATCTGACAGGTGTGTAGTGGTATCTCAGAGTTGTCTTAATTTGCATTTCTCTAATCAATAGTGACTTGGAGCACCTTTTCATGTGACCAGAAATAGTTTCAATTTCTTCGTCTGAAAATTGTCTGTTCATATCTTTTGACCATTTATCCATTGGAGAATGGCTTGAATTCTTATATATTTGAGTCAATTCTCTATATATTTTAGAAATGAGGCCTTTATCAGAATCTTTGGGTGTAAAAATATTTTCCCAGTTTACTGCTACCCTTCTAATCTTGTCTGCATTCATTTTGTTTGTATAAAAACTTTTTAACTTGATGTAGTCAAACTTATCTATTTTGTGATTAATGATGACCTCTAGTTCTTCTTTGGTCACAAATTCCTTCCCCCTCCACAGGTCTGAAAGGTAAACCATCCTACATTGTTCTAACTTGTTTATAATATTCTTTATGCCTAGATCATGAATCCATTTTGACCTTATGTTGGTATATGGTGTTAGGGGTGGGTCAATGCCTAGTTTCTTCCATACTAGTTTCCAATTTTCCCAGCAGTTTTTGTCAAATAGTGAGTTTTTATCCCCAAAACTGGGGTCTTTGGGTTTATCAAACACTAGATTACTATTGTCTGAGTATTTTGTCCTGTGAACCTAACCTATTCCACTGATCCACTACTCTATTTCTCATCCAGTATCAAATGGTTTTGGTGACCACTGCTTTATAATATAGTTTTAGATCTGGTACAGCTAGGCCACCCTCATTTGCATTTTTTTTCATTATTTCCCTTGAAATTTTTGACCTTTTGTTTTTCCAGATGAATTTTGTTGTTATTTTTTCTAGGTCAGTTAAATAATCTCTTGGGAGTTTGATTGGTATAGCACTAAATAGATAGATTAGTTTAGGTAGTATTGCCATCTTTATTATATTTGCTCGACCTATCCAAGAGCACTTGATGTTTTTCCAATTGTTTAGATCTGACTTTATTTGTGTGAAGAGTGTTTTGTAGTTTTGCTCATATAGATCCTGACTTTCCCTTGGCAGATATATTCCCAAATATTTTATACTATTGATAGTTATTTTGAATGGAATTTCTCCTTGTATCTCTTGCTGTTGCATTTTGTTGGTGATGTATAAAAATGCTGATGATTTATGTGGATTTATTTTGTATCCTGCAACTTTGCTAAAGTTGTGGATTAATTCTAATAGTTTTTTAGTTGATTCTCTAGGGTTCTCTAAGTAGACCATCATATCATATGCAAAGAGTGATAATTTGGTTTCCTCATGACCTACTCTAATTCCTTTAATCTCTTTTTCTTGTCTTATTGCCAAGGCTAGCATTTCTAATACAATATTGAATAGTAATGGTGATAGTGGGCAACCTTGTTTCACCCTTGATCTTATTGGGAATGGTTCCAGTTTATCACCATTACACATGATGCTAGCTGATGGTTTTAAATAGATGCTACCGACTATTTTAAGGAAAAGTCCATTAATTCCTATACTCTCTAATGTTTTTAATAGGAATGGATGTTGGATTTTATCAAATGCTTTTTCTGCATCTATTGAGATTATCATATGGTTTTTGTTAGTTTGGTTATTAATATAGTCAATTATGTTAATAGTTTTCCTAATATTGAACCATCCCTGCATTCCTGGTATAAATCCTACTTGGTCATGGTGTATTATTCTGGGAATGATCTTCTGTAATCTCTTTGCTAATATTTTATTTAAGATTTTTGCATCAATATTCATTAAGGAGATTGGTCTATAATTTTCTTTCTCTGTTTTTGTTTTACCTGGTTTAGGTATCAGTACCATGTCTGTATCATAAAAGGAGTTTGGTAGGAGTCCTTCATTCCCTATTTTTTCGAATAGTTTATAAAATATTGGAGTTAATTGTTCTTTAAATGTTTGGTAGAATTCACATGTAAATCCATCTGGTCCTGGGGATTTTTTCTTAGGGAGTTGATTAATGACTTGTTCTATTTCTTTTTCTGAAATGGGACTATTTAAGTAATTTATTTCCTCTTCTGTTAATCTGGGCAATCTATATTTTTGTAGATATTCCTCCATTTCAGTTAGGTTATCAAATTTATTGGCATAAAGTTGGGCAAAATAACTCCTGATTATTGCTCTAATTTCCTCTTCATTGGTGGAAAGTTCTCCCTTTTCATTTTTGAGACTAACAATTTGATTTTCCTCTTTCCTTTTTTTAATCAAATTAACTAGAGGTTTATCTATTTTGTTGGTTTTTTCATAAAACCAACTTTTAGTTTTATTTATTAATTCAATAGTTTTTTTACTTTCAATTTTACTAATCTCTCCTTTTATTTTTAGGATTTCAAGTTTGGTATTTGATTGGGGGTTTTTAATTTGTTCTTTCTCTAGCTTTTTTAGTTGCAAGCCCAATTCATTGATTTTCTCTTTTTCTATTTTATGCAAATAAGCATCTAGAGATATAAAATTTCCCCTTATTACCGCTTTGGCTGTATCCCACAAATTTTGGTATGTGGTCTCATTATTGTCATTCTCTTGAATGAAATTAGTAATTGTGTCTGTAATTTGCTGTTTCACCCATTCATTCTTTAGGATAAAATTATTTAGTTTCCAATTGGTTTTTGGTCTATTTTCTCCTGGCCTTATATTGCATGTGATTTTTATTCCGTCATGATCTAAAAAAATACATTTATTATTTCTGCCTTCCTGCATTTGATTTTGAGGTTTTTGTGTCCTAACACATGGTTAATTTTTGTGTAAGTTCCATGGACTGCTGAGAAAAAAGTAAACTCCTTTCTGTCTCCATTTAATTTCCTCCAAAGATCTATCATACCTAACTTTTCTAACATTTTGTTTACCTCCTTAACTTCTTTCTTATTTATTTTGTGGTTTGATTTATCAAGTTCTGAGAGAGGGAGGTTGAGATCCCCCACTATTATAGTTTTGCTGTCTATTTCTTCTTGCATCTCTCTGAACTTTTCCTCTAGGAATTTCCATGCTATATCACTTGGTGCATATATGTTTAGTATTGATATTGCTTCATTATCTATGGTACCCTTTAGGAAAATATAATTTCCTTCTTTGTCTCTTTTAATTAAGTCTATCTTTGCTT
>JAJPUD010001822.1:0-45268 GCA_023553655.1 Myrmecobius fasciatus
AGATGCAGAAAAAGCATTTGATAAAATCCAACATCCATTCCTATTAAAAACATTAGAGAGTATAGGAATTAATGGACTTTTCCTTAAAATAATCGGTAGCATCTATTTAAAACCATCAGCTAGCATCATATGTAATGGTGATAAACTGGAACCATTCCCAATAAGATCAGGGATGAAACAAGGTTGCCCACTATCACCATTACTATTCAATATTGTATTAGAAATGCTAGCCTTGGCAATAAAACAAGAAAAAGAGATTAAAGGAATTAGAGTAGGTCATGAGGAAACCAAATTATCACTCTTTGCAGATGATATGATGGTCTACTTAGAGAACCCTAGAGAATCAACTAAAAAACTATTAGAATTAATCCACAACTTTAGCAAAGTTGCAGGATACAAAATAAATCCACATAAATCATCAGCATTTTTATACATCACCCACAAAATGCAACAGCAAGAGATACAAAGAGAAATTCCATTCAAAATAACTATCGATAGTATAAAATATTTGGGAATATATCTGCCAAGGGAAAGTCAGGATCTATATGAGCAAAACTACAAAACACTCTCCACACAAAAAAAGTCAGATCTAAACAATTGGAAAAACATCAAGTGCTCTTGGATTGGTCGAGCGAATATAATAAAGATGGTAATACTACCTAAACTAATCTATTTATTTAGTGCTATACCAATCAGACTCCCAAGAGATTAACTGACCTAGAAAAAATAACAACAAAATTCATCTGGAAAAACAAAAGGTCAAGAATTTCAAGGGAATTAATGGAAAAAAATGCAAATGAGGGTGGCCTGGGTGTACCAGATCTAAAACTATATTATAAAGCAGTGGTCACCAAAACCATTTGGTACTGGATAAGAAACAGAGTAGTGGATCAGTGGAATAGGTTAGGTTTACAGGACAAAATACTCAATGACAATAGTAATCTAGTGTTTGATAAACCCAAAGACCCCAGTTTTGGGGATAAAAACTCACTATTTGACAAAAACTGCTGGGATAATTGGAAACTAGTATGGAAGAAATTAGGCATTGACCCACACCTAACACCATATACCAAGATAAGGTCAAAATGGATTCATGATCTGGGCATAAAGAATGATATTATAAACAAATTAGAACAATGTAGCATGGTTTACCTCTCAGACCTGTGGAGGGGGAAGGAATTTGTGACCAAAGAAGAACTAGAGGTCATCATTAATCACAAAATAGATGTTTGACTATATCAAGTCAAAAAGTTTTTGTACAAACAAAATGAATGCAGACAAGATTAGAAGGGTAGCAGTTAACTGGGAAATATTTTTACACCCAAAGGTTCTGATATAGGCCTCATTTCTAAAATATATAGATAATTGACTCAAATGTATAAGAATTCAAGCCATTCTTCAACTGATAAATGGTCAAAAGATATGAACAGACAATTTTCAGACGAAGAAATTGAAACTATTTCTAGTCACATGAAAAGGTGCTCCAAGTCACTATTGATCAGAGTAATGCAAATTAAGACAACTCTGAGATACCACTACACACCTGTCAGATTGGCTAAAATGACAGGAAATGATAATGATAACTGTTGGAGGGGATGTGGGAAAACTGGGACACTGATACATTGTTGGTGGAACTGTGAACGGATCCAACCATTCTCCAGAGCAATTTGGAACTATGCTCAAAAAGTTGTCAAACTGTGCATACCATTTGACCCAGCAGTGTTTCTACTGGGCCTATATCCCAAAGAGATTTTAAAGGAGGGAAAGGGACCCACATATGCAAAAATGTTTGTGGCAGCCCTTTTTGTAGTGGCAAGAAACTGGAAATTGAAAGGATGCCCATCAATTGGAGAATGGCTGAACAAATTATGGTATATGAATGTTATGGAATATTATTGTTCTGTAAGAAACGACCAACAGGAGGATTTCAGAGAGGCATGGAGAGACTTGCATGAACTGATGGTGAGTGAAATCAGCAGAACCAGGAGAACATTATACACAGCAACAAGACTATACGATGATCAATTCTGATGGACATGGTTCTCCTCAACAATGATGTGATTCAAACCAGTTGTTCAGCGATGAAGATAGTCATATACATCCAGAGAGAGGCCTGTGGGAACTGAGTGTGAACCAGAACACTGCATTTTAACGCTTTCTGTGAATATTTCCATGCATTTTGTTTTCCTTCTTAGGTTGTTTTTTCTTCTTCTCTTTCTAGATCTGATGTTTCTTGTACAGTAAGATAACTGTATAGATATGTATACATGTATTGGATTTGTCATATAATTTATCCTATTTAGCATGTATTAGATTACCTGTCATCTAGGGGTGGGGGTGGGGGAAGGAGGGGAAAAGCTTGGGAAAAAAAGTTTTTGCAAAGGTCAATGTAGAAAAATCACTCATATGTTTTGTAAATAAAAAGCTTTATGAGGAAATTGACACCCTGAATGGAAAGCTGAGATATGAACCCTGACTTACTTAAGAGCCAGTAAATTTTTTATTTCATTAATAAATGTGAAATTGTCATATTAGCCTTTTGATAAGTTTGCAAATGTAAAGATTTGAGGTTAAGAAATAAAAAAAAGTGAAAGATTTTTCAATTTTAGGTAAAGCCATAGATGCAAAGGATAAAACTGGGGAAAGAGCTATGATCTTATAGTCAAATGACATGTCAGACTCACACCTCTGCCTCTTACTATCTGTGCGACTTTGGGAAAATCATTTCATCTTCCCTAAGTCTTGTTTTCTTTGTGTGTTGGAGTAGATGACCTTAAATGCCTCCCCTAACTTTGATGATTGCAATCAAAGAGTTAAACTTTCAAATCATTCTATTTCAGTATTTATGAATGCAAGAGAAATAATGATCAAATAAAGTTCACATTTGTATTTTTTGGCAGAATGTACACTAAAATCATATTTTTTTGGATTTAGTTTTCTTGAAACATTATTACTAGTGGTATTCTGAATTATAAGTTATAATCAAGGTATGGTTATATAATTTTTTGGAAAGAGTACACATAAAAATACTCAAATAATTTCCTAGTTTCTTCTTAAGAATATCATGGATTTGATCCAAGGTTGTTTTGGCATGTGTAATTAGCCATGTGAAAAGGTTGAGGTTTTAAAATTTTAAGCTGTATTTGATGCATTTATGTGGAAAATTGCTATGGGAAATGGGAAGATAATTTTAAATGCAGGTGAATGGTATGAATTAAAAAAAGAATGGAAAAAAATGAGCTCTGCTTTACAACAACCCCATTTTGGATATGGTTTAGAATAGTGTATTTCTAATCAAATTTCATGGATTTTTCTTTTGTTATCATATAAAACCTATCCTTAGGAAGAAAGATTTGGTGAAGATATTAAGAATTTATGGCACCAGTCATGACATTGGATTAGGTGTGATGTCAGTGGTCACTTCCAGTTGTGAGATTTAGATTCTGTGATGTACCTTTTGTCAGATTTTTTTTAAAGTGGGCTAACGTTTAATTTGACTAATAAAATTATATTAAAATCTCTTTCATGTCATATATATTACATAAGTTTGTTCCAATTAATGCCATTCACTTTGATATGCATTAGCATAATTTTTCAAACTGATTTTTCTAGACTTAGTCTTGTGTTTCTATCATCTTTACCAATTGCTCTATCAATTGTTCTCTGAATCATGATGTTTCCTTTTTATTCTTTCCCCTGTGATGTACAATTTCTTCTCTGATGCAATGTGTTTTTTTCTTTCCTTTTCTTATATTTTTGTTTGCACTTTTTTTTTCGCATCACACATAGATTTGAGACTGTGTCAAAGAAAGACCTGTTGAAAGAGAAAATATAGAAGGTTGATGCTATGATAGATGTTTTCAAATATTTGAGTTGGATAAGGAATTATTATTAGTAGTAGTATAATTAGTTGCTTGGCTATAGAGAGCAGAACTTTGAACAATGAGTAAAGTTTCAGAGCAAATTTAGGCTTGATATGACACAACTTCTTTAACAGCAAAGACAGTCTCTTAAGTTGCCTAGCAGTGGAAGGCTTCTAATGTAATTTTCTATGATATTACAGAAAGAATTTGCTTTTAAATATGAATTTGTCTAGATGACTTTAAAAGTCTTTTTTAACTCTATGATTCTGAAATCTAGCATCCTCTTTCCCTTTTCAAACAAATTCCAAGAAAAGGCTGTCTATATTCATTAGCTCTATTTTTTCCTGTCTCACTCATTCATTCACTCTTCTCATTTCTGAGCTTATCACTCAATTGAGACTTCTCTTTAAAGACAACAATGATACCTTAATTGCAAAATTTTTTTGCTAACTTTTCTGCATTGTTTAATACTCTGGATATTTCTTTTTGCCTCTCTCCTTTCTGGGTTTTTGTTATTTGGTTCTTTTCTTACCTGTCTAAAGATTCCTCAGTTTTCTCTGCTGGATTATCATCCATATCATACTTCTTAATTCTGAATTTACACTACGGTTTTGACTTGAGCTTTCTTTTGTCATATGTTCTTCAGGATTTAATCAGTTCCCATAGGCTTAATTATCATTTCTGTTTTAGTAATTCACAGATTTATATATCCAGCCCAAATCTCTCCTGAACTCTATTTCCATATCACCAATTACCCATTGTGCATTTTGAATTGATTGACTGCTGAACATCTCAAACTCTACATATCCACAATAGTAGTTAATGTTTTTTCTCCCAAACTTACTTTTCCCTCCCTAAATTTCTATTTCTGTTAAGGTTATTACTACTGTCTTAGTCACTTAGGTTCTTAACCTCAATGTAATCTTTTACTTTTCAATTTCCCCCAATCCACAAATACAAGTTGTCAAGTGTTGTTTCTATAACCATGATATCTTAATTTGTTCCCTTCTTTTCACTGCTTTAATTAAAGGCCTCATTATATTTGAGCTGGACAATTGTAATGATCTTCTAATTGTTCTTTTTATTTTCTCTTTCCCCTTTCCAATTCAATTTATCCTCCATATTGTTGTCAAACTTATTTTCTTTAAGTTCAAGCTTGCCCCTAGTCAATAAATTCCAATGCTTCCCTGTAACTTCAAAGATCAAATATATACTCCCCTGGCATTTAAAGCCTTTCATAACCTCAACCATCTTAATTTTCTAGCCTTATTATGTATTCCTCTCTTTCAAATAGTCTATCATTTATTAGGAGCTATATACTATGTGCTGGCATTGAGTTAGAAATACACATGAAAATAAAAAAAAGTACTCCTTTATTTCAAGGAGTTTACAATCTAACAGGGAAAGACAACACACTAAAGGATACTGAAAAGGGGGAAGAGAAGGTACCCTACTCAGCGACAATATGGAAAAGTCAAAGAAATCCCAAAGTAGTGCAGCCAAGTGAGAAATGAGGGGATATTCCAAGCTGAGGTCTGACCTTAAATGGAGGTATTGGAATTCATGGATCCACCTTTCAATCACAGGAACAGAAGGTGGTTATGAGGTGGAGTACAAAGGCTGATGAGATCTTGCAGAGTGATGAGATTTTCCTAATAATAAACTTCCTAGAAATCCTAGAGTAGTGTAACCAAGAGAGAAAAGTCCAATCAGAATGGTCTTTGTGATATTTTTCACACTATACTCTTATTTCTCATCTCCATGCCTTTCCATTTGCTCTCCTGATTCCCTCAGTTGCTAAAACCTTACCTTCATTACTTTCTATCTACTTTGTGCCTAGATATGGGTCTAAAAAGTCTAAAATAGTGATTTTAAGCTTTCATAGCTTAACAAGCATTTATTAAGTGCTTATGAAAGCTTAAGCTTTCATAGTTTAAAATTGCATTGATTTTTGGGAAATTTTATGTAGTTACACATACATATATGCTAATGCATATGTGCAAATTTACATGTGTATACATACCCCGTACATGTCTGTATGTATACATATATATACATATATATGTACACATATACACACACATATATATGTGTATATATATGTGTGTATATATATATATATATATATATATATATATATATATGTATATACACACACACACACACACACACACACACACACATGTTTTGCTCCTTGGCTAGAGTGTAAGCTTCTTGAGGGCAGGAAACATTTCACTTTTGTCTTTGTATCTCCCTGCTTAGCATAAGAACCTAACAAATGTTTGTTCACTGATTTGTGGAATCACACACCTACCAAACTGACTAGGCTTATTGGACTGCTGTAATTTCACATTTCAGGGCTTCAAAGAATCTTAGAGCTTGTCAGCATAGGAGCTTTCTCTGAAGAGGAAGCTTACAACACAAACATTCTGGTCTTTCTTATGGTAGTCTTGTCCATTTGTTATTGTTCAGTCATTCCAGTCATCTCCATTTCTTTATGACCCAATAGATTTTTTTTTGGCAAAGATATTGGAATGATTTATCATTTTCTTCTCCAGCTCTCTTTACAGATGGGGATACTGAGGAAAGAGCGTTGAGGGATTTGCCCAGGGTCACATAGCTAGTAAATGCTTAAAGTCAGATTTGAACTCAGGTCCTCCTGACTCCACCCCTGGCACTCTATCCATTCTATTACCTTGTTGCCCTGGGACATTTTAAATTGTTTGTTGAATTTGTATTCTATAAATCTCCCACAGGGAATCTCCTCTATATGCTAGGACTTTTTGCTATATTTCTTTGTTTTTCTGAAAACCAATTGCATCATATTACAGTCACACCTGTTATGATAATCCCAACATGTATATATCTAAGGAATTGTGAGCAAGTGCCTGAAATGAAGTGGGCCCTGAAACTGAGCAAAATGCAACAGGGAAAAACCAGGATATGTATAAAGACTATTAAACACCTGTGGTGTATAATCACAGTAGAAAAAAAATCCTTATATTGCTCAGCTCAACAGTATCTCTACATCCTTTCCTAAATTGTTCCCCCCCCTTTTTTTGGCTTTGTGCATCTTTCCTGCCTCTCTCCCCCTTTTGGGTTTCTCTCTATTTTCCTTTTTTTTTTCAGGTGGAGTCTATCTTTTGAGATCTTTAAGGCTTTATGATCCCCTACTCATGAGCAGGTGTGCCATTCCTGACAGAGCTCAGACGACAGGCTAGTGTTTGGGAGGATAGGCACAGCTGTGGCATTTTATTAAATGAAGACCAAAAACTAATGAGAGTGTAAATCATCCAGCAAATTGTGCATCATTAATTCTTTATGCCAGTGCAGAGGTAGGTGCATAAAAATCTTCACCTCCCACCAAGTGCCCTGTAAAATCCTCAAATTTATTTTGATAGCTCTACAATGTGGTAAAGCACACAAGACCAAAAACTCTAATAAATTAAACAAAGACATTACAGACAAGATGAGTTGAGTGATATCAGCGGATCTGGTGTCTTATTTTTACAGTTACCTTAGTTTATACATTTAGTAATAAGAGGTGAGTTCTTTGGGTCTTAAAAGAAGGAAGTAGGGAGAAAATGTTTGGCAAGCCTTGAAAGGTTTAAAAATTTCTTTCTTGCTAGCTTCAAGAAAGCAATCACTGATATGACAAGATTATATTTGTTGGCACAAGATTTGTAGCTTGCCAGTGCCATTTTGTAGTATATACTAAATCGAAAACTATCATTCAGTGAGAGATACGCCACATTAAAGCATAACCCCCTTGAGATCAAACAGAATACTTTTTTGACATTGCATTTCAATAACATTTCAGGAGAACAGTCATCTTGCTCCTTTTTTTCCTCCCCATTTAAAGGGGTTGATGGGCTTCTTGAGGTTGTATCTTTGAGATTATATCAAAATAACTAGTCTTCCCCCAACCCTCGCCACATTCATACCTATGATTTCAATAATATAAGAGAATCCTGTTTTGGAAACTCTCCCTACCAACAGAGAGCTAAAATAATCCTTCAGTTTATAGATTTAGAAATATGTCTGGGGCAGGAAGAGTTAAATGACTTGGCCAGTGGTATATACTGAGGATTTATCAGAAAATGGTTAGCAAGCGATGAAGTAAAGCATGGCATAATGGGAAGAACCAAGGAGTTGAAAAAAGGGAGTCTATATTTGAAGACATACTTTTCTATGTTCTAATTATATGTCTCTGAGCAAGTAATTTATTTAATAGTTCAGAGTCCCACTCCTTAACTGTAAAAGGGGGATAATGTTAATCGTATATGGTGGTTATGAGGAAAGTGCTTTGTAAACTCAATAAATGTGAATTATTATTTGTAAAAGACCATCAACTTGGTTATTGATCATCAGACAAATTTAAATAACTGATGGGTTCACTGACTTTTTCATTTGTTAGTTATATTGGTGTGTAACTCTCATACTCTAAATACCTCCAATATAATATATAAGTTCATAAAAGACTTAGAAGCAGAGAAAATTGAAGGTTTGGAATAAAATGTTTGGAATGATGCACAGTTTGTGACTACTCTAATTTTTGTTAATTATTTAGGGGAGACAAATATTGAGTTATCCGTGGTTCCTTAAAAGAACTTCATATTTCGTGTCTCTGCTCCTATATTACTTTGGGGAGCACTGGTGGGCCAGTCAAATGAATTCTTGCTCTTTTGGTTTACAAGCAATTTCCAATGTATAGGACATTCAATTCAGAATCTTATAAACACTTTTCTCACATTTCATAAGCAAATTTGAAAAGTAATTGTTCCCAAAGAAACTAATTCAATATTTAATTAAATAACTATTTTAAACACTTACTATATGGCAATGTATTGTTATTATTAGTACATGAAACCTTAGGTTTCATTCTTAAAAACTCCTAAAGTCTATAATCAAGCAGTTGTTGGAGGTGCAAGAAGAGGACTATATGACACACAGATATTATTTGACTGAAATAAGGATATTTACCAAAAAATGTCAATATTCTATGTTGCAAATTTATTTGCTTACTTAGAATTTATTAAAAGCATCAAAGATATTACTTTATCTTTTGGGGCTCCAATTTCCTCATCTGTAAGATACCCTTCTAAATTTCAATATGTGATTGTCTGAAGTACAAAAGTCTTTGCAAAGTATGAAAGGGGAAAAACAATTTTGATTAGGGCAATCAAAGATATCTTGTTAGAGAAGGTGGCATTTGAGCTGGATCTTGAAGTATGGATACAATTTCAAAAAATAGAGGGGAGGGTGAGTAATGGGGGGGAGAAACATAGCTGATAGAGCATCCCAAAAAAACATGAAGATAGTACTTGATGTGTATTATGGATTATAAGTAGTCCAGTTTGGTTGGAACATGACACACATGTAAGGAAGAAGTTTAAGGTTAGATTAGAAAGGTGAGGAGGTAAGAAGTCATTCAAATTTATATAAGCTAGACTAGGTATTTGAATTATACTTAGTCAATGAGAGCAATTAAAGGGTCGGCTCAGAGGAGTGCCTGGATGTGAGCTGTGAGTAAGAATGACTACTAATCTAGCAGTTGTGTAATAAAGTAAGAATAAACATTTTTAGGTGGAATCTTTTCCTTCATAAGTTCTTGAAGAATAGAAGTAGCAAAATGCCTCTTTGTCAATGAATGAAAACAATTGCATATTATTTCAAAAACAAGACTATTAGGAAATAGATCAATGCCCCAAGTGGGCGACTTCTTCCACTACCACATAATCTTGACATAACAGTAATTTCTCATACAAATTGTTTCTGGGATGATGTACAAAAACAAAACAAGCCCACAAACCATAACCTAGCAATTTAATAATTTGTCATTTTAAATTTAATTAAATGTTCAGGGAGACCAATTCTTATATTGATGCTCAATCCACAGTAGAGAAATGAAACAAGAATAGGAGGAAATCCTTCCTGTGGAATGTCTTTTTTTTTGTTAAGTTATTAGTTTTTTACAGGTGGAGTGATATTGTGGTCTTGGAGCTAGCCTTGGAGTCAGGATGACTCTGGATTCAAGTTTTCCTTTTAACACATTCTAGCTGAGTGACCACAGATAAATAATTTAATTCCTTCAGGAAATAAGTCCTCAGAGAAAGAGAGAGAGAGAACTCTCAAAATCTTAAGTTATAGATATACTGCCTATGGAAAAAAGGTAGAGGGAGTTTCTTACTTCATTGATATCTTTCTTAGGTCAAAACCATTAGCTTTTCTACTCCTAGATTTTCCAGTGGGGTTGGGGAAGAGGAGGAAGGCAATAGCAGCAGTGCAGTTAACTGTATAAAATGCTAACAACACCAATAAAAGGGAA
Organism: Myrmecobius fasciatus; assembly: GCA_023553655.1. NCBI lineage: Eukaryota > Metazoa > Chordata > Mammalia > Dasyuromorphia > Myrmecobiidae > Myrmecobius > Myrmecobius fasciatus. The sequence goes on from JAJPUD010001822.1 coordinate 10,192, forward strand.
GAAATACTGTATTCTTCAAGAAGTCTTTTTTTTTTTAAAAGTTTGATTTTTCTATTTCTCTTCTATCCTCATGGTTTTGATTAGAAAAAATAAGGGATCCCTTTGAGAGGTTGGTTTTGAGATCTTAATTCACACTCCTATCTAGTTTTACTCTCATGATTGAAACAAATACTTAGGGGAAAAATCTAGTGCTATATAGAACTAGGCTTATATATTAGCAGTTTAGCAGTTTCAAATTTGAGAAAACTGTTGATGAATTACATCTACTGGATATTAATTAAAGGATTTGTGAAAAATAAAGCATTGACAGAACATAGGAAATTACTGAGTATTTTAAAATCAAGTAAGTCTAAATGGACAGTCTAGCATATATATGCCTAACTTCATACTATCATGCATAGATTTAGCCAATAAAATAAAACATCTTTATAATGAGAGAATTCTGTATTGATCTCATTGTTACCTTTCATTTCAACAACTTTATTGATTTCTGCACATGAAGTATTTTCAATGTGTAGCATTAAAAATTCCATCAACTCTTATGTCACTGCTTTGTTTAAATTCTTTTATACCTTGTTCTTCTTTCCTTTAATTTGCTTGTGTGAAGTGGGTTGAGGGGATATGCAGTGAAGAGGAAAAAGAGCCTTAGTATCTTAGAGGGCAATAAGGGTCAATAATAAATTGGCAAACAATATGCCAAATATTATAAACCTTGTCATATCCTTCCATCAACCTGCTCCATCTCCTTTCTGCAGCTATTGAAATGCTGCATATGTTTTAGGGCTGAACCCAAATATAACCTTTTCTAAGAACATTTCTCCAATCTTCCCTAATCAGATATGATTTCTTCTTTTCCTTTGTGAAGAATTTTTGCTTCTTTCTTATACTCTTAGGTATGTTTAAAGAATCCTAAGACATGTCTTTCTCTAGCTTAACCCATGCCAAGGAGAATAGTCTCATCGTGTTTTTGCTGTAAAAGGACAATAAAGCCTTTGCTTTAAGGAGTTATAGCTTTCTCTTTATGTATTTATAGCAAGCAATATCAATTTGTTCCCTAGGGTAGCATTTGCAATTTTAAAAGTACTAAATAAAAGACATACCTTATATGGAGAGGGAGTATTGAATGTCAGAGACCAGACATTAAGGAATGTATCACAGCAGTCAAAGTTCTGTTGACCTTACCATTGCATAGGTGTTGGTAGTGACAGGGGAAGTGATAACAGCATTAAAAATAAATCAAGAAACATTTTTTTAAAAGTGTCAGTTTTTTCCTGTTCTATTCCTTTTCTTTTGCTCTAAATGTTCTATCTGTGACATTGTGGGACTTGCGGAAAGAAACACTGTCCTGGGAGTTGGAAAAATACTGAGTAGCTTTGAGACTCAATGAAAATCACTTCATGTATATCTCTGCTTCATTTTTCTCATCTGTAAAATGAGGAATTTGGAATAGACCTACTCTCAAGCCCTAGATCTAAAGATAATAAGTTCAACCCTATGTTGAAATGCTGAAGTTGCCTTTTTCATGGTTTACTTTTAGTCTTAAATGAATTCTCTTTTTTTTCTATTTAGTGTATATATATATGTATATATATAAATAATTTCCAATTATGTGTAAAAACAATTAACATTTAATTTAACATTTTTGAGTTCTAAATTGTCTTTTTATTTCTCTGTATTTCCCCCCATTGAGAAGGGCAGCAAGTTGATATAGATTATATGTATGCAGCTATGAAAAGCATATTTACATTTTAGTCATGTTGCAAAACACTTATATACAAGCATATACACAAGAAAAGGAAAAAAGTAAAAAAAAAAAAGCATACTTTGATGTGCATTGAGACTCTCTGGAGATGGATAGTTTTTTTCATCTTAAGTTCTTCCGAATTGTCTTGGATCATTGTATTGCTGAGAATAGTTACATCTGTCATAGTTGATCATCATACAATATGGTGTTTATTATATACTATGTTCTACTTCATTCTGCATCAGCTCATGTAAATATTTTCGTTTTTTTTTTTTGAGAGCTCTCCACTTGTCATTTTTTTGTAACAGAATAGTGATCAAGTACAATCCTATACAACTTGTTTAGCCATTCCCTGATGGGTATCCTCTCAAAATCCAGTTTATTGTCACTAATAAGAGTTTCTATAAATATTTTTATAATATAGATTTTTTATTTCGTTTTTTATCTCTTTGGAATAGAGACCTAGTAATGATATTGCTAGGTGCAAGGGTATGCATGGTTTCATAGCTGTTTGGGTAGAATTACAAATTACTCTTCAGAATTTTTGAATCAGTTCACAACTCCACTAATAAAGCGTTAGCATCTTAATTTCCCCTCATCCCCTCCAACTGCTACCGTTAGCCAATCTGTTAAGTGTGAAATGGTATCTCAGAATTGTTTTAATTTGCATTTCATTAATTAATCATGATCCAAGCTATTTTTTCAGATGATTATAGTTTTGATTACTTCCTCTAAAGTTGCTTATTCATATCCTTTGACTATATCAACTAGGAAGTGACTTGTATTCTCATAAATTTGTCTCTGTTTTCTATATATTTGAGCAATAAAGTCTTTTTCAGAGTAACTTGTTATAAATTTTTTCACATTTATGATTACTTACTGTATATTTTCCTGCATCCTATCCCTCTCTCCCCATCCAGCCCCTTTTATCTTTTTTTTTTTTTTGCTTTTTGATGAGGCAATTGAGGTTAAGTGACTTGCCCAGGGTCACACAGCTAGGGAATGTTAAGTGTCTGAGACCAGATTTGAACTCAGGTCTTCCTGACTTCAGGGCTGGTGCTCTATCCACTGTGCCACCTAGCTGCCCCCTGCCCCTTTTATCTTACTCTTTATTTCCTTTCACCCTGCTCATTTTCAAAAGTGTTTTTCTTCTATCATATTCTCCAATCTGTCCTCTTTTATGAAGATCAGTTTCCCTCTGCCTTATCTCCTTTTACTCTTGCACCCAACTTAATGTTATTCTCTCTTTGGGCCAATTTCTGTGAGAGTAAGACTGAAGCATTTTCTGCAACCCTTCCCTGGATCGCCTCCATTGTAAAAACTCTTGTACCTCTTTTTTTGTGAGATGATTTACCCCATTCCACCTCTCCCTTTCCCTTCTCCCAGTGCATTCCTTTTTCTCAGCCCTTACTTTTATTTTTAAGCTATCACCCCTTCATAGTCAACTCACACTCTTGCTTTCTACCTATATGTTCTCCTTTTAACTGCCTAATATTGAGAAAGTTCATAGTTACAAGTATTATTTCCCCATGTAGGAATCTTTATGATTTCTCTTTCATGTTTACTTTTTTTATGCTTCTCTTGAGTTTTGTACTTGAAAGTCAAATTTTTATTCAGTACTGGTCTTTTCGTCAAAAATGCTTGAAACTTCTCAATTTCATTGAATATTCACTTTTCCTCCTGAAGGTTTATACTCAGTTTTGCTGAATAGCGGATTTTTTAATTGTAATATGACCTTCTTTATCTTCCATAATACCATATTTCAAGCTTTTCAATCTTTTAAGATAGAAGGTGCTAAGTCTTGTCCTATCCTGATTGTGACTCTACAATTCTTTATGGCTTCTTATAATATTTTCTTCTTGGCCTGAATCTTGGTTCACTTTGGGGACAAACTTTTAGGATGTGATCAATGGATTCTTTCAATTTCTATTTTACCATCTGGTTTTACAATATCAGAATAGTTTTCTTTGATAGTTCCTTGAAAGATGATGTATAGGTTTTTTTTTTTTGATCATGGCTTTCAGGTAGTCCAATAATTCTAAGACTGTCTCTCCTTGATCTGTTTTCCAGTTCAGTTGTTTTCCTAAACTGACATTTTACATTTTCTCCCATTTTTTTCATTCTTATGATTTTGTTTTATTGTTTCTTGATGACTCACAGAATCATTAATTTCCATTTGCTCAATTCAGTTTTCTTAAGGAAATATTTTCTTTAGTAAATGTTTGTACCTCTTTCCCCCCAATTTGATACATTCTACTTTTTAAAAAGTTTTCTTTAATGAATATATATATCCATATATGAATATATACATACATATATATTACATACATACATATATATATACAATGAATATTCATATATGGATATGTATATATACATATATATATATTCCATTGCAGCCAATTTCTGTTTTTGGCAAGTTCTTTTCAGTGAATTTTTGTCTCTCTCTCTATATATATACATATATATATTCAATTTTGCTAATTTCTTTTTTTTTAAGGAGTTCCCCTCAATAGATTTTTATGAGACTTTAACATTTGGCCCATTCTGTTTCTTAAGGTGTTATTTTCTTCAGTATTTTTGTGCTTTCTTTTTTCTAAGCTGTTGACTCTTTTTTTTTCATGTTTTTCTTGTATCACTCATTTCTTTCCCCATTTTTCCTTTACCTCTCTTATTTGACTTAAAAAAATTCTTACCTTTTTCCAGGGATTCTTTTTTTGGGGTGAGACCAATTAATATTTTTCTTTTAGACTCTGGATGTAGCAGTTTTGACTTCATTTTGAATTTATGTTTTGATCTTCCCTGTCACCGTAATAACTTTCCATAGTTAGGTTGTTTTTTTTGGTTGTCATTGTTTGTTCATTTTCCAGTCTATTTCTTGATTTTTAACTTTACTTTAAAGTTGAGTTCTGCTCCCAAGGTCAAGGGGGCACCATCCCAAACTTTGTTTTTTTTGCATAGTTGTTTTCAGAGTTAGTTCTGTAAGTTTTCAGTTCTTCCAATAATCTAAAGAGAAATGTGTTTATTACCCTCTTAGCGTATGCTTTGATTTATGAGCAACCACAAACTCTCTTTTCTATCCTGGAGATGTGACTAGAGACCCTATTCCCATAGTCACATGCTCTGGTGAGCTAATGCTCCTCCTTGTTTTGGGATTAAGAACTGAAACTATATATGGGCAACATAACAGAGTTCTGCACCCAGTGCCAGCAAATTGCCTGTGATCTCTTTCTGATCATCTCTCTGACCTTACTATCTGAGTGCTGAGAACTCTAAAAGCCCCTGCTCACAATACAATTGTCCCCAAGGATTGTTGTTACCCCTTGATTGAATTCTCACTTAGATTTAGAAATTGCTCTCAGCATGTCTAATAACAGCAGAAATGAACAATAAGAGAATCTTTTATGTTGCTTTCTACTTAACACAATTTTTAATTTATAAGTGTTTTTCATAGGAAGCATTATTTAAAGTGGAAGCATTCTACTGGCAGGAGATGCTGTCCGTAGCATTCTCTGTCCAGTCTATTATATGTTTATTATCCTCAGTGGGGTTGGATAATCAGAAGTATGATATATGCCACTTTCGGAGTATTTGGAGTTAGGCTTATATTTTAAGTAATTTGGATAATATAGAAAATTCATATAGTTATATGAATTTATTTATAGTCAGAAATCAAATATATCTGGGGAGGGAAGTCTAGTTTAAAAATTGAGGTAAAAGAACTGCTTCTTTATTTGCAAAGGTCAATAAAGTTTTCAACACTTGAAACATTTAATTGATGAAGGTGTGGAAAGGATTTCCTCATATGTTGAAAGTCAACACTTAATATAGAAACCCCCCCCAATAGTAAAGATGATTCACTTCAGATAATATTCTATTGTTTACAATGTGCTTTACATACATATATTATCTCACTCAAGCTTACTGTTAATCTGTAGATTAAGTATCAGTGTTATTATTAACTTAATTTTATAGATGAGGAAACAAGTTTAAAGGGAATAAGTGATTTTTCTATAAGGTCACAAACCACAGACAGAATTTGAACTCAGGTCTTCTTGACTGTAGAATTTTCTGAGTCAAAACCTTTAGTCATTACACTATATAGGCACTTAAATATTTTACTATATAAATATTATAAGCAAATTATTACTCTGAACCGAATTAAAAAATTTTTAAAAATCTCATTTCATAGTTAAAGAAACTGAAGTTAAATAATTCACTTAAAGTCAAACTGCTATTTAATGGAAGAATATCAACTAAAACTTGTTCCCATTGTTCTTCCTGTCTGTGGAGCTACTGTTCCTAATTTTGAAAATAATTGTTTCATAAATATATTCTAAAAGTCGTTCTGCTCTGTAAATGGATGTGGGGATTAAAGAGAAAATACAAAGATGATAAGGGAGAAACTTGACTTTTTTTTTCCAGAATGACTTGAAGAGGTCATTAGTCCAATTTCCTTCCTCTAAATAGGGTTTCACAAAAACTGTCTTGGATATGTTGCCATTGATTCTTTTGTGAATAGAGTTCTGGGCCTCTTTTGATAAGTCAGGCATATTTAGCAAATGATACCAATAAGAAGTGGTTGATTCCTTATATTCTTCTTGTTCCTTATGGAAGTCTTTAATTCCATTGGAGCACATAATGAACTATAATTTTAATACTTAGAACATCACTATAGGACAAATTGGCAGAATAAGAAAGCAGTTGGGATAAGTAGAAATAATTCTGCAATTATGAGGGGAAGACCTGAGTTCAAATCCCAACTCTGTCCTTTATTACCTTTGTAACTTTGAGCAAAGTTCCCCTACCCACCTTCTTGGGGCCCCAGTTCCCTTCTCTGTAAAGTGAAGGGTTTGGACTCTTAAGAGCTTTTTCAGTGCTAAATCCATAATTCTAGAAGTAAAAAGACATATTCCAGTCTTGGCTCTGTCATTAATTCATTTTTGTTTAAGTTCTTTCATTTTTCTGGACCTTGGATTTCTCATCTACCAAATGAGACAATTAGACCAGATGCTTTCTCAGAATCATTGTATTCAGATTATGTGAAGCAAATGATTTCCAAGCAAAGATTGTATAGAGGAAATTATTTTGATTTGATTAATTTAGAATATTATTATGAGGTACTACTTTAAGGCATTATAAATAAAAAGCCACACTTTTCCACCATGATCTGTATAATATTATAGATACTAGATTGTGCTAATGAAGGTAGAACAGCTTTTCTTTTCAACATTACCACTCAAGAAAATAGAGAAGGAACAGTATTATCTATTCTGCACTAATCATGCAAAAATATTGAGCTAGTATTGATCCAAGTTGTGTTTGAGAATAAAAAATTCCTTGACAAAGCTAAGTGAAGGGGTAGATACAGTTACAAAAGTGCAGAAACTATCTGTGTCATCACAAAAATGCATTTTTCAAGGACATAAACATATCATTCCTGACAGCAGGTATTTTATTAGACCACTAAGCCTTTCCTGTCTCAAATTTTGTAAAGATTTGTTAAGTCAAATTTTCTTAGATGAGTTGTTCCCCTATTTCTTCACATACCTGCAACCAATAGCTTAATTTGGATTTTTCTTTGCCATTTGGAATGGAAAGAAGTGATAAGAAGATCTTGTCAATTCTGTTTCGTAAAGAAATTAAGGGCAAGAGCCCAATATTTAGGTATTGTCAATATTCTCAGAGCTTGTGAGAGAAAATGAAGCTGATCCAAATGTATTGATAAGAAATTAAAAATCAGTCTGGGAAGCACACTTCCATTTCCTCTCTTTTTTAACATACAGAATTGCCCTGGAAAAACTGCTGCATTAGAGAATAGCACAGAATGATATTCTAAAGGCCATTCTGTTGTTGTTAATGGAATTTGGAGGAAAGGAGGGGAAGTACACGATTAAAGAGAAGATGGAATGCTTTTTTTTTCATTTTGTCAAATGACTGTTTATATTGGGCAATGTTGCAGGCTTGTAGGTTCAGGCTGTAAGTTCTTCAAATCAGAAGTGCCATTTAAAATATAATAGAAGACTGTATAGGCAAGTCATTTATAAAAATGAAAAAAATTCCTCTCTACTTTTGAACAGAAGAAGTTTCTTACTTCTGAAATCTAGAAGGTTTCTGTTTGGATTAAGGAAATGAAATCTAAGAATTGGCATAGTCTATCAATTTAAATGTATTATTCTAGTTATGAAATTAGTAGATTGAATGCTTTATTTGTCTTGATATAGATTCAATCCTAATAGGGTTATCAAAACTTACATTTATTTGTATCTATCCATCTTAGAGCAAATCAGACAGAATTCAGCATCACATTTCCCGCATGGGATAAATGATATAACATTGAATTCTAAATCAGAACATTCCTTTTTCCATTACCATTTTTAGTTGGAAAAACACAAAGCACTTTTTTTAGTGTGCTATGTCATTAATTCTAGATAAATTTCTTAATATAGATAAGTAACTATTATAACTCCTATTTCAACATTGCTCAATTGAGGCACTGAATTAATTGGTTTTTCAAAGTCAAAGAACAGCTAGAACAAGTGATCTAATTTAAGACTTCAGACTGTCTAATATTATCATTATTATTATCCTTGCCATCAGTGTCTTTCTTAGGGCTTAGGGTATGCATACATGGTGATGGTGTAACCAAATGTGAAAATGGCAAAGTCAGGGATCGAATCATTGTTTAGTTTAAGTCTAATAAATTTATCTAATACACTATTTACAGATGTATGAAGAAAACTAAACCAGTTAATTTTTTAGGCTTAGATTGCAAATTTTCCCAATAAATGGAGCATAGAATAATTTACTTGTCAGATCTATGTATGAAGGAAGAATTTATGACCAAACAAGAGTTAGAGAGCATTATGAGATATAAAATGGATTATTTTGATTATATTAAACTTAAAAAATTTTGCATGATGAAAACTGATAGTTTTGCAGAAGGAAAACAAATCTGGGGAAATTTTTAAAATTTCTCTAATAAAGGTCTCATTTCTCAAATATATAGAGAACTAAGTAAAATTTATGGAAATACAAGTCATTTCCCAGTCAAAGGATATGAATAGGCAGTTTTCAGATGAACAAATCAAAGCTATCTATAGTCATATAAAAATGCTCTAAATCAATACTGATTAGAGATATGGAAATTAAAATAACTATCAGATACCACTTCATACCTATCAGATAAGGCTAACATGACAGAAAAGGAAAATGATAAATATTGGAGTGAATATGGGAAAAATGGAACATTAATATACTCTTGGTGAAGTTGTAAACTGATCCCACCATAGTGGATAGCAATGTGGAGTTATGTCAAAAGGGCTTGAACCTGTGGATACCTTTTGCCTCAGCAATAACTCTAGTAGGTCTCTATCACAAAAAAATAAAAAAAAGGAAAGCACCATCTGTATAAAGATATTTACAGCAGTTCTTTTTGTACTCTCAAAGAATTGGAAATTGAGGGAATATTTATCAATTGGGGAATGACTGAATAAGTTATGATATATGATTGTGATGGAATACTATTTTGATGTAAGAAATGACAAGTAGAAAAACCTGGAAAGACTTCCATGAAATGATCCAAAGTGAAGTGAGCAGAATCAGAAGAACATTTACTGTTACAGCACTACTGTATGATGATCAATTGGGAACGACTAAGCTATGTTCTGAAGAACTTTTAATGAAAAATGCTATCCATTTTATACCAGGAATGCTGGGCTGGCTCAATTCCAATGGTCTTGTGATGGAGAGAACCATCTGTATCCAGAAAGAGGATTTTTGGGGCTGAATATGGATCACAATACAGTATTTTCACCTTTTTATTATTGTTTGCTTGCTTTTTTTTTCTTTCTCATTTTTTTCCTTTTTGATCTGATTTTTCTGTGCAGCATGATAAGTTTGGAAAACTCTATAGAAGAACTGCACGTGTTTACTATATAATGGATTACTTCCTGTCTGGGGCAGAGGGGTGAGAGAAAGGGAGGAAGAAAAATTCAGAACACAAGGTTTTGAAAGGATGAATGTTGAAAGCTATATTTGCATATATTTTGAAAATAAAGAAGCTATTATTAAAAAAGAAAAAGAAAAAGAACAATGCTATCTATAATAAGAAGAATTTATGAGGAAAAAATTCAGGGGATAGTAATCATTGATCCCAGACAAAGGTAAAGCTGAAATACATTTAATCAAAAGAGAAAAGCAGAGAAACTATACTCTGTCAGCCATATTAATCAATATTGTTTTAGATCATTTAAAATAACTAAATAGATAAGGTTGGGATATAGCTGTGGAATAGGAAATGATGAATTGGTGGATTTAGTAAAATATGGAAAAAAATTGGGCTTATGAAGGATGTTATCTATCTTCAGAGAAATAGAAAACATAGTACAGTCTTACATAGGTGTATATGAATATATATGTGTACATAAGTATACGATTATATATCTATGTATATGTATGCTTATGGATATGCATATATGTATATGTGTATATGTAATATATATATATATATATATATGATATGTTTGTATACCCTTAATTGTAACTTTCTTAGGGGAGGTAGAGATGGAAGAAGAAAGGGGAAATAAAGAATAAAGTAAAAAAGTACACAGCAGAGAACAAAAGAAAACTTAAAAGGAAGCAAAGAAGAAATGGATAGCTCTTGAACACAATGTATGATATTATTATTATAGGCTTTCTTGAAATGGAAATTTATTCTCATATTTTGAATTCTCTGTTTTGCTGTTCATATAGCAATGTTTTTCAATTTTTATTCTTTGTTTCTTTCTCTTGTCTTTTTAATTTTTAATTTTGTAGTTGTTTTAAATAAATAAAACATTTTTTAAAATTTTAAAAAGAAAAAAAATGCTATCCACTTCTAGAAAAAGAATTGATAATCTGCATGCAGATCAAAGCATACTGTTTTTCACTTTTTCTTTTTTTTGTCTGTCTTTCACAGTATGACTAATACAGAAATATGTTTTGCATGATTGCACACATATAAGCTATATGGGTGAGGTGAGGAAAGAAGGGAGAAAATTTGGAACTCAAAATTTAAAAAAAATTGTTTTTATATATAATTAGGAAAAAACACTTTAAAAATGATTGCGGAACTGATTGCTGCCTTTTTGAACAATGACTGAACTGACAAATGGCATATAATAACTCATGTTTAATTCATCCTTTAAAAAGGGTTTTATGTATATCGCTTCATTTGAACTCATAATAATTCAATTATGTAGGAAGGCAGATATGTTTATGAGAGCTATCCAAAAGAATCACAGAGGACCAATAACTGAGAATCTTTTTTTTTTCCAACTTCTATGGAAAATAAGGGAAATGTTCCAGTAATCTGAATATTATGTTTTTACACTAAGCCTAACTTATGACCATCCATTCTCAAAGTATAGACTGATCTTTGTTTTACAAGATAAAGTAAAGAGAATTGGAGAATACTTCATTGTTCTACATGATTAATGAGGAGAGTCTACATCTACAATGATCAGGGAGAGTGAAATGTTCCTAAAGAAAAGGGGAGAAGATAAGAAAGTCCCTCATGATAAAACATATTAAAGAAAAGATCTTTGGAGAAAGAAGGGAGTCTTGGAATTTAGCAGCTCTGAATTCTGGAAGCTAGAAAATAGGAGAATGTAACCCAGAAGAGAAAGGGAAGAAGACTACTAAATAATTGGTGCTAAGTAACAGATATGAGGGTATTCCATATGGAAAGGATTTGTCCTTTGCCTATTTTATATCCCTAGTGCTTAACAGAATATCTGGCACTTAGTAGGTAATTTTAAAATGTTTATTGATTGATTGATTGATTGATGCAGACCCTTTGAGGAGAAAACAGCTGCTGGCTCTTAAAGGAATTATAATGAAGATGTATAGATAACATCAGGTGAGATGACAGCTGGCCAAAGAAAGGAGAGAATAATGGTTGGCAACCCCATATTGAGGTTACCAAAGAAGCCAGTTGTTCATTGAACATTTATAATTTCTTAATAAAATATAACATTATCCTAATGTATTTAAATATTTAGGAAATATCAGGTTTACTGATGCATTAATTTATTTCTCACATTAATGCATTAACCATCCACTAAGGGATGTTTATTTATTTATTTATTTTAAAGTTTTAAGAGTTACTGAAAATCAATCCAGTGCAACATTTTGCTCTAAATCATGCCTATCAGACTACTGGATGTTCTGGCCATGAACATAGGACATATTTTCCCTTACCATTTAAAAATGTCTTTTGTATTCCTTTGTTACAAGTGACCGAATCAACTACAAAGTTTTACAAATCTGTTATTAGAAAAATCATTAAGGGAAACAGAACAAATGGAGTAACTCAAGAAATAATAAGTCTAAATGAATTCTCCAAATCAATGGGAATCATATCTAACTAATATTGTTAGAGCAGAAAGGCCATTTTCATGTTGCCAGCACTAACACATATTTATTCAAATAATAATTTTCTCTTGTAGATAGTGCCCTGGATTTGATTTATTTCTCTGTCGAAGTAAATGTGAAAAACTGCCAAACCTCAGGAAATAAATTGAAACTATCTCATATATGTTTTCACCACAGGCATTGAGAAAAGAACATTTTATCCTCTTAATGGGCCGCAGAGACAGAGGATTATTATATGGATCATCCTTTCAGAGGAATAAGAATTTTTAAAGTTTAGACAAATGAGGCAATGGAAATGGGAGGCAAAGGAATACTCTCTAGATTTGAGTTTTATTTTAAATGATGCTGATTTTTAGTATTATCACTATTTACCCTTTAGCTCAGACTAAATGACTTCTTGGTTCTAAACCATTTTTGTATTTTTTTTAATGAAAAAAGGAGAATAAATGAGCTTTAGAGAGGTGTATTATGTTTGGATAAGAAATAGAAGTAGATATTTTGTTAGTAAATGGAGGGGAAGCTCTCAGTTGTCAGTTGGGAAGGCAAAAGTGCCTATCTTTTGATAATTTCAAAAATGTAAATACAAACTAGGTTTCTAGTACAACTTCATCTATTCCTCAGATACCATAGGTGTGTAGCATAGCACTACAAACTTAGAAAGTCAGTCTTAGTACAGTCACCAGATAAGATTTCCATGTGCAACATGACCTTTCTTTTATTTAGAAAGGAAACATGAAGTGATTTTGGTGATATTTGATTTGCATATTTAACTGCAGTGAGAAAAGAGTTGTGTGTATGGCAGTTAGGGTATGAAGGGGAAAAATACACTAAGATTTACCTGAAAAACTAGTGAAATGAATCAAAGAAAAAAATATTTTTTGGTGGATATTTGCCAGAAACAGTCTTCTGCATGGGTGATATAAGTGATTGCTTGATGTCCTTAACAAAATGGGACTCCCCATGGAACATCCTACTATCCATATTGATGACATGAATTTTATTAACATATCCATTATATGCTAATGAAGTCAATAGGATTATTATAAGTGGGGGAGTTTTTTCATCATTAATAGATAGTGGTGAATGAATATGAAGCCAATGCAAAAGGCACAGACTTTAGTCTATTTCCATTGAAGTTTTCTCCTTAGGGGAAATTCAGGATCTTCTAGGCCCATTTCTGTCCTTTCTTGAGGTCATAAAGTAGTGTTGATAAATATGTTTGAAAAGACAATCTGATTCTTCACTACATTGATTCTTCCCTATATCTTCCTTCTATTCTTTTTCTCCTTATAGAAGAACCAAAGTTGAGGTTGTTCTAGAATATTTTCTATCTTCTCATTTAAAAAAAATGTAAAAGCCTATAAGAAAACACTGGAATGAAATTTCCATTTGATATACAGAAAATAATGAATAGATTCATTCATTTTTTTCTTAGTTTCCATTGTACAGATTAAGCCTTCAGATCCTGTTGTTTGGTGGTTTTTGTTTGTTCATTTGTTATTTATTTATTTTTCATTTCATTACCTCTTTTAGAATAATAATAGCTTCTGGTTAATCAAAGACTCTAAAATTCACCAAAACCAATTATATGCTGATAACATTAGATCTGTGATTCAATTAAATTCCACAAGCAATTGATTAAATGCTTATTATATATCACACAGGTACATAGGTGATAGGGAAGCTAGGTCAGGCAGTGGATGAAGCATTGGAATTGGAAAGGAAAAATATTTTCATGAATTCAAATCTGGCCTCAGATACTTGCAAGGTATGTGACCCTGGGTCAGTCAATTAATCATGTTAATCTCATTTCCTTTTATATAAAAATGAGCTGAAGAAAGAAATGGTAAATGGGTCCATTATCTTTGCCAATAAACTCCCAAATGGGTCACAAAGAGTTGGATGTTAACAAAATGACTAAGCAATGGCAATATACAAATGAGGATGGAAAAGAACAAATAATTTATATTCTCAAAAAAATTATATGAAGGTAGGAAAACTAAAAAAAGAGAAGTAAATACAAATTATAGAATAAAGGTAAGGATAGGAACTTGAATTTGATTTAATAGAGAGAACATGCAGATGAGGAAATTACGTTTACTAATGCAAGTTGGGACTTCCTTTGCAACTTAGGGTCTTTAGAGAATTACGCACAGAAAATCTGAATAGTTCAATAAGAGTCACAGAATGATTATGTTTCAGAAGAGGAACTTGTATTGAGGTCTCCCTGACTTTGAGGCAAGCTCTTTAGCCTCTATATTGTGCCTCAAAACCAAAATATGTCCAAAGTCCATATTTCAGGCCTGGGAAAGTATTTATAGCCTGAATTGAGACTTGAATGGAATTCAAGGGGTAGAAATTATGCAGGAGAGCATTTTACATATAGGGAAAATATGAATCTTTCTTGTTTATCATGATATCATGGTGCCTTCTAGTTAAATGCCTCAATGTATTTATATAGTTTAACATTTAGAAGGTTATATAATACATAAAAACTCAAATTAACAAATAATCTGAACAAAGATCATTGAGAAAAAGGAAGTTTAGAAGTATTTCAAAATACTTTGTTAGAAAAATGACATTCTACTATTAAACCTTATGTAAATGTAGCAAAGGGGCAACTATTTTTTTTCTTTAAAATTTTTTTTAATAATAGCTTTTTTATTTTCAGAATACACACAAAGATGGTTTTCAACATACATCATTGCTAAATCTTATGTTCCAAATTTTTCTCTCTCCCTTCCCCCCACACCCTTCTCTTAGATAGTAATTAATCCCCTGTAGGTTAAACATATTTTCTCATTTGTCATGTTGCTCAAGAAAAATCAAATCAAAAAGGGGAAAAAATAACAATAGTTGATAGAGGAGTTGTACACTTCCAGTCCAAATGACTGAGAATGCACTAGCCATTTTTTGTCAGATACTAAAAACAAACAAACAAAAACAAACAAGCAAAAAAAACCCTTCTTGTAATTTATCAACTCTGAAAATCTGTAGTAGAGAAGTAAAAGTGTCATAAAGGGAAAGAAAATTTATATGTTCCCTGTCCCCCTCTCCTTTTTTTGGTCCTCATTGTTCTAGAATGTCTTCCTTCTAAGGTGAGATTCATTGATTAACAATGAAGAAGTTATTTTTCTTAGAAGACTTAGAAAGACATTTGACTACTTCAAGAGAAATTTTATTAAATAGTACCTCAGTGTTCCAAAAGTTTTGGTGTACTTTACAAAATGCCTAACTTGCTCCCAGGGAATGGAGATTTTCAACTATTCTCATTTTGCAACTTGTAAATTTTTCTTAATTTTATAATTCAATATTTGTGAATGCAATCAGCTTGTAACTGTTCCTGCCAATGCTATGTATTACTGATGTGAATGGATAATTGAAATCATAGGATAATCTGTCCAGATGGAAAAAGCCAAGATTTCTTATCTCAGTTAACCTGTCCCTTTAAGAAAGACAAATAGAAAAAGTAATGGATAGAGTCACAATTGCTCAGAAAATGGAACAGAGACAGAAATGGAGTAGGTCATTGACACATTTTCATGGACTGCAATCCTATGGATAAATTTAAACATTGGGAAAACCTGGTTAATTCATCAAAATATCAGCAAAGCTCTTTCTAGAGAATGAAAGAAAAAAAGCAGATCATGTTCTTGGTCTCAATTACCATTGTTCTAAAAGCACTGTATCTCCCTTTAAAAAATAAGAAAGAAAAACAAAGCAAAACAATTCAAAAATGCTCTTGGCTTACAGACTTTTGACAATAGATCACTATCCCCTGTTCTTTCTTCATGTGGTTGAGCTCTCATTAAAAATGCCCTTTAAGGTATGTGATTTGGATTCTATTGAAAATTTTCTCTGCCATTACATTTAGATGGATTGCTTTTATTTCAAATCTCACCAACGGCCTTTCCCTTACATGCATTTCTCTTACACAATATCATGATCATTTTCCCAATTTTCAAATACCACAGTATTTTGAAATAATACTTATGCATGTTTTTACTCTCATAAATTTTGTGTTACATATTTTTGTAATTCATTTTAGAGAAAAATGTTGAGCATTTCCCACAAATATTGTCTTTTCTATTTTTTGGAAACCACTACATTGCTCTTAGAGATTGTGCTTTGTCTTTCCTGGGGAAGATTAAGTATTAAAGAAGCAGTTTGTATTGTACCTTTCATTGGATTAAGTTCAGTTCAGTTTTTTTTTTTTTTGATTCCTTTATTCCTTTTTGGAAGCCTTACCTGAAGGTATAGGATTCTGGAATGTGTGTGTTTTTATGTAGAGATACTAGAAGTAAACTGACTTTTAGCAGATAGTTAGTCCTTGTTCAGTAGGTTAAGCATCATACTTCAAATGAAAGGAATTGTAATAAAGGTTAATACTACTTTTAAATTGTTTTGAGAATCATCTTTTTCCTCTGCTGTCTCACAAACATACTCAAAGTATTATATTTTTTTCACTTCAAGAAATCTTCAGGAACTTGGGGATTAGCTAAAGGAAGGGCAAAATATCAAGAGATTTTGATTTCATCGAACTTTGTCAATGATTTTTGTGAAGCTCTGAATGAGTTTCTGGCCTTTTGTACATGTGACTGAGAATCTAAAAGATTAATGAATACTGCTGACCTACTTCACAGGACATAGTGTAATAAACCTCAAAGAGCTAAAAAAAGTAAGTTATTATTTTCAACTAGGAACTTATTCACATGATTTCTTTCCCCATTTTCCTTGTTTTGGAATGAAGATATTAGAAAAGGGGTCAGGGAGAAATTTTGTAAGCAAATAAGATGACAATCTTTACCTGCCAGTGGATATTCAAATCTCAGTGGATGTCCTTTTAATTGAAATAACATCTGTTAGAAAGAGGAAAGCATTTCTCAGGCTCCTGTAGATTGCCTCTTGGGAGTATAGATAACTGAGCAGCAGTCATTCCACTTTACTGTGGCCTACTTGGATGCTATGTAAAATGCCAGGAACTTCTAGGCATTATTTGTTAATAAATTCTTTTAAACCAAATGCCTATAATTATGATGATTTTTAATTACCTAATTATGTTGAGGATGATGATATTGATCACATTTACAGACTTCTTCAAAGTTTTAGGTTTACAAAGCTTTTATAACAATTCTGGGCAATTCTGGGTTGAGCAATCAATGCAATCATTAGTATTTCCATTATACTGATGAAGAGCTTGAGCCTCAGGTTAAGTGTCTTGTACAAGGTCAGTTAATTAGAAAGTAATACAGACCCATTTCCAATAAAATAATTTCCAAGATGACATTCAAGTCTGTTGAAATACTAGAACCTTTTTTTTTTTTTTAAAATTGGCTATGATAAACGAATAGGCCAATGAATGGACCCTGGAAATCTTTTATTTTCTCTGCATTGATACTTGTCAGAACAAGTTTCTTTATGATATTTTATCTCTGCTTTTAGGGAGAAAAATTAAGAAGATGATACCATGAGAAGCATTCTAAGTTACCTTTGAAGGAAAAAAAAATGAGCTAGTGATTTTGATAATTTTTAGTAAGATCTATATAGAAGCTTCTTTAAATATTTGTCAATAACAAAAATTAGTTTTCCACTAGAAAAACATGTATATATATAGAAATATATGTAAGTATATATGCATAAAATATGTATATTTTTATACAAATACATATCTATGCCATATTTTAAAATTATTGATAGATTTTATAATATATTAATATAGATTTAATTCACAGATTTCAGGACTTTCCCCTAAATAGCTAGTTCAATTCCCTCATTAACAAATGAGGAATCCAAAGCCCTGAGAAGTTGAAGAGCTTTCCCAGGGTTTCATAGCCAGGAAGTTCCTGAATCAGAATTTAAATCTATGTCCTATGGCTTAAAATTCTGAACAAATTTCATCATTCAATTAATACTCATTAATTACCTACAATGTGCAAGACATTGCAGTGTGTTGAATTATTTTTAACATAGCTCTTACCTCCATTCAAAGAGAGGAAGTTGTTTTTACATTATAGGCAATTTTTTTTGTCTTTATGATCTTTCTCTTTAAATTTATAGGAGAGAAATTTTGTTTTTGCAAAAGGAATGAAGGATTTACTCATATGGGGCATGATAATGATAATGCGACTTTGTTAATTACCTATTATTGCTGCATAGCTGCCATTTGCTATTATATTAGGATAATGTATTTTGGCATCCTGGTAACAGTAAATGATGGAGTCCCTCAGATCAGGTGAATCTGCATTGCTTGCAATGCTTTCTAGTAGGAGTAGTTGTAGTTATTGTTTTCCTGCTTATGGGCCACAGTGATGTCCCCTTGCAAAATTAAGATTTCCGAGATTAGGATCACATAACTGAAAGGAAAGAAAAAGAATTTTCCACTTTAATCTTGAATGTACAGTAAGAATCATAGAAAGTGAGAGAAAGCATGAATCAAGAATTAACTCATTAAACTGCATCTAATAGGCATTTATTCAATGAGCCTTATAAATGTGAGTTGTGCCCCATTTAAAATCTAACTGGAATTATTGCACATTTCATTAGGGAAGATAATTACCAATTTGTTCCTTCCCAAAAAATCATGTATGTATTAAAAACACAGTTGAGACTTGACTTGACATTTTGAAAGTAAATTGTGGTTGCCTATATGGAGTGAAAGGAGTCACTTTTCAAATGGGGTCATGGAAACACCAGATTTTTCTGTACTTCTTTATCTTGACTTTTTTTTTTTAAGGAGACTCTATAGGAGGTGAGAATCTTACTTCTCATCAGATTTTGAGCCTGAGCTCTTCCTGCAAGTGGACACACTTAATAAGCTTAGTTGTGAAATTTAAAAATACTATTGTCTAAAGTATTAGTGTTTAATGCCAACCAACCCAACACTAGCAACTATCTTTGGAAAACTGGAATTCCTTTTGACTGAATGTTGGAACTTTTTGGTTCTTGTCCCTGCTATGCTACTAACTAGCTAACTAGTCCCTACCTCTCTGAATCAGTTTCCAATAGTCAGATGAAATATATAAAAAGCTTTATATAAATGATGGCTATATTGTTATATTGTACCAGATGGCAAAGCAAAACAGATAGAATTTGGTTTAAGAGTAAGGTGGGAAAGAATGGTAATAGAGTAAGTATTTATATAGCACCTACTATGTACAGTGCTAAGCTGTTTTTCATAAATATCACCTCATTTGATATTATTACAAATATTTCATAATAATATTAGAATTATTTTATACTAATGTTATAAATCTTATTTGTATTCAGGATGATCTGGATTTAAATCCTACCTTTGACACAAACTGGAAAATCCATTTAAAAACTCAATGATCTAGGAAATTAAGATTCTAAGGTACAGAAAATATACTGACTTAAGTGGTTAGAGGAGTTTCATCATTTGGGAGTAACCGCTGTTGTTGTTGTTGCTGCCTGTAGCCTGAAGACATCAGACTAGAAGTTTTTAAAGGTCTTTTCTAATTCTAACATAATGTTTTAGTTGTCTTCTAAAACTTCTGTTCTCTAGTTGTTATGTATTTGTACTGAATAGGGCTTTCCTACATGAGAAACTGAAAGAATTTGTAATAACAAAGAGGAATTTCACGTAAATGGCTTTAAAAGTCCAAGGGGGTGATAAAGGACCACAGGGTATTTATTGGTATATATATATATATATACATGTGGGTATGTGTGTGTGTATATGTTCCTGAGCATCTGTATATTGGTGGGAAACCCAACTTTATTAATTTCCTCCTCAGAGGACTATTACTATATGACCTATGTCAGATTTCTATATGGCTTTTGGGTTACTTTAGAAATGCCAGAACAGTGATTTATGATTTTATCCCCCCAGCTTGAATTAGCATATCTTGTCTCTCAAATTGATTCATATTCAGGAGATTGGGGGAGGTATCAAAAGCAACAATAAGGAAATAGATAAAGAGAACAGTGGAATTTTCATTGATCTGCAAGACAAAATTGGAAATATTTGGAAAAGAAGTCGGGCAGTACTGTTTACCTCATGAGACAATGAGGCCAGAAACAATGCACTTTTAAAAAAAGTTGGACATAAGCAGAGCTAGCCAGATCCAAGGTGCCAGGAATTGGATTCACTGCAATTTAGCCAGAAGTTATTAAATACTTACACTAGTGTAAGCAATGCATTGTATTAGATGCTCATAATACAAAGGTATATAAGACAGTTTCTGCCCTCAAGGAGCTAATGTGTAGTAGGAGAGATGAGACAATCTTACAAGATGTTGTTATCCAAATTAGGTTCTATAGGATTTATAACAGAAAATGATTTTGGAGATCGTCCAGCCTATCTCCTTGATTTTATAGGTGAATAAATTGGGATCCACAGTAGTTAAGTAACTACTCCTCTCCAAAATTAAGTCTAGAGAATAAAATGGAAACTTGATGGGCTCTTATCCATCAGGGAAATTTATTTCAACCTGTTTGACACATTATATTTATTTTACAGGGGCAATTAATCCTGTAACTAGGTAATTTATTGCTCAAACATAATGAGAAAAGCATCTTGTGGGATGATACTCAGTAGTATGCTCAGCCCATTTACCTCTAGATCACCCTCACCACTCTTGTAAGGGTCAGAAGAGAAATTCCAAATCCTTCTAGCATCTATAGATTATGAAAAGATTGTATTACATTTCTGGGACATGGATGGAGCCTGGGATTCCCAAAGACAAATGTCTCTTCATCAAACCCTCTGAGATTTTAGCACTCACCACTTCAGTCCTATTCCAGGATCTTGTAATGCTTAATCCAACAATCTAATGGCATCTCAAGAATTTTTATCAGAAATAGTAGCAACTAACACCTGGTGGTAATTTCTGAGTATTTTTCTACCTTGTCCTCTTTTAATTCCCTTGCATCCAAACTGAGGAATAATTAGTTGGTAGTCTTTCCCAAGGGGAAACCCATGAAAACAAAAAAGAAGGAATGTATTGACTTTTAGCAACTTCATAAAAGTCTTTTTCTATCTCCCAACCTCTCACATATCTTCATTTTGACCCTGAGTGCAGTCCCATTTCCAATGTCTTACTGATTCAATTTCTCTTTTTAGAAATGTCCAGGAGACCCTGGAGCTTTCACAGAGATGCTGTGGTCTGCTTTATAACTAAAATATGAGTAATATTCATCCCCACAAGAAATAAGACTGTGCTTTAAAGAAAATAACAAATGCTAAAATAAAATAAACTGTCCTAAAAATTTCCCTCTTTTTTCATCATTCTATATTTATTTAGAGAGGGATATGAAGAACAGCCATGAGTACATATTGAATTTAACATTCAACTGATTATGACCATGCTAAAATTAAAGATATCACCAGGTAGATTGTCACAAGGTTATCATAAGAATTACTATAATAGTAGTCAATTGTTAAGGCTTCAACAGACAAAAATGCTTTGTATATTTCAGAGAAAACTGGAATTTACTCACTTTACTCACTCTACATAATTTTTGAGGAAATCTATACCACATATTTATCCTTTCAACATTTAGAATTGATATTCTTTTTATATTTTCAATTTAGAAGCTATCCTGGAAGGCTGGAACTAACTCCTCCTGTAATCTCTTAAAGTATGAGAACTGGTCAGCAATAATAGTTCCTCTCTCCCTCATAGTCTCATGTTCATCCTAATCAAACGCTCAGGATAATACCGAGGAAGAAGAAAAAGGGACAATTGATAGCCCTTCCTTGACTTTTTTCTTTATACATTGACTTCTAGGATTTTGTGTATTTTTTCTAGTTTTTATTGTTTTTTTATATTTGCACCACCTAATTTTACTATGAAACACGCATCTTTTAAGCTGTGATTTTGGAGACTGTATTTTGCTATTGTCTAAAAATACTTGTGGGTAGGGATATCAATGTGTAATGAGGATGACTAGAATTCTATTTTTTTTCTTGTTCTTCTTTATGAATAGGGATAGAGTAAAAGCTTCCTCACTCCCTTTATATCTTCCTCCCTTGGACATGGTTTATGGTGTGATCTCTGCTCACGTGCCAAAATAATTTATCTGAAGTATTCTTCAGTAATTAATGTACTCTTGCTCCCTTATTCTCTGCCTATTCCAGAGATGCTGAACTTTTCAGCTGTCATTGTTCAAGTCCCATTCTTGGTCCTCTACCAATTACACTCTAATTTCTCCCTCAACACAACCCCATCAATATCCCAGTTTAAAGCAACTCACTCCTTCAACTGTGCTTTATGGAATGAATACCTGTTTTATAAGTAATAAAACTAGCTTTCCAGTAAACTAGGAATTTTTTTTTACATCTAAGACCTTCTGATAAAGGTCACATTTCTAAACTATATAGAGAATTGACTCAAATTTATAAGAATGCAAGCCATTCTCCAAATGATCAAAGCTCAAAGAATATGAACAATTTTCAGATGAAGAAATTAAAACCATTTCTAGTCATATGAAAAAAGGCTCTAAATTACTATTGGTCACAGAAATGCAAATTAAGACAACTCTGAAATACTACTACATACCTCTCAGATTGGTTAAGATGACAAGAAAGGATAATGATGAATGTTGGAGGGGATGTAGGCAAAGTGGGACACTAATACATTGTTGATGAAGTTGTGAACTGATACGATCATTCTGGAGAGCAATGTGGAATTATGCCCACAGGACTATCAAATTGTGTATATCCTTTGAACCAGCAGTGTCTCTACTGGGCCTATATCCTAAAGAGATCAAAAAAAGGGAAAAAAAAATACACATGTGCAAAAATGTTTGTAAGGGCCCTTTTTGTAGTGGCAAGAAACTGGAAACTGAATGAATGCCCATCAGTTGGAAAATGGCTGCATAAGTTATAGTATATGAATATTATGGAATATCATAGTTTTACCAAAAATGATCAACAAGATGATTTCAGTGAGGCCTGGAGAGACTTACATGAACTGATGCTAAGTGAAGTGAGTAGAAGCAAGAGAACATTGTATACAACAACAGCAAGATTATATGATGATCAATTCTGATGGACATGGCTCAACTCAACAATAAGACTATTCAGGACAGTTCCAATGATGTTGTGATAGAGAGAGCCATCTGCACCCAGAGAGAGGACTGTGGGACTGAGTGTGGACCACAACATAGCTTTTTGTTGTTGTTTGCTTGCATTTTGTTTGCTTTCTCATTTTTTTTCTTCTTTTTGATTTGATTTTTCTTGTGCAGCATGATAATTGTGGAAATTGCACATGTTTAACATTTATTAGATTACTTGCCATTTAAAGGTGGAGGGGAAGGAGGGAGAAAAAATTTGGAACACAAGGTTTTGCAAGAGTGAATGTTGAAAATGATCTATGCATATATTTTGAAATAAAAAAAAGCTTTAAGAAATTTAACTTTCATTTTAAAGCTTTTCTTCTTTCCGTCCCTCCCTTTCTTCCTCCTCCATCTTTCCTTCTCTCTCACCCCCTCATCATTCTCATTTAGATGTGGTTTCTTCATGATGACATATCTTTCCTGGCTACTCTTTACAGGATTGGCTATCCATGCATCCATTCCCCCTAATTTATTGGTCATATAAAGGAATGGGAAGATTACTTATTCTCCATTGCCACTTGCAGGGTTTCCTTCTAACATCATCACTCAATAATCTCTCTTCCTTTTAAGTTAATTCAATCAATAATTATCACCTAATCAAGATTTTGATAAGTATTATTGACAGACCACTAAAGACACTTCTTCCTCCTTCAGAGAATTCAGTTCCTAGCTCACAATTTTTCTTTTCTCCTCATCATTTTAACAGACATAATGATGTTCTCTCAAATACTGTAGCCTCCAAATTCTTTAACTTACTCATTTTTCATGGCCTATTCCTCTAGTTTCACCTGAGCTACAGAAAGAGAAGGTCATACCTTTGAGTTTGCCACCACAAGCCAACCCATCAGAATCCATGTTCATGAACTCTGTCATTGCCTTATCTGATAGTAATTTATCATTCCACATTTTTTACCCCATAATCTCAAATCATGTTTTTTTTTTAAATTTTCTCTTTATATCTTCTACTCCCTTACCCCTCAGTTATTTTTCAGATCATCATTCCTACACTAGCTACTGTCTTTTTAATTCCTCATTTTGACCCCTAAATTAACCAGTTTAACTCTACACTGCCTTGTTCCCTCTAATTCTTTGTTCCCTTATCCCACTGAAGATTTTTTTTTCCTGCTAAGCCTCAGCCTTGGGTTATTCCCACTTTAGCTAGCATAATTCCTGCTCATATCCTTTTTAACAAGCTGGGAAAACCATATTTATTGAGTCCATCAGAAAATTTGGTTGTATAATCTTAGCTTCTGCTATATAATCTTGTCTTGTCTTGTCAAGACAATTCTTTTATACTTCCCTAATGAATTCTATGTCCCACTCATCACAGCAGCATTTCAAATCTTTTCATCCTCCTTAAATCTCCCATGGCTCTTTATCTTTCCAAACTCTCAACTGAGAATTTTGCCTCATATTTCATTGAACAAGCTGAGGACAGCATGGAGAGCTTCCTCTTCTCCTAAACTCACATTATTCAGATGTTCTCTGGTATTGTTTTTGCCTTCATCTTTTTTTCAAATGAAGACATGGCCCTTCTATTTGCCATATCTACATGTCCATACGCCCAAGTGAGCTCATTCCATTTTATCTCTTTCAGTGGATTGCCCCTCTATCACCTCTACTTTCCCTTATCTTCAGTCTTTCCATGTCTGTGTCTGCTTTCCTCCTGCCTACAATCATTCACATGTCTCCTCAATCCTATAAATCACTCCTCCTTCCCTGATTCATCTATCTCAACCATATACCCATTTCTCTTCTATTTCTTCTCAACTATTTTATACTTCACCCCTATCTCTTCTACTTTTTCATGGCTAATCTCATTGAGAAAACAGTCTAAAATTGCTGCCTCCACTTCATTTCTCTTACTCTTCTTAACTCTTTTCAAGCTGTTTCTGACCTTATCTTGCAATTGGAAAGCTGTAATTTCTAGTTAAATAACTTCTTAATTGTCACGATGAAATAAGCTTTTATCAGTTCTCATCTTTCTTGACTTCTATGTAGCTTTTGGTATTGTAAATAAATTTCTTTTTCTTGGTATTCTCTTCTTCCTAGGTTTATTGACACTATTCTCTCCTGCAGATCCTCCTTTCCATGTGACTATTCCTTTTCAATCTCTTTTGCTACATCTTCATCCAGATGATGCCTTCTAACAAGCAGTGCCCCCTACTATTCTTTCCTTGACTCTTTTGTCTCCACAATAATTTCTTCATGATCTCATCAGCTACCATGAAGTCAACTATGATCTCAGAGCAGTTGATTTTCAAATCTATTTGTCCAGCCCTATCCCTTTTCTAGATCTTGTATCTTTAACTGCCTAATGAACATCTCAGATTATATGTAGCTACCATAAATTTATCATGTCTAAAACAAAATTCATTACTTTTTCTCTCAAACTCTTCTGTCTTCCTAACATCCCTATAACTATCAAGCTACCTAGACTCAAAGCCTTTGACTTCTCACTTTCTGTAATTTCCCTTCTCTCCTCTGCCCTTCATTATATCCAATAAATTGGTAAATTTCTTCCATTGATCATTTCTTCCATTGTAGCATCTTTTGCATGCTCCTTTCTCTTCTGTAACACTGCCATCATCCTAGTAGTTAGGTTCTCTTCGTGCATGAATTATTGCAATAATCTACTAGTTGTTTTCATTACCTGACTCTTCCTACTCTAGCCCATTTTATACTCAGCTGTTAAACTGTGTTTCTTTGTACAAGTCTGATCTGTTATCTCCCTTCAATCAGTTCCAATGACTACCTATTATCTCCAAAATCAAATATAAAATCCTTGTTTTGGCTTTTAAATTTCATAATTTGCATCTTTCTACCTTTCCAGACTTATTGAGTCTTTCTCTCAGCCTTACAATCTACTATTCAATAATCCTGGCCTATTTAACTGTTCCTTATAGATACTCCATTTCCCAACTCCATATATTTTAATGGCTGTCCCTCCTATCTGGAAGTCTCTCTCTCCTCATCTCTGACTCCTGACTTTCCTTACATCCTTCAAGTTTCAGATGATGTCCTACCTTCTTCAAGCAGTTTATCTCAATCCTGTTTAATCTTCCCTGAGATTATCTCCTAATCCTGTATGTATCTATATGCTTGCATAGTGAGGTCCTTGTGAACAAGTCCCATCCCTCTTCTTTGTATTCTTACAGGTTAGCACAATGCTTAGCACATAGTGATTCATAAATGATTATTTACTTGCAACTTGACCAACTTTTCTTCTCTAAGCCTTTTTTCTTTAGCAATTTAAACAACCATATCCTTTTATAATAATTAGTTCAGGTTTTTAGCCTAGATGCAATATAATGGCTCTTCAGTTTCACAAGGTCCTCTCTGATTTTTTTAATGTAATTTGAGCAGAAAAAAAAATTAGTCAATCAATGGCTCACAAAACAAAGTTAGGAAAATGTCTAACATTTAAGTAGAAGTCTGACTCACTGTCCTAATTTAAATTTAGGTTTATCTTTAGTTAATCCCTAGCCTTCTTAGAATTGAGGCAAAAATTGATATAGAGGAAACATTTATGGAAAAGAAGTAGGCAGAATAGATTATAGTGCCTGTTACTGACCACGTAGAAAGTGAAGTTGAGAAAAGTGCTTCCTTTCTGGAAGCTCCCCCAGTCCTTCAAGATGTGGTTACAACGGCAAATACTGGTCTGTATCAGTTAGTCCTGTTCAATCTCTCCCCTCTAATTTAGCCCCTTTATCCTTTCAGTTTCTCTTTTCTTCTTAATTACTCTTGTGCTATTGATAATTTCTAGATTCTCTTAATTCCACTGCTACTGCTTTTCAGTTCTTGGAGTGCTCTTTCCTTTCCATTTGTATAACAAAACTATGTGTATCCTTCTAAGAATTTCCAAGTATGACTCAAATATACCTTCTATCTCAAAGATCTCAGTTCCAAATCATTTGGGGAGCTAAGAGGAAATACTTAAATCTTTGAATAGCAAATCCCAGGATGCTAGTCAGTTTTCAAACTCCTATTTGCATATGTATTTGTAGATGCATAATCCACCATGACTGCACTTTGAGGAGAATTTATTAAATGCCTCTAAATTTCAGATACTGTCTCAGTTTAGGATAACAAGAAAAAAAAAACAAACAAAAACTTTCTTGCTTCAAAGATCTTATATTCTACTGAGAGGAAACAATATCTACACAGATGAAGAAATGTAAAATATATTCAAATGGATATCTCATCTTATCAATATATATACTGTTGCCAAGGACATGGATTGCAATTGTGTCATCCAGCGTGACTAGTTATGACATCCTATAAGTTGACCTCAGGGAGACTTCTCAAGGTTCTTTCTGAAAGCTTGCTAAATTTTTCTTGACATCTCAAGGATGCCAGTAGATCATAAAGAATGTCTGTGAAACAGGAAAAAATGCAAAATATATGCAAAGTAAAAATAATTTCCTACAAGGAGGAGTGAACACTAAAAACCTCATAACAAGATCATAGAAATAGACCTATAAGGGCTCTCAGAAGCATCAAGTCAATAATTCCCCTTCACCTATCTGAATTTATTTTATGGATAAGGCTGCCTTTAAATTTGTTTCTGATAGGTATACAAGAGAAAGAACATTTTTGGGCATGGGTGACAGACTGTGTTTAATAGTGTTGATAGCAGCTTACGAGGAATGTACAGTTGCCATGGTGGAACTAATTTAATCGTGCACACCTCATCCTTAATCTTCCACAAGGGACCTGAGTTTACTTGAGAAGTTGTTTCATATGAAGAGGCACAATTCTATGTCATGGACATGCTCTGGAGGTATTGAAATAAGTTGGGACTACCACAAATAATTGTTAATAATTCAGCTTTTTATGGCATTTTGGTATGTTTTCATGTAAACAAGAGGAGTCATAAGTGTATGTGTACATTTTTGTAACAACAGATAAAAGTAATTTGAGGGTAGTGGATTGGTTTTGGCCCTTTGGACTCACCTAAGCTTGGAAACAGGAAAAGATTGAAATGGAAGACAAAGAAGATTGTAATCAATTCTCCTTGCAGACCTCTACAAAAATCCCAAGTGAAAGAATTAAAATTCTGGCAGGATGGGTTGGTTAGGTTATCTGGAGTTTATGGCTTCTGAAAAACAGAAGTTATTGCTTACTTTTCCAGTTACTACTGACTTCCTGTATTACATGCTGTTTTCCAATCTTCTCCTAGTTTAAATAAGGCTGTTTGGTTGAAGACAGGATTTGGAATGGAAACAGTGAAGAAAAAAGTGTGGGGAATTAGACAGGTGTCTGAGCTTAGTAATTTTCTCTTACTGTAATACAAATTCCTTCTGAACCATTCCTTCAGGATGGAAGAAGCCGAGCTACAGTTTTAAAAATAGACTTGGATAAATTCTTTAATCAAGGCTGAACTTCTAGTAAGAAAATGCACACACACACACAAACACACATACACATATAAGAATATTTTTCATACAAAGAAAGCAAATTAACTCACAACATAATTTCAACATCCCTTTGAAGAAAGACAGCAGGTAACCATACTGGGTTTTGTTATACAATTCAGGAAACTGAGGCAGAGATGTCAGAAATGTCACTTTCTTTTTGTGTTCCTTTCTCCATTATTGTAGCTGGAGGAACATTTATATCCTTTTTCTTATAATTAGTACTTATGACCAATGGCAAATTACTTATTCTTTGCCTCATGTGGTTGTGACAATCATATGAAAAAAGTATGCAATATCAGATATTATTGTCATAGGGTCAAGTGTATGAAGAAAGAATAAAATAATAAATTGGTTTAGAAGTTGTAAAGAGGCATAGATGGAAATACAACTAAGAAATAGGTAATATTTCCTCCATTTCCCATTTTGCAGATAAAGAAATTGAGGAATAAAAGGGTTAATGATTTGCTCATGACCATTCAACTAGTGACTGAATTTGCTCCACCAAATCATAATTTGATAATTTGTGATTCTTCTAGTACTGTGGGGATGTGATAGGTACTCTTCTCTCTAAGAGCATTGGCTTATGAACTCACTGCAATCCAAAACTTCCTGGGGTCATGTATTTACCTATCTGGAAATTCTTTTTTGATATTTTATTTTCTTCCTAGGACCTTGTGATTGAAAGATTACCATTGTCTCTATATTATAGCTTTGTTTCCTTGAGTTCTTAGTTTTCTTTTTCTCCTTTCCTAAACTTTGTCTTTTATAGTCCCAGTCCAAAGAGTAAAAAAAAGTATGTATATATAAACACATACATATATATCTGTCTCTTTATCTATCTATGTCATATCTATAACCCCAATCAAATTATCCATTAATGTTGAGATTCAGTGCTTTATATCCAGTAATCTATGAATAGGCCAACAATATGCCAGCACCAAAGATACTATCACACCCTATCAAAGAGATGTCTTCAACCTTTTAATATATTTGAATATATATGTAATGAAAGTTTCAGTAGCTTCTGATCTGTCATTCTTTAATTTCATTGTTACTGATGCTTATTTCTGGTCATATCCATTATATCCCCAAAGTCACAAAATTACAGGGGAAGAAGTACAACTAGAAGGCAATGTCATATATTAAAACTCCGATCTCTGAAACCTAGAAAACATCTCTGGTTTGACATGCAGAAATCTGAGATCCCTGATGGATGTGAGTGTCATTCATTGTTATTTCTAATTTACATTTTGAAGATTATAAATACTGGATGTAGTGTTTTTTTAGTATTGATCTTTTTACTTGATTGAAATTATGGACCCAGATCAACTTTCATTTTGACTTTTGAAAAATACTGAAGAATCAAAATAAGACCTAATTCAAGTCACAGCTATGTATAGATTTTATAGTTATTTAAATATTTTCTTAACTCTTTTGAATAAATTATTGATGGATGAGTGAGTAAAAAGGCATTCATTAAATACTTTCTTTGTGCCAAACCCTCTGCTATGTACTAGATTGACAAATATAAAATCTAAGATGACTCTTGTCCTCAAGGAACTTAAATCCTAATAAATAAAGTAGGAGTGGACAATGTATTTATAGGAGGTGGTAGCCAGATAGGAGTATTTTGTTTTTGAAAATTATAGAAACAGTGAACCAAGGAGAAATAAATTTATACAGCCTTTCCATTAACAACAGTAGGATTGATTTAATTTTGGTAAAGAGTACTTGTGTGGTGGGTGGTAAGAAGATTGCAGGGAATAAAGTAAAGCACATCTGAGGACAACTAGAATAGAGACCACATGGAATGTTTGACTTCTGGTTATATCTTTGCACATCAGAATACAATTAATTTTCCAATTTAGTATTTTTAAGGAAATTATGAGCCTCATCAAACAGTATTTCTTTCCTGCAAAAATTACTTGGTCTTCTATTTATCAATCAGTCACAGCATTGTATAAGTAGCTAAAGTTATAATATGAAAAAAAAAGTGACTGAATTCAGTTACACACATCTAGTTTTTAAAGTGTTAGTTGTAGTTTAGTCTTCTGCTCATACCACCAATCCATCATGTTTAAGGCTAGCAATTGAAGAATATGGCACATTTCATTCTCTTATGAATGCCCCCTTGTGCTTCTTAGAAGAAGTATACTATTTTCAATGGATCAATAGAATATGTGGGAAATATAATACCTATCCAAAGGCATTATATGTATAACTTCAATAAATGTTCAAGGAACACATTGAGGTCACTTGGTGCCTTTAAATTAAACAGGTCCATTTATACAATGATGACTGCTGAAAAATTATATTTCCTATAGTGAAAGAAGTATATGATCCTATGAGGTCTAATATGAAAGCTGAAGCAAAATTGAATGTGGTCTTACCTCTAGAGAGATCTCACTTATGTTGTACAACCTCATAAAAGAAGGAAAAATAGATAGTTATTTTATGTTCCAGTGGATCAGAATCAGTTTGAGCAAATAAGAGCAGGTTTCTACCTACTCTGGATTTTTTAAAATTTAAAGTTTATTTTTTAAAATTAACATAAAATTTATATTGCAAAAAAGTACAGAAAATAGTACTGCATATGGAATTATGAATCTTTATTATACAGATTATTTATTTTAACACACACACACACACACAATTTAACATACTGATACGAACTTGCCTTTGTCTCTTCCTGAACTTTCTTCTTTTCTGTGCATTTTGAAAATGCTTCATTTTGGTGCATTTTTATCTTTTTTGCATCATCATTGTCACCTATTCCTCTTAATAACCCTTATCTAAAAATATCTTCCCTTATAACTTATAGAACCAATAAATTAAAAAAAATTCATTCATATGTTGGCAATGTCAGAAAATTTACACCTTACCTTGTGCCTATATTCTATCACTTCTCTGCCAAGACTTGGAAAACATGATTTATCACTTTTGAAATTATGACTGTTCATTGCACTGATATAATTCTTAGGTTTTTCAAAGCTTTTTTTTTTACGATATTGTAGTCACTGTAAAATTCATTTCTCCTGTGTCTGTGTACTTTATTCTGCTTAAGTTCATATGTCTCCTCAGGTTTTTCTGAATTTGAACCTTTGTCACTTGTTCAATTGCTTGGACTGCATCTCCTTTCTCATTAGTGGATTCTTCATATTGGAATAGATGTTTCTTTGCATTAGTATATTAGTATATAACTCTTGGAATTATACTAATGATTCTCATGGAAGAAATGGAGTAGTTGAGACCTTTAAGAATCTGTCAAAATACAACCTAAGCTATGTTGTAGGATGGAGACCAAATCTTCACCAAACCACAGAATAGGCTCTAGATAGGTTTAAACTTTTTTTGTATTAGAATACTATCTGGAATTGTGATAGCTTCTCATAGGCCTGATTCTATACTATAGAATCTTTATCCAGTTTACCTGTGTTTCACATGATACCTTCTAGTATTTCTTTATTAATTATTTCCTATGTATCCTGTGTATAGTTTATTTTGTATATATTTGTTTGTCTATTGTCCCTTCCATTAGATTATAAGCTTTTTGAGGACAGGGACTTTCTTTTACCTCTTTTTAAAAAATCTCTAGGCATTTAGCACAATACCTTGCATATAAATATACTCTTAATAAATATTGATCAATTGTGGTTTTCTATTCTTAGCAATAAGCTTTAGTCTTTTATCATTTCAGAACTCACAAACTCAAATAATCCATTATCCTAAATCTCCTGTAGTAGCAGAGATGACAAGTCAACAAACCCAGCCCTTCTAGTCATTTTTTACTTCACAGTAATATTTTATTATATTCATATAACAAAACTTATTCAGTCGTGTCCCAATTGAAGGACATTCACTTTGTTTCCATTTCTTTGTTACAAACAAAAATTGTTGCTATAAATCTTTTTTGGGGGGTACATATGGGTTATTTCCCTCTTTATTTGATTGGGTATAATACCAAATCAATACCAAGATTGTTGAATTGATTCCGAACTCCACCCATAGTTCATAAGGATGCCTGTTCTCCAGCCAATTCCTGGTTTTCTTGCTTATGAGATATGTTTACAAAGTCTTAAAATAATTTGTTTAATTTTAAAATAAGAGCATAAATTAGAACTGGAAGGGGCATTAGAAGTTATATATGTCATCTCTATTTTCTTTAAATTCAGTAAATTGAGGTCTAGAGAATTTAAATAACTTGCCTAAAGTTACTCAGATAATGAGATAGTGTTGGGATTCAAAATTAGGCCTTCGGAATACAAATATGATGATGCTCTTTCCGCTGCACTATTCTTTGTCCATCTTCTTATCAACACATTTGAATGAATGCAATATTTGCAGAACACATGCTTTAAAGAAAAGTGATCACATCAATAAAAGGTTGGTCATCAAATGAAATATTTTGATCTGGGATTTTTTTTTGTGACTCTTAAACATATGCAATGGTTTATAAGTTGCTAATGGTGTAGATAAATAACTATACAGTGTGTGTTTGGAAGGGGAATTTTAAGGGCGAATAAATGGTCCTTGAGAAAACCCTGATATATAGGATGTAAATTGCTGTAACATTTTATGCTACAGTAAAAAAAAAAAAAAACAAACTGGAAAGAAATTGGATGCTTATCATTTGGAGGAATGGATAAACAAATTATCATCTGAGTATTTATTATCTGAATCTTTGAGAATCCAGACCTTTAATTTTATCAGTGAAAGTCACTTACCATAAAGAAATCTCCTCTACCAATGTAGATTGGCAACTCCTTTGCAATTTCTAGTCTAAAAAATTACCTGATACAAAATGGTAACTATCAAAACAATTTGATACTGGTTAAGAAATAGGGTGGTGAATGAATAGAATAGATTAGATATATAATACCCACTGGTAAATAGTGTTATGGGCAGCCTTACTAGCTGAAAATATTTTTGGAAAAAGTGGAAAGCAGTTTTGCAGAAATTACATATAGACCAACATCTCATACTGTGTTACACACACACACACACACACACACACACACACACACACACATACACACACAGAATAAGGCTGTAATGGATACATGATTTTGATACAAGAGTAATATCACAAGCAAATTAGGGAATCATGGAAAAGATTACTTGTCAGATCTACAGATAATGGAAAAATTATGACCATATATCAAATAGAAAGGATCATGGGAAGTAAAATGGATAACTTTGATTATTGTGCAGAAAATTAAAAGTTTTATGCACAAAGGCAATGTAGCAAATATCAGAAGGAAAGCAGGAAACCAGGAGAAAATTTTTTATAGCAAGTATCTCTGAAAAAGGCCTCATTTTTCAAATATGTAGGGAATTGAGTTAAATTTATAAAATAAGAGCCATTGCCTAATTGATAAATGGTCAAAGAATATAAACAAGCCATTTTCTGAAGAAGAAATTAAAGTTATCTATAGTAATATAAAATACTCTATATCTATTAATTAGGAAAATGCAAATTAAAACGACTCTGAGGTACCACCTTATATCTATCAGATTGGTAATGTAAAAGAAAGGAAAATTATTAAGTGCTTAAAACTGAAAGGTTAATGTAGTATTGATGGAGTTGTGAACTGGCCCAACCATTCAGGAGAACAATATGGAAATATAGCCAATGGGCTATAAAATTGTATTTATCTAATACCATGATTAGGTTTATATTCTCCGAAGAGATCAAAAAGGGAAAAGAACTATATTTACCAAAATTTTTATAGCAGTTCCCTTTGTAGTAACAAAGAATTAAAAATTGAGGGAATTCCCCTCAACTGGAGAATGGCTGAATATGTTGTGGTATATATAAATGTAATGGAATACTACTATTGAATTATAAAATGATGAGCAAGTTAGTTTCAGAAAAAACCTGGGGAGTCTTATATGAACATACAAAGTGAAGTACACAAAACCAAGAGGACATTGTACACAGTAACAGCTATGTTGCAACTATGATTAACTTTGAAAGACAACTGCTCTGATCAATACAATCATTATCCGAGACAATTCCAAAGGACTTATAATGAAAATGCTATACATCTCTAGAGAAAAAACTGATGGGACTAAGCATGCAGATGAGAATGTATTTTTATCTACTTTATTTTTCTTGGTTTTTTTTGTATTATGACTAATATAGAAATATATATATATATATAATTTCCCTTATATTACTGATGTAGTTTTGCTCACCTTTTCAATAAGGGGAGAAGGTCCTGATCAGAATAGAAGAATTCAGATCTCAGAATAATAAAAAAGTAAAATTATATATATATAGTGCTGCTGAGGCAATTGGGGTTAAGTGACTTGCCCAGGGTCACATGGCTATAAAGTGTTAAGTGTCTGAGACCAGATTTGAACTCAGGTCCTCCTGACTTCAGGGCTGATGTTCTATCCACTGTGCCACCTAGCT
>JAJPUD010001822.1:45668-92146 GCA_023553655.1 Myrmecobius fasciatus
ATATATATATATATATATATATATATATTTAATAAATTATTTCACTTCATTAAGGGATTAAATGTATCACTGAGAACCACATAGCTAAACTTTATGGGATTTGAACCCAAAATTTTCTGATTCTTGAAGCTAATTTTCTATTTACTATGATGTGCTACCTGTATATGATGCTGTATAGGGGAGCAAAAATCTTCATAACAGAAATATTAATTAATGAACAGAGCTTAGTAAGGAAACTAATGCCTATTCAAACTATTCAAATATTCTTCCCTACTTAACAATAGTATCTATCCTTGCTATCCCTATGACTTCAAAATCTTTGTACATCAAACTCTTGATGATTGCCAGTAGTACATTAAAAGAGAATAATTTGAATATCAAAGATTTAAAGGAGGTCATGGGAAAGCTGATAAAGCCCAAAAATATTTTTATAACAATGCTCTCATTATTATGCTGTGAAAAATCAAATATGAAGTAAAAAT
This sequence comes from Myrmecobius fasciatus, assembly GCA_023553655.1. NCBI lineage: Eukaryota > Metazoa > Chordata > Mammalia > Dasyuromorphia > Myrmecobiidae > Myrmecobius > Myrmecobius fasciatus. The sequence continues at coordinate 46,151 of JAJPUD010001822.1, forward strand.
ATTGTATTATACTATTTCATCATTTTGAAAGAAAAGTTATTCTCCCTCAAAGTACCACCATTTGATTCACTCTCTATTTATTCTAAGAGTTAGCAAATGGTTATAATTATAATCTAAATTTTATCTAGTATAAGGTAACATTTTCAAAATTTTTCATTTCATTTCTCAAACTAAAAACCCAATTAATTCTCCCCCTCTCCCAAACTATTTACTAGGAAATGTTGATTTCTGTCTTAAATGGATTAATTTTAAATGGCTTTTTTTTCTGGTACCAATTATCCTCAGATAATAGATAACATGGCTTTTCTATGTTTGAATGCAACAGAATACACATTAAAATACATAAAAATGCTGAAGATCAAGAAATTCAGGGAAATGCGAAGACATCAATTTATACAGATTGGTGTAAGACTGAGAAAATATACATATAAATCCACATATGTACATGGGTATATATCAAGGCAGATTGGTAGAGGGTTTTTCCTTATTGTAATTGTTCATGTAGCTCCAAAATCTATCCATGGACCCCAAGGCAGGATTCTAGGTTAAAGATTTCTGTTTTATAAATTTACAGGTGGGAGGCAACAGGCACAGAACTTTGTATGCTTTCTCAGATAAGGTCATTTTGTCAGTCTGTTTGACTGAACTATTTTTTCAACTATTATAACAACAACAACAAAAAGGCATCAATAAAACTTTAAAATATATGCAAATTGTTGATTTATTATTTCTATGCCTTTGGGCTCTGTCATGATGTGTTAAAGGGAGAACAAAATAGGACTGATTATGAAAAATGCCTAAATGGGGAAGTAGGCCCTAAGCTGTACTCTCCCTAGATTCATAAATATTCTGGGAATTAAAATTGGTCTCTGACAATTAATGGCACAGTGGATAAAATACTAGGAGTTAGGAAGGCCTGAATTCAAATACAGCCTCAGATACTTATGAACTATATAATCCTGAGCAAGTGACAACTTCTGGTTACCTCAATTTCTGCATCTGTAAAATGGGAATAGTAGTAAAAACCTACTTCTCAGGGTAGTTGTGAATATCAAATTAGGTATTTGAAAAGCTCTTAGCATAGTACTGGGAACATAATAAATACTACATAAATATTACCTTTTATTCTGTTTTATTATAAATTACTGTGCTATTTATGCATATTAAATAACTTAATTCATTTGCTTCAAAGTAAAACACATCGGTATACTGTTGTAGGATTTGATACTATCTGAGAGAAGAAATCCTTCAACTCAATGTTGTCCTATTTTTTCTTCCTCTCTTGCAATTAGAACATTCCCTGTGCTTCTGATCGACTCTTATTTTTCTTTCTGTTGAAATATTTCTCCTTGAAGACCCACTCAGGTGCTGCTTCTTATATGAAGTCTTCTCTGGTTTTTCTATCTAGAAGTTATTCTTCACTTCCTAATCTCTTTTCTCTATATTTGAGTTAATTTTTAAAAATAAATTTACACATTAAAAACTTGCATTATACTTGTCTACATAATTTATTACTTTATATAGCTTCTTGAGGAGTAGAAATTATAAAATTTTTGTACTCCCTTTTATTTCTAGGACATAACATATTGAACATATAGTAAGTATTAATAAACTAGTTAAATATGTATATATCTTGAATCTGCAGTTAATAATACTTAATTTTTATGTTTGAAAATAGAATTCTATTTTTATCAATTAATTCAATATATCTTCTCCTACTGGCTTAGCTAGAAGAATATTTTTTTTTGATGCCAGTGACTACTCTCTCTCTCTGATTTTCATATATCTTCTTTTATAATGTTTCTCTAGCATGTTAATATCAACCAAGAAAAAATTGTGAAATCACTTTGATCATATTTTACTTCAATGGATGTTTGATTTCATCATTGGGACAATGGGGTAGGGCTATGGATCATAACTTCTTCAGGTGGTTTGAATAATATTTAAATGGAAAAAATAGTGAAATGATAAATATGAGGAATTTAGGGAATACTGAAAAGATATAGGAACTGATCCAAAAAAAATAATATACACTGTGTCCATGACAATGTAAATGGAAAGAATAAGAAAAGAAAATGGATTGCCATGTAATAATAATGATCAAACATCATCCTGGAGGGGGTATGGGCCTATGAGTGTGAAAACACACACACACACACACACACACACACACACACACACACACACACACACACACATATATATATACATATATAGTCAGGCATATTCTGTTATGGATTGGTTAATTTCACTGACATGAATATTTTCCCCCCTTCTTGTTATAACATTCTTCACTGAGTATGGAAGGGAAGAAATATATATAATATATATTCAGAAACATATGTGATATAAATAGCAAAAGGTCTCTCAATAGAATCTTTTAAAAAAATAATTGAAGTCAGAGAAGAGGAATATGCATTTACATAGCACCTACTACTTGCTGTGCTCAAGAACTTTGTAAATACACTTTATTTTAATCTATTAGCTCTTTATTTGAAAAGTATTATAATGATGTATTTCATTTGTCCCTAAAGCAGTTATTGAACAAACTGTCTTATAGGACCTGAGATAGATGTGAGGCTGTACTCAAGGTTGTGAGGAATTACAAAGGAAGCAGGAAGCTTTAACCCTCTCATCCTGCCCCCAAGAAGATTATACACAAGTGAACATAACCTCCTAGAGAGTTAAAGATACAGCCCAGGTTAAGCCTAGTTTTCTAAGAAGTAGATGTGCTTTATTGATTTCTCAGGACTTTGTTGTCTTGACATGATTTCAGTGTTCATTGAAGTCACCATACCATTAGGAAGGTCACACACTATAGATAAATCTCTTACTTATAAATGAGCTCTAAATATTAAATGAATTCCTGAGTCTTTAGTTGAACTACCTGAACAGCATCTAAAGTAATTATTACATTAGTGGGAAAGTGAATTTGCACTTCTTTAATGTATTCAGCAACAAAATTAATACAACAGCAGTTGTCAGATAATTTGAGCAGTGAATTTATAAGGAGTAATTTTAATTTACATTCAGCACTGCAGGCAATTTTTTTACAGCAATTTACATTTGAGTGATTATGCTAAGCTGAGACAAAATGATGGTGTTCTTCTAAGAAACTTATCTGTGGTAGAATGAACATGAGTGATATTAAAATCTGAATGAAACCATAGGAAGAAGTGAGATTATCACTCCAGTGCTTGTTTCCTATTTTCAATTAAATGAAAATTCTAATATAAGTTGAAAACCCAGTTATAAAGCTTTCTTTTACTTCATTTACAATGACTAGAGAGTCCAGGTTATATTTGGATATTTAATAGAATGTAAGTTTTCTGTGGACAGGTACTTTTTTGTTTGTTTCTTTCCCCAGTACCCAATATAGTTCCTGGATTATAGTAGATGCTTATTAATTGCCTTTTGATTAGGTGGAACAGTGGAAAGATCACTCACTGACTTTGGAGTAAGAGGACACAAGTTCAAATCCCACTCTACATATATGATGTACATGACCATAGGCAAGTGACTTTAACTCTGTGGGCCTTAGTTTTCTCATGTGTAAAATAAATAGGATGGGCTAGATAACCTCTTTCAAGATTTTTGAACTTGTTTGATTTGGAATTTATAAATGGTTCATTTCATTGACTTTCCCTAATATAAACCATAGAGATATGGAAGAGAGGATTTTCTTTTGTTATCTACTTTCGTATAGGGTACTTAAATAGCTGTATTATCTTTTAGTAAAAATATCTTTTTTAAATTCCAGTTTTCTAATCATTTGACTGATTACCATAATTATCTCCAAAGAGATCAATTCAGATTACTTCAAAGTTGCCTCTCAGAAAAGGAGATAAGAAAAAAAGCCTGACAATAATCTATCACTCTAGATCCATTTATTTTCTATCCACTGGGTTCATATTGTACCTCTGAGTTTAGGATTGTATGCAAATGTAATTAATACGCTCAGTTTACTCTCTTTTCCAGATCATTAATAAAAATGTTCAGAAACCGGCCTACTACTAATCTCTGCGGCATTTCTACTGGATGCTGCCTCCACAACTTGACTGCCTGTCATTTATCATTCATTTTCTGTAGTTCGTGGTCCTTTGGACTCTTGTGAGAGTCATCCTAGCTGAAGCAATTTGAATGAATTTTTAAATTAGTTTATGTGAGGCATTGTATCAAATGCTTCACTGAAGTATAGCAATATGACATCTATTTTATATTCTTTATCCATTAATTAAAAAAATGTTACTTGATCATATCTGTCTGATGCAATTTTATTTCATTTTTTACCATTTGCTATTTCTTGATCCTGCATGTCTTTTTTCAGGTTGTAGCCAAGGATATTGATTTAGTGTTCTGAAGTCCTTTATTATTCCTTTGTATATTTTACTCTTCTTTAATTTAACTAAGATTGTTGGTGTGTCACCTAACAAAAAGTTCCTAAAAATGAATGGAAGACGGAAAGGAAGGAAAGAAACAATTATTTATTAATTGCTAACAAGTACAATTCTAAGCACTTTACAAATATTGTCTCATTTTATCCTCAGAACAAAAACTATTCCCATTTCACAGTTGAGGGAACTGAGGTAGATAGCAGATGAGTGAAGTGTAGTGAGTTAGGACAGCTATGTGACAAAGTGTTAGACCTGGAGTCCAGAAGACCTCATACTTCTTGGACAAGTCACTTAACCTGTTTTTTCTTGGCTTCCTCATCTAAAAAAAAGGATAATAATAGTATCTGCATCTCAAGGTTTGTTGTTAAGATTAAATGAAATAATTATAAAGTGCTTGATAGAATGCTTGGCACATAAACACCATATACATATTAGCTATTGAGAACTGTCACTGCTTGGAGTCACAATGTTAGTAAATTGTCTGAATCTGTATTTGAACTCAGATCTTCAGGCTAAACTTTCTATTGATTTTACTGATTTAGCTTTCTCTAACAGAACCTTGTCATAGAATAATGGAGCTGGGAGGTACTTAGAAGACATCTGTCAACTTAATCATTTTATAGATGAACAAATTCAGGCCCAGAGGCATCTGATGACTTATCCAGTTCACATAGCTAAGAAGTTGCAGAGCAAGGCCTAAAACCCAGATTATGTGATTCCTAGTACAGAGTGAATTCCACTTAACTAAGCTACTTCCATGCTTTTTTTTTCTATTTATTTAAATGGGCTTTGAAAACTATAGTCATGAAAATAACTCTCTGTCTCTTTCTTTCACTATTACCTATATCATCATCATCATCATCTTCATCATCTTCATCATTTTTCTCTCCCTTTCTCACTCTCTTTTTAAACTAGAGAAGCTGTATGGTCTAGGGGATAGACGACCAGTCTGGGGGTCATGAAGACCTGGCTCTAGTCCTAACTCTGGCTATACTGGCTATTTGACTCTGAGTAAGTCAGGGACTATCACTAATAACAGGTAGTATCCATTGGGGTTGCCAAGGAAATATGGATGCCTGGCCAAGATGAAAATATCATTATTTCATCTCCTTACCTCCAGGGAAGCACCTCTCACTCTGACGGGCAAACTAGCCTTTCCCTTCTAAGGGAGAGGAAAGAGAGAAATCACAGCTGTTACATATACTGGGATTGAGTGTGCCTTCAGGGATAGAGACTGCTACAGGCTGAGTGCAGGGGGATGATGAGGGGACTTCTAGAGTCCACAGTGGTAGCCGTGCTTGACTGAAATTTGAAAAACAGAAAATTTAGGGACAGTAGTGCCTTGGGGAAGCAGACTCAATAAATCGTAGAGTGAGAGAAAGGGAGAAGAGAAGCTAAAGAGAGTCATGCACTAGAATTACAGAGCAGATGCTGAAATTTTTCTAACATCTGAGATCAATACATAACCTAATATCTGATTCATTTTATTTCTTGTATCATTAAAATTAATAATAATTTCAACACTGCTAATAATATTAATTTAATCACCAAAAGAATGTTGTGCACTTGAGTTGCCAGCAAGGTTTTCTTTGGATATTAAGTTCAAATTTAATTCACATAAATTGGCTGTTAAAGCTTATCTATTCTTATGTTACCTAAATTAATGAATTGTGAAGATAATCCAAAATATCTACAAATGATTTTAACAGATGCTTTCGTTATGTAAATTAAGGAGCTGTATGCTAACTATCTGTAGCAGTTTAGTCAAAATTAGGGAGAGAAAGTGGTTTGATTTATGGCTAAATGGAGACAGCTTGTTTTTCAAGACTGTAAGTTTTGTTGTGGTATATCAAGATAGTGTAATTGCTACTGGAAACTGCTGAAAGCAAGAGTTGTTTAATGATCGATGCCAACAATAGCAAGGTCATAGAATATGGAATTGGGGGATGTGCAGTACTACTCTGCCATGATTGATTGTACCAACAGGTATGCTAATGTTGGAATAGTATTTTTGTATGGAAAATTTTCCATTTGCAATGGAAAGACTACTAGATTTGATATGAGAGGAAGGGTTCAAATCCTGAATCTACAATCTAATGTGTGTGGGATTATATTTAATTTCACAAACACTATTAAGTATTTACTGGGTGCTAAGGATGTAGATTTAAAAAAAATAGCCTTTAAGGTACTTATAATAGGGGAATCCAACATGTAAATAGATAAGCAAATATGGATAAATTCAAGAAGGAGGAGGTGCAAATAACAAGGGGAATTAGTAAAGGCTTCTCATAGGGCATGGCATCCAAACTGAGCACTAAAGGGGAAGAAAGAAGTAAAGAAGGAAGGAATTCAAGGCATGGAATACAGTCAAGGTAAAGGTAAAGGAATGGAAGAGTAAACAAATCAGAATGCAGAATGTGTGAAGAGGAATAAACTGAAAACAAACAAACCAGGAAACTGTAGACTAGATGAAGTTTGTGAAGGGCTTTAAATGCTAAGCTGAGGAGACAGTAATTGAAGTAATATGGGACATTTGAACATTTTAGAAAGGGGAAGGAAACAAACATTTATTCATTACCTACCATGTGCCAGGCTATGCTGTGCTAAGTATTTTACAAGTATTATCTCTTTTGATCCTCAAAACTTCCCTGGGATATATTATCTCCATTTTACAGATAAGAAAACTAAGGTAAACACAATTTAAGTGACTTGACCAGGGTCATGTAACTAGGAAGTATCTGAGGCCAGATTTGAATTCCAGTTCTCCTGACTCCAAGCCTAGTAAATTTATCCATTGCACAATTAACTGCTTCTTGGGGAATGATATGGTAAGAATTTAGAAATATCATTTTGGCGACTCTGTGAAGGATGGATTGTAGAGGGGAGATTCCAAAAACAAGGAGATCAATTAATAGGTTACTGAAATTGTCTAGGTGAAGGGTTATGGGGACCTAAACTATAGTTTTGACTATGTGAGTATAGAGAAAGGACCAGATGTTAAGAGATGTAGAGGTAAAAACAATTAAATTCAATAGAAGGGGGATGAGGGAAAGAGAAGTCAAGGATTATTCCAACATTGTAAACTTGTGTAATTAAAAGGAAGGTTGTATACTCTATAGAAATTATGGAAGAGGCATAGCTTAAGGGAAGAAAATAATCACATTCACGTTAGACATACTGACCTTGTCCAGCAAGTATTTGGAAATATAGCTCAGGAGTGTGATGAGGGATGAATATTTGCATTTAGGAAACATCCATGAAGAAATTATGATTAATCCAATGAATGCTAATGATATCACTAAAAAAAAGGATGAAGAGATACACGAGAAAGAGTAGGGGGAGGACAAAATAGAGCCTTTCTGTATTAGAGCTCTTGTGATCTGAGGCAATCACTAAATTTCTCTGAGTTTCAGTTTCCTTATCTGTAATAGAGGGGGGCAAGGCTAGATAGTGTACAATGTTTCTTCTCACAATAAACACATACTATAGTATATATTCTTTTAGAATTGTGTGTGCGTTATAAGAAATTAAATTTTATGAACAGGGTATTGCTGAATGTGAAATGACAGAGACAGCAAGAGGAAGGAGATAAAAAGGGCGGAAGAGAAAGAGAAAGACACACACACACACAGAGAAAGAATGAGAATTTTTCATAAAGAGTTTTTTCTTAAGAATTTAATATATGAACTTTATCATTTGAGGTTGTACTTCAGGAGTAAAAGTGATGTAGTTGATGGAGAGCCAGCCTCAAAGGCAGGAAGACCTAGATTCAAGTATTGCTTCTAAAACATAGGCTCTGTGACCCTAGTCAAGTCTATTCAACTTGTTAGTGCCCAGGAAACTCTCTAAGACTATGAAGTTCAGAATATTTGCTGATTGTATTAATGGATAAAGTTTCCTTACTGATTATTCCCTACACCCATAAAATAATGGCTCTGTTCCAACCTCTGTCACACAATCAAGAGAATGTGATCCCAGTAAAGGAGAGACATCATTGCTTCATAACGTATCTAATCTTTTCTGCTCTCTTCTCTCACACTATGTTGCTTTAGTTGGTGAATTTATCACCTTCTGTAGGTTTAATTATCATTTCTATGCACATGATTCTCAGATCTGTTTATTCATCCTGAGGAATGTTGCACATTTCAAACTGTCTGACACATATCCATTTTACATTTGATATGTCCAAAACTGAAATATTAACTTTTTACTCAAATCTACTTGTCTTCTGAATTCTCTTGCTGTTGAGGGCACCAGCAGATTTAAAATCCTGGTATTATCTTAGAGTCTTCTCTCATTAAGCTTATATTTACAATCAGTTACCAAATCTTATATTTTATTTCCCTATAGCATTTGTTATATATCCAGTTTTTTCCACCCTAATTGCCGATATAGTGAAAATTCTCATCACCTTTCATCTGAACAACTGCAAAAGTTTTCTAATTGCACTTTTGTTTCAATTCTCTTTGCCACTCAGGTACTAATATGATTTCCTGAAATATAGATTTGACTATTCTGAATAAACTCCAATGGCTTCCTATTGCTTTTAAGATCAAACATAAAGTCCTTTGTTTGGCATTTAAAGCTCTTCATGTTCTGGCCCCTTCCTATCTTTGCAATCTTCTCATATCCCGAACCTTTTATCTCCTATTGGGCGTAGTATGTTCCCTTAGGAAAGGCTGGTAGGAGTAAGAGTGGGCATCTTTCCTCTGATCTCAAGCAAGTGCTTCAATCTGTATCAGCATAAGAAATCTTCCATCTCCTTCTGTCAATCCAATCTTCTAAAGGGGATGTGGAAAACCTCTATGGCAAAAATGAAAAAATCTCTTACTTTATGTTTCCTATCTCCTGCTGTGTCTATCCTCTAGCTCTTTCCATTCAATGAAAAAAATATTCTCAGGCTTAGCCATATGCTTCACGTTCCAGTGATTCTCATCTTTCACTCCCTATCACCAAATTCATCATTCCAAAGTTTCATCCCAAGTTTACCCAGCCTTTTCACTGTGCTTTTTAGAAGGCTTGTATAGTCAAGAAACTTCCCTTTATTTTAAATCTATTCCTTTCTACTAGCTCTTATTGAAATCTGACTATTCTCTGATGACACAGGCTCCCTGATACCCTTTTCAGTACTGACTGCAACTTTACTCCTTCTCAGTTTACTGGTTGACATGAGGAGTTAGAATATTCCTTTCTTTTCATTATCACCCCCCAAGTTCTCTTCTTTCCTACTTCACTGGGTAACCTCTCTTCCTCTGAGGTTCACACTATTTGTAGCTACTACCCAATCAAAATCCTAGTAGCAGTTATCTACAGACCCACAGAATCCTTACTCAATGAATTTGATACCTGGATTAATATTTTTCTTTCCTTTCCAACTCCTGCTTTCATAGTAGGGAACTTCAACCTTTTTTATTTATTCTTGTTTTTTTTTTGTTGTTGTTGTTTTTGCTAAGGAAATTCAGGTTAAGTGACAGGGTCACATAGCTAGGATGTGTTAAGTGTCTGGGGTCACATATGAACTCAGGTCCTCCTGATTTCAGCGTTGGTGTTTTATCCACTGTACCACCTAGCTTTCCCCTTTATTCTTTATCAAATAGTTTTACCACTTGGTTCTTCAAATTCCTCCCTTCCTATGAGCTACTCCTCCACTTCACTTCAGCCACACACTCAGATTGCTATATCCTCAATCTTGCTATTATACACAAATGTACAAACTCTATATTAAAAAACTCTGAAATCCCCTTAGTTGATCATAATCTCTAACTTCTCCTTTTGCCCTCCCTTATGTAACCATACTCTTCATCTTCACTGTGACCTACAATCCCTTGGCCCCTCAGTTTTCTCCCAGGCCATTTCTCCCACACTAATCACATTTTCCTTTTTCCCATCTTCTTAGTGAATCAATTAAACTCAACATGGTGCTCCATTCTTGAAGACATAGTCCCCTTATCATATTGCCCATTATGCTTAGGAAGGCTCAGTCTTGGATCATTCTGACCATTTGTTGCCCACATATGTGCAAGTAAACAAAGGTGGAGAAAACTATACGACCATTCTTATTGGGTCCACTAAAATTTTATGCTACAGAATCTCGATTGGACCCTTACTGCTGTTAGGCAATCCTACTGTATTTCCCTTATCAATACACTTTCTTCCTCTCATGAAAAAATTGAAGCCATTTGTTATGAACTCCCTCTTTTCTCCTTTTCCTTATTTCCTGTCACTGAGATGCTTTCTGCCACTTTCTTCTCTTTCAACATGATTAAGTAGTCTTTGGTAAGTTAGCTTACCAAAGCTAACCTCTCTACTTATTCAAGTGATCCCATTCAATCCTTTCTTCTGCACTGGACTGACCCCTTTGTTTTCTCCCCTCTTTCACTTGTTTTCAGTTTTTCCCTCTTTGCTGGATCCTCTCTTACTGCCTACAAACATGTCTATCTTTTCCCTATCCTGAAAAAACCCTCATTTGATCCTGCCGTCCCTAATAAACATCTTTTTATTTTCTCTTCTGCTCTTTGTAGCTAACTTTAAAAAGACTGTCTACAATGGGGGCCTCTCCTTTTTCTCTTCTTACTCTTTCCTTAACCCCCTTAAAATCTGGATTCCACTCTTTCCAAAGTTACTGATGATCTTAGTTGTCAGATCCAATGGCATTTTCTTAATGCTCTTTTTCTTAGACTTTTCTGCTGCCTTTAACACTGTTGATTATGCTTTCCTCCTTGATATTCTTTTCTCTCTGTTTTTTTGTATACTATAAACTGTCTCCTGGTTTTCCTCCTAACTCTCTGAACCCTCCTTTGCTGTATCTTGTGCTAGAATTTCCCCCCTCCCCAAATAAGAGCCTTTATTTTTTAACCATGGGATGTCTGCTATGTTCTCTTCTCAATTTCATTTGGTTATCTCATTAGTTCCCATGAATTTAATTACCATTTATACTGATGATTCTTAAATATGCCTTTCTCTCTCTCCTGACTTCCAGTTTTTCATCTCCAATTGGCTTTCAGACTTTTGAATTGGATGTCCAGTAGACAATTTAAACTCAGTATGTTCAAAAGCAGAACTCCTGCTTTTCCCTTTAAATTTCCACCCTCCTACTTTCCCCATCACTCAAGTGGGCTACACCAGCAATTTTCCTGAAACAGAAATATGATTTTGTCATTGTTCTACTTATAAATTCCAGTGGTTTCCTATTGATTCTAGGAACTAAGACAAAATGCTTTGTTTGGAATAATGTAACTCTCTCATAACTTTCCAATCTTTTTACACATTACTTTCTAAATTCAGTGACACAGGGCTCTTGGTCATTCCATGAATAAGGAACTCTAAACTGAAATTGTAAACCCATTCCTCCTCCACTCCAACTGCTAACCTCTGTAGTTTCCTTTAGGTCTTTACTACATTCTTGCTTTTCACAGGAAACTATCCCTAATATCTCTTAATTCCAGTGCTTTTCCTCTTAATTATTTTCTATGTGAGCTGCATATAGCATGTTTTGCATATATTTTTCCATGTTGTCCTTCCCTTGTATGCTCCTTGAGGACAGGGACTGTCTTTTGCCTTTTTTAAAAATTTATTTTGCATCACAATAATTTAGCACAGACTTTGGAACATAGTAGGCACTTGAAAATTTTTTATTGAATTGAATTGAATACTGTTTTCTTACATATATCTTAAGTCTAGTCATACTGGCCTAGTTGCTATTGCTCATACAAGATAATCTGTCACCAGTTTCCATATTTTTTTACTGGGGATTCCCTATCCTGGAATGCCCTCTCTCCCAAACTTCAAATTTTAGATTCCTCCCTGGCTTTTCAGTCTCAGTTCAAGAGTCATCTGCTCCAGGAAGACTTTCTTAGTGCTCCCAGTTTGTTTCTATTTTATATGCTTTAGTTTATTTATATCGTATCCCCAATTAGAATGTAATCTCCTTGAAAGTAGGAGATGTTTTTGCTTTTCCTCTGCACATCCAACAATCACAATTCCTGTTGCACAACTGCTTAATGAGTGCTAGTTGATTGATTGATTGACTAATATGAATCTAATAGAGAGCTATCCTTTTTATTGAAATCATTGTAGAGGAAAAATGCCTGATCTACAGTAAGGTTTCTTCTTTTTTTTTTCAGTAAAGCTGTATGCAATTACTTTCAGAGCTTTAGCTGACAGTAAACATGCCACTTGACCTCAGTCAATTTTTATTTTTTTGTCTCCTCAAATGGGCAATTGAAGAAGGCCATGTCAATTTTCCTGAAGCTTGACAAAATAGTCACAGTGGCACTATTATTTATGGTTCCATGGGTACTTTTTACCCATTGAAATCAAACTTAAGGTCCTGGCCTATTCACCTCATGAAGACTTAAATGAGCTGTACTTGGATGGTCATTGCTCTTCCAGTTGATCTCTGAATTTCCTGTCTGAAAATGTATTGCTTCTCACAATTGAATCAAAACTGGCATCACATACTGTGTTATTATAGTGTTACAGTTTTTCTTTTTTTTCTTTTGTTAGTATCCTAGCCTAACTTGGCATAAAGAATAAAAACCATTATAACATTTTAGTTATTTTTAAAGAGAAAAGAAAAAAAATAAAAAAAATTGAGAGGATATTATTAACATTGAAGCATAAGCTATTTTAATTTCTCAGGATAAAGACTTATTCTCAGTAAATTCACACTTTCTACTATTACCCTGAAGGGCTATACCTATTATCTTTATGTAGTACATACTTTGGAGTTAGTACTCCAATTTTCACCAGTTCTCCAGAGTTTATTCTCCAGAACATAGTTACCATTTTCCCTGAGGAATCTAGGAGTAGCCCTGAGGTAGTGGTGGGTAGTTTCTCTAATATTGGAACTCATAAGCCTCCACTGATGTACTTTTCCATGATGATTATAAGTTTTTATCAATTAGGCTTAATTAGCTTTTAGAAAGGGTCTTTACAATAGGGGCATAATAAGTACAACTGCTGCAAATGTTTCCCCCCCAAAACCAAATAATTCAGTGAAATATTCTCCCATAAATTCATATAGTGTTTAGGGACTAGTGGGTTCAAGTTTCAAGAGTGTATATGGCAAAGGAGAATTATCAAATACTAGAATTTCTTTCACTGGTATTCTCAAAATGTTATCCTTAGGTATGGTGTAGATTTCTTCTGAGTCCTTTGTAGAATCTATGATTCTTATCTTGTCAAGTCTGTCTTTAGCTGACTGTGCAGACTTTGTCCTTAGATACAGTTCTGAGGAATGACAGAGAACATCATTGGAAATATAGGAAGCCCCAAATTATCTAAGCCACTTGAAACTCCTAAAGTTGTCTTCTAGCAAAAAGTAGCAGGTAGGTAAGCTTTGGCTAAAGTACCCCCTGTTTCCACCTCTGCACTAGAAGTTTTTTTCTTAAGTATTTGTAGGTTTTCAGGCCTTGTTCTTACTTTCTGAAATATGTAAGATATTTTGTGAGGTTAAAATATCAGGACATAGCATGTTGTCAAGCATTTTAAATGCAGGGGTATGATATTGTGAATTTACTGAACTAATTTTCACTTTAACTTCTGATTCATAGAATCATAGATCCAAAGATAAAGGGAACCACAAAGGCTTACATATAAGGAAACTGAGGTCCAGAGAAATTAAGCAACTTTCCCAGGTAGTAAGCAAGAGGATTGGGATTTGAATTTCAATCAACTGAGTGCCGAGATAATGTCCTTTCCACTATACCATGTTACCTTTATGTTTTTTATCTGATTATGATCTATAGAGTATCTGATTATGAGAGTGATAAATCTAGAGTTCAGATATAATCCTTGGAGCAAAGGCAATGGGCAGAGGCAAATTCTCTTTTATGATCAAAGACTATATGGATAGTTGACCTTTCACATAATACTTGAAAAGTGTCTTGTTAGTCACCCTTTAAATCATTGCACTTAACTCAATGCCTGGAATATAGTAAGTGTTTAATAGATGCTTATTGATTGATTGGCAAAGGCAAGTGTAGGAAAAATCTGCCATATGTATCTGATTCAAAATAATTCATGCTTATAACTAGAAAACCAGCTCAAATTACCATCGGATCTGATGATGGGCTGGTAGTGTCATTTTCATGTGTAAATGATAACATGTTTTCATATTCAAGTCGTTACTTTTTCTTTTTCTTTCTTTTGTTTTGGGGGGTGGTGATAAAGCAATTAGAGTTAAGTGACTTGCCTACCGTCACACAGTTAGCAAGTGTCAAGTATCTGAGCTGGATTTGAAGTCAAGTCCTCCTGACTCTAGGGCCAATGCTCTATTCATTGCTCCATCTAAAGAGATTGTTTTAAAGCAAAACATTTTAGATGGAGAATATTTTCATAAATGCGAACCTAATTTACTTATTTTTCCTCTCTCTTTTGATGTGATCTCTTTAAAATAAATAAGACATTCATGCATAGCGGTGGTAGCCAATGGAAGCATTGAGTTCATTATTATTTCCTTATGTGACTTCAAGAAGTTGCATTTCTTGTCAAAAGTCATAAAATATATATTAAGTAAAAGGTATGAATAGAACCCTTGCAGGGTTAGGTTTAGATGGAATATAGACTTTGATAGCTTAAAATTGTATTGTCCAACTGGGCTACTCTGATGTACCGACACCTCCTACTTGGCTTATAATTATATCTATTAGCAGATTTCTTCTAAGCTTGACCAGAAAAAAAGGAAAGTTATTCTTAGCATACCACTACAAATCATGCACATTTACTTGAGAGAGCTTTAATTGGGGGGTGGGGGAAGAGTAGGAGGCAGCTTTTTTTTTTTTGCTAGACTTGTCTCATTTATATACTAATAAGTATTAGTCTATCAGATTACCTAGTTGCCATTTTGAAAAAATTGGTAGTTCAATGAATGTGAGGGAATGAGATATTCAGTGTTGGGGGATGGAAGCAGAGTAGGCTGGGTCTAATATAAAAAAAATGGAAACAGACTTGTGATAGGAATAGGGCCAGAAACTGAGATGTCAGATCAGAGAAACTGATGATAAAATGGTCAGATTAACAAACTAGTGGAAGAGAATGAGATACTTGAAAACAACAAGAACAATAAGAACAACATATTGTTTTTTTAAAAATTGAGAAAAAAGAAGAAATTGTCATTCTGGGAGGACATGGTAAGGATGGAAAGCTGCATACTTCAAATTTATTACCTCTAGAATGAGTACTGGACTTAAATTACTAATGTTCAATATTTATGCTTCTTTCTCTGTAATGAAGCACATTTAGATTATGGAGGAATTTACCAAAAGCAAGCATGACAAAAGACTGTTATGTTTTTCTTTCAGAAAATATTTAGATTAATTGAAATTTTGCATTGACCCCTTAGTGCTAGAGGTCACTCTTTAACTCCAGAATCCTTTTCCTTTTTTTATATTTTTTTTATTTGATGTTGGTATCAAATAGGGTGATTAGAAGTCATTGAAAGTTAACAAAAGGTATTTTACTTTGTATGAACACAGCAAGGATTTGCAACAGGGATACAGTGACATTTAATTTCAGTGTATTCAAGCCCCTCTTGTCTCCATATGGAAATATCTCCAGTCATCTGGAAAAGTTATGATAAAGGGACTAGTGATGTACATGGCCTTCAGGTATGTTCTTAGATAACCAGAAAGCTATGTCAAGTAAGCTGTGACAACCAGGTCTCTGGTCAGCTTGTCTGCTTTTAGTAAAAAAAAAAAATTCTTGTTAAAGGAGAAATGAGGAGGAGCCTGAGCTATCCCATATTAGGAATGGAGGAAAAAAAGTTGGTAGATATTAGTTCTATCACAGCTAGATAAAGTACACATTGCTTATGTTTCTACTATTGGGAAAGAAAGGGAAAAAACACAATTAAATGTTTACTATGTGTCAAGTACTCTGCTGAGCATTTTTATAAATATGTCATTTGACATAATCCTAGGAGGTAGGTACTGTTAATTAGCCCCACTTCACAGATGATGAAACTGAGGTACACAATATCTACATGATTTGCCCAAAGTGGGGTAATCACACAGTTAGTAAGTGTCTGAGGTTGAATTTGAACTCTGGTCTTCCTGACCTAACTGTAGTCCCATCCTGTCAGCTGCCTAGGTGTTTCCATAACACTCAAGTAACGATAATCCATTACGTTCTCTAGAAAATCTATAAGCAAAAGTCTTAAAAGACTGAAGATTTTATTTCCCACTAGTATGAACTGCAGAAAGACATTTATCATGCCTAATATAGAGAGTATGACGTTTTCATTTCTGCCATAACCAAGTGACTATTATCTGTACTCAAAGTTCAGACATCTCTCTTTCCTAGAAAAAAAAAATCTCCCAAGAATTATCAAATCAAAAGCTAATTATACTCTTTTATTGATTTGTACATACTCAACTGATAGAATCAGAAGAAATCCAAGAGTAATTCTAAAAGATCAAGAAATCTTGGGCAATTGAAAGAGGAGGCAAAATAGCAGAGAGAAGCCAGAAAATTGCTTGAGTTTTCCTCATTTTCCTTTGGAAATTAAATCAAGTTTTTAAGTGGATTCTGGAATAAAATGGAATAAAATCCTTTAAATGAATTCTTAGAAATAAAAAGGCAAATCCTGAAAAAAGAAGCACAAAAATTGAATGAAGAAAACAATTCCTTAAAAAGTAGATTTGGTTAAATAAATAAAAAAGTACTGAAGAAAACAACTCTTGGAGGAGCTAGATGGCAGAGTGAATAGAGCACTGGCCGTGGAGTCTGGAGTAATTTAGATACTCAAAGAATATTGTAGCTAAATTCCATAATTACCATAAAATATGGCAGGAGTAGAAGGGAAAAATGGTTTAAAAAAAGGAAGGGGAAGAGGGGAGCTAAGAGAATGGAGGGCAGAGTGAGGGAAGTGGGGGTCAGAAACAAAACACTTGTGAGGATAGAAAGAATAAAATGAGAGAACCTCAGGGTTGTCTTGATTTGCATTTCTCTGATCAATAGTGATTTGGAGCACCTTTTCATATGACTATAAATAGTTTTAATTTCATCTTCTGAAAATTGTCTGTTCATATCCTTTGACCATTTATCGATTGAAGAATGACTTGAATTTTTATAAATATGAGACAATTCTCTACATATTTTAGAAATGAGGCCTTTATTAGAAACCTTAAATGTAAAGATGATTTCCCAATTTATTGCTTCCCTCCTAATCTTGTCTGCATTGATTTTGTTTGTACAAAAACTTTTTAACTTAATAGTCAAAGTTATCTATCTGGTTTTCAATTAAGAGTTCCAGTTCTTCTTTGGACATAAATTTATTCCATCTCCATAGGTCTGAGAGGTAAACTATATTACGTTCCTCTAATTTACTTATAGTATCACTCTTTATATCCAGATCATGAACCCATTTAGATCTTATCTTGGTATGTGGTGTTAGATGTGGGTCAAGCCCTAATTTCTTCCACACTAGTTTGCAATTTTCCCAGAAGTTTTTGTCAAAATAGTGAGTACTTATCCCAGAAGCTGGGTCTTTGGGTGTATCAAAGACTAAATTGCTATAGTTATTGCCTAGTTTGTCTTGTGATTCTATCCTATTCCACTGATCGACTACTCTATTTCTTAGCCAGTACCAAATGGTTTTGATGACCACTACTTTGTAATATAGTTTTAGATCTGGTACAGCAAGTCCACCATCATCAGCCTTTTTTTTTTCATTAATTCTCTTGAAACTCTTGACCTTTTGTTCTTCCAAATGAATTTTGCTACTATTTTTTCTAGATCTGTAAGATAATTTCCTGGGAGTTTGATTGGTATGGCACTAAATAAGTAAATTAGTTTGGGTAGTATTGTCATTTTTATTATATTCACTTGGCCTACCCATGAGCATTTTAAGTTTTTCCAATTGATTGACTAGGTCTGATTTTATTTGTTTGGAGAGTGTTTTGTAGTGTAGTTCATATAGTTCCTGACTTTCCCTTGGCAGATAAATTCCCAAAATATTTTATACTATCAACAGCTATTTTGAATGGAATTTCTTTTTGTATCTCTTGCTGCTGAATTTTATTGGTAATATATAAAAATGCTGATGATTTATATGGATTTATTTTGTATCCTGCAACTTTGCTAAAGTTGTGAATTGTTTCTAGTAGTTTTTTAGTTGAGTCTTTAGGGTTCTCTACGTATATCACCATGTCATCTGCAAAGAGTGATAATTTGGTTTCCTCATTACCTACTCTAATTCCTGTAATCTCTTTTTCTTCTCTTACTGCCAAAGCTAACATTTCTAATACAATATTAAATCATAATGGTGTTAGTGGGCAGCCTTGTTTCACTCCTGATCTTAATGGGAATGGTTCTAGTTTGACTCCATTACATATGATGCTTGCTGAAGGTTTTAAGTAGATATTACTAATCATTTTAAGGAAAAGCCCATTTATTCATATACCCTCCAGTGTTTTTAACAGGAATGGGTGTTGGATTTTATCAAAGGCTTTTTCTGCATCTATTGAGATAATCATATGGTTTTTGTTAATTTGGTTATTAATATAATTGATTATGCTAATAGTTTTCCTAACATCGAACCAGCCCTGCATTCCTGGTATAAATTCTACTTGGTCATGGTGTATTATCCTGGGGATAACCTTCTGTAATCTCGTTGCTAAAATCTTATTTAAAATTTTTGCATCAATATTCATTAGGGAAATTGGTCTATAGTTTTTTTCTCAGTTTTTTTCCTACCTGGTTTAGCTATCAGCACCATATCTATGTCATAGTAGTACACCTTCTTTCCCTATTTTTTCAAATAGTTTATATAGTACTGGAATTAATTGTTCTTTGAATGTTTGGTAAAATTCACATGTAAATCCATCTGGCCCTAGAGATTTTTTCTTAGGGAGTTGATTAATAGCTTGTTCTATTTCTTTTTCTAATATGGGGCTATTTAAATAATTTATATCCTCTTCTGTTAACCTGGGCAATCTATATTTTTGTAGATATTCCTCCATTTCATTTACATTATCAAATTTATTGGCATAAAGTTGGGCAAAGAAACTCCTAATTATTACTCTAATTTCCTCTTCATTGGAGGAAAGTTGTCCCTTATCATTTTTGAGACTAACAATTTGATTTTCTTCTTTCCTTTTTCTAATCAAATTAACTAAAGGCTTATCTATTTTGTTGGTTTTTTCATAAAACTAATTCTTAGTTTTATTTATTAATTCAATAGTTTTCTTATTTTCAATTTTATTGATCTCCTCTTCAATTTTCAGAATTTCCAATTTGGTATTTAATTGAGGGTTTTTAATTTGGTCTTTTTCTAGCTTTTTTAATTGCAAGCCCAGTTCATTGATCTTCTCTTTCTCTGTTTTATGCAAGTAAGCATCTAGAGATATAAAATTACTCCTTATAATCGCTTTGGCCACATCCCACAAATTTTGGTATGTTGTCTCATTATTGTCATTCTCCTGGATGAAATTATCGATTGTGTCTATAATTTGCTCTTTCACCCATTCATTCTTCAGGATTAGATTATTTAATTTCCAATTAACTTGTTGTCTGTTTTCTCCTGGCCTTATATTACATGTGAGTTTTATTGCGTCATGATCTGAGAAGGATGCATTTACTATTTCTGCTTTTCTGCATTTGATTTTGAGGTTTTTATGCCCTAACACATGGTCAATTTTCGTATAAGTTCCATGAACCCCTGAGAAAAAAGTATACTCCCTTCTATCACCATTCAGTTTCCTCCAGAAATCTATCATACCTAACTTTTCTAGCCTTTTGTTTACCTCCCTAACTTCTTTCTTATTTATTTTGTGATTTGTTTTATCTAATTCTGAGAGAGCAAGGTTGAGATCCCCCACTAGTATAGTATTACTGTCTATTTCTCCTTTCATCTCTGTTAGTTTCTCCTCTAGGTATTTGGATGCTATACCAGTAGGTGCATATATGTTTAGTATTGATACCGCTTCATTGTCTATGGTACCCTTTAGTAAAATATAATTTCTTTCCTTATCTCTTTTAAGTAGATCTATTTTTGTTTTTACTTGATCTGAGATAAGGATTGCTACCCCTGCCTTTCTTTGTCCTGAAGCATAGAAGTTTCTGCTCCAGCCCTTTACCTTCACCCTGTATGTATCTCTATGTTTTAGATGTGTTTCTTGTAAACAATATATTGTAGGATTCTGGCTTTTAATCAAGTCTGCTACCCGCTTCTGTTTTATGGGAGAGTTCATCCCATTCACATTCACAGTTAAAATAACTATATCTGTATTCCCTGCCATCTTATTTACCCAGAGTTATGATTTTCTCTTCCCTTTCCCCTCTCTCCCTTCCCCCCTCCCCAGTACTTTATTTTTGATGACCACCTCCCACCAATAGTCCTCCCCCCTTTAGATCCCTCCCTCCCCTTTATACTTTTCCCCTAATACTTCTATTAGTTTATCCCTTTCCTTTCTTCCTTTCCCTCCCACCTTCCCACAAGGAGGGTCAGGACTTTCTTTGAAGCCAAATGTGTCTGATATACTCTCTTAGAGTCTAATCTAATGAGCATAAGGTTTAAACAATACTCATCGCCCTCCCTTCTTTCCCTCAATTATATTAGATCTTCTATGTCTCTTTATGAGATTTTACCTTATTTTACCTCCTTTATTTTTACTTTATTTTGTCTCCTCCCCCCCTTTTTTTTCAGTGTGGTATCCCTTCCACCTCTAATTTCCTTTCCATTATTATCAAAGAAAAATCGAATTATACCCCCATTCTTTAAGGATACCTATAGTAGAAATATAGTCCTCAAGAGTTCTTTCCTTTTTACCTTTTTATGCTTCTCTTGAGTTATGTATTTGGAGGTCAAATTTTTTATTCATATCTGGTCTTTTCATTAGAAACAGGTGAAATTCTTCTGTATCATTGAATGACCATCTTCTTCCCTGGAAGATGATGCTCATTCTAGCTGGATAACTTGTTCTTAGCTGTAATCCAAGTTCTTTTGCCTTTCAGAATATCTGATTCCAGGCCCTTCGATCCTTTAATGTGGAAGCTGACAGATCTTGTGTAATTCTAATTACGATTCCTCTGTATTTGAACTGTTTCTTTCTAGCTGCTTGTAGTATCCTTTCCTTGGTGCGATAGTCCTGAAATTTGGCCACAATATTCCTTGGGGTTTTAATTTTGGGATCTCTTTCAGGAGGTGATCGGTGAATTCTTTTAATGCCAATTTTGCCTTCTGATTCTAAAACATCAGGGCAATTCCCTTTCATGATTTCTTGGAAGATAGCAACAAGGTTCTTTTTTTTCATCGTGGCTTTCAGGGAGTCTGATAATCCTTAGATTGTCTCTCCTGGATCTGTTTTCCAAGTTAGTTTTTCCTAGGAGATATTTCATATTTTTTTCTATTTTTTTCATTTTTTTGTTTCTGTTTGACTGATTCTTGAAGTCTTATTGAGTCATTTACTTCTATTTGTTCAATCTTAATTTTTAAAGTATTATTTCCTTCAGTTATCTTTTTTAGTTCCTTTTGTAGCTGGCCAATTGAATTTCTTGATTCAATGCATTCTTTTTCCATTTTGCCAATTTTATTTTTCACTGAATTGTTGTCTTTTTCCAATTCACCATTTTTATTTTCCAGTGAATTGGTGATTTTTCCAATTCACCAATTTTGTTTTTCAGTGAATTGTTGTCTTTTTCCAATTCACCAGTCTTGTTTTCCAGTTTTGGACATCTTTGTTGCACTCATCTCAATTTATTTCCCCATTCTTCTTCTAGCTCTCTTTTGAGATTCTTTATGCAATCTTCCAGGAAAGCCTTCTGAAAAGGAGACCAGCTTAAGTCCGCCTTTGTGGCTTCTTCTGGGATTGTTTTTGGAATCTCAGGATCTGGGGAGTGCTCTACTTTTTCTCCATAGAAGCTGTCTATGGTGAGAGCTCTCTTCTGTTTCTTACTCATGATTTTGAGCTGAGGTATCAGTCACCAGCAGGGAATACTGCCGCAGTTTCAATTTTCCCTGGGGCAGTTTGCCAAGTTGACTTCCGGTCTGAAGCTGGTTGGGCTAGATCTGCACTAGGACCACGTTTTCAGCTGCTCTCAATCCACCCTTTACCAAAGGCAGATCTGCCAAAGCACCTGCCCACAAGCAGAGCAAAGTGGCCCAGGCATCTCCCAGGGGCTTCCTGGGTGCCTAAAATCCGCCTCTGTCGCAACCTGACTTCCGCCTCAGGTGAGCTGGCTTCTGACTGCGGCCAGTGGCCGATTCCCCTAAGACTAACCTCTGGAGTTTTTTCAAAGTAGATTGTTGATAAAAGTGCATTGTAGTCCAAGTGTTTGGTGGAGCCCTCACTCCAAAACCAGTTCGGAGGCTCAATTTGTCTGGATCTGAGGGAAGGTCTCAGGGGCTCACAGAGAACGTTGTCTGCAGTTTGCCATCTTGGCTCCACCCCTCCATAATTGTGAATGTTAATGGGATGAACTTTCCTATAAAATGGAAGCAAATTGCAGAATGAATTAAAAGCCAGAATCTTACAATATGTTGTTTACAAGAAACACAGCTGAAGCAGAGAATTACACAAAAAAATGAAGGTTAAAAAAAAGCCTGGAGCAAAATATATTATGCTTCAATTGAAGTAAAAAAAAAAAACAATCCTGATCTCAGACAAAAGACAAAAATAGATCTCATTAAGAAAAATAAAGAAGGAAATTACATCTTGCTAAAGGGTAATATCAATACAAAAATTATATGTACCAAGTGGTATAGCATCCAGATTCTTAGAGGAGAAATTGAGTTGCAAGGAGAGATGGACAGCAAAATTATACTAATGGAAGACCTCAACCTGTCTCTCAAAACTAGATGAATCTAAGCATAAAATAAACAAGAAAAAGTAAAGGAGGTGAATAGAATCTTAGGAAAATGATGTATGAAAGGGGTCTGGAAAAAATTAAATGGGAATAGAAAAGAATATACCTTTTTACTCAGCAGAAATGGCACCTGCACAAAAATTGACCACTTTAGGGCATAAAATATCATAATCAAATGCAGAAAGGAAGAAATATAAAGTGCACTTTTTTTTCAGATTATGATGCAACAAAAATTTCATGTAATAAAGGGACATGGAAAAATTAGACCAAAAATTATTTGGAAACCAAATAACCTAATCCTAAAAAATGGGTGGGTCAAAAACAAATTATAAAAAAGAATCAAAAATTTCATCCAAGAGAATAACAATAATGAGACAACATATCAAAACTTATAGATCAAAAGCAGTTCTTGGTAAAAGTTTTATATCTCTAGATATTTACATGAATAAAATAGAGAATGAAGACATAAATAAATTCAGTATGCAACTAAAAAGCTAGGGAAAAATGAAAAAACTCTCAAGTAATTTTCAAATCAGAAATTTTGAAAATAAAAGAAGAGATTAATAAAAAGTAAGAAAACTATTGAATTAAGAAATTAATTAAAAAGTTGGTTTTAAGAAAAAAAAACTAACAAAAGAAATAGACCTTGTGTTAATTTGATTAGCAAAAAAAGAAAACTAAACCATTATCAAACATGAAAAGAGTCTACTGAACACCAATGAAGAAGAAATTAAAACAATAATTAAGAGCTAATTTGCCCAACTGCATTCCAAAAAATCTTAACACTGATGAATATTTACAAAAATATAAATTGACCAGATTAACAGAAGAGGAATAAAATACTTAACCCCATTGTAGAAAAAGAAATTGAACAAATCATCAACAAACAATCAAAAAAGAAAAAAATCTCCAGGGTCAGATGGATTTACAAATAAAATCTACCAAACATGTAAAGAACGATTAATTCAAATACTATATAAAGTATTAGGAAAAATAGGGGGAAAAGAAGTACTAACAAATTCTTTTTATGCCCCAGTTATTGTGTTGATACCTAAATCAGGAAGAGCCAAAGCAGAGAAAGAAAATTAGCGACCAATTTCCTTAAATGAATATTGATGCAAAAAATCTTAAATAAAACATTAACAGAGAGATTACAGCAAATTATCACTAAGATAAAAATAAAATTATGACCAAGTGGAATTTATACTAGGAATGCAGGACTGGTTCAATATATATTTAAAAAAAAAAACCATCAGCATAACTGACCATGTGAATATCAAACTATCAGAAATGATGTGATTATTTCAATAGAGGCAGACTTTTTTTGGGGGGGGGCAAAATACAATACACATTCCTAATAAAAAGTGTACACCATAGGAATAGATGGAATTTTCCTTAAAATGATAATTAGCATCTATCTAAAACCATCAGCAAGCAATATATGTCATGAAGATAAGTTAGAAGCATTCCCAATAAGATCAGGGGTAAAATAAAAATGCCCATTATCATCATTATTATTCAATATTATACTAGAAATATTAACATTAACAATAAGAGAAGAAAAATTGAAGAATTGGAATAGATAATAAGAAAATAAAACTATCAGTCTCTGCATATTACATGATAGTATATTTACAGAATCCTAAGGAATCAACTAAAAAGCTATTTGAAATAATTAACAACTTTAATAAATTTGTAGGATGCAAAATAAACTCAAATAAATTATCTGCATTCCCCAAAAAGCCCAGCAGGAAGAGATAAAAAGAGGAATTACATTTAATATAACCAAACCAATATAATGTAGCCAAGACAAATCAACTAACTATATTAACACAATTACAGCATACTTTTCATATAAATACAGTCAGGTCTAAACAAGCGGAAAAATGGCAACTGTCCATGAGAAGGCTGAGCTTATATTATAAAAAATGACAATTCTATCTGTTAATCCACTTTTTCTTTTTTTTTTTTATTATTTTTTATTTTTTTTTGTTAAAGCTTTTTATTTGTATAACATATGTATGGGTAGTTCCCCAACATTGATCCTTACAAAGCTTTCCATTACAAATTTTACCCCTAGTCCCCTCCCCTCCCCTAGATGGCAGGAAGTCCACTACATGCTAATAATGTTGAAATGCTTGAGAAGTTATGCAAGAAAAATCCTATCTACAAGAAAAAAAAAAAGAATCAGAGAAAGGCAACACAATGCAAACAAATGTCAGTAGAGATCATGAAAATGTTACGTTGTAGTCCATATTTCATTTCCCTCTCTCTGGGTGTATATGGTTTTCTTCAGTGAACAACTTAATCCACTTTTTCAATGCCATAGTAATCAAACTACCAAAATTTTTTTTTATAGAATTAGAAAAAAATAACAAAAAGTCAAGGATATCAAGGGAACTAATGAACATAATGCAAAGGAAAGTGGCCTAGTCATAGCTGACTTAAAGCTATATTATAAAGTGGCAATCATCAGAACTGACTGGTGATGGTTAAGAAACAAAGTGGTGGATCAGTGGAATAGATTAGGTACACAAGACACAATAGTCAATGACTTTAATAATCTACTGTGTGATAAACTCAAAGACTCCAACTTCAGGGATAAAAATTCACTATCTGAAGAAAACCAGAAAATAGTATAGAAGAAACTAGGCATAGATCAACATCTCACATATTGTACCAAGATAAAAGCAAAATGGCTTCATGATTTAGACATAAAGGATGATATAAGCAAATTAATAGAACAAGAGATAGTCTACCTCTCATATGTGTGGAGAAGGGAGAAATTTATGGTCAAAGAACTAGAAAACATGAAATTAAAAATGGATAATTTTGATTATATAAAATTTTTAAAAATTGCAGAAACCAAACAAATACAGTCAAGATTAGAAGGAAAGCAGAAATCTGGAAAAGAATTTTTATAGCCAATGTTTCTGTTAAAGGCCTCATTTCTAAAACATAGAGAGAATTGAGTTAAATTTATAAGAATACCAGTCATTTGCAAATTGATAAACGGTCAAAGGATATGAACAGACAATTTTTAGATGAAGAAACTAAAGCCATTTATAGTCATATGAAAATATGCTCTAAATCACTATTGATTAGAGAAATACAAATTAAATTAACTTGGAGGTACCTCTGAGGCTAAGATGACAGAAAAAGGTATTGATGAATGTTGGAAAGGATTTGGGAAAACTGGGACACTAATGCATTGTTTGTGGAGTTGTGAACTGATTCAGCCATTCTGGAGAGCAATTTGAAACTGTGATTAAGGAACTATAAAAATGTGCATACCATTTAACCCAGAAGTTCCATTACTGAGTCTGTATCCCAAAGAGAACATAAAAGAGGGAAAAGGATGCACATGTACAAAAATGTTTTAGCAGCCATTTTTGAAGTGGTAAAGAACTAGAAATTGAGTAAATGTTCATCATTGGGAAATGGATAAATGTTATAGTATATGAAAATAATAGAACATTATTGTTCTGTAAGAAATGATGAGTTGGTTGATTACAGAAAAGTCTAGGAATGCCTACATGAACTGATGCTGAATGAAGTGAGCAGAATAGAACATTGTATACAGTAAAAGCAAGATTATATGACGATCAGCTTTGACAGACTTAGTTCTTTTCAGTAATATATTGATCCAAAACACTTCCAAAAGAGTTGGGAGTGAAAATATCTATATCCAGGGGGAGAACTATGGAGATTCAATGTTGATTGAAACATACTGGTTTTTTTTTTTTTTTTTTACCATTTTTTGTTTGTTTCCTTTTTCTTTCTTGTAGGTTTTTCCTCTTTTGGTCCTATTTTTCTTAAACAGCATGACAGATATAGAAATATGTTTAAAATAATTGTATACTCCTGGGCAGAACTAAGATCGTGAAGTGAAGAAGGAAGTTTCTTGGGCTTTCCCAGTTTCCTTCAAAAACCACATGAAACCAAGTCTCTGAACAGATTCTGGAACAACAGAGCCTGAACAGAGGGAATAACATATAAACTCAGTTCAGTATAGAATTTTATTTTACTTTATGGAACAGTAGGAGGAGAAAGAGGAAAGAAAATGGAGGGGCAAGATAGAGGGAGGGCAGAAACACAAGGAGAAAGGAATAAGAAAAGGGAGAAGGGATGATAGAAGAAAGGACAGATTGAGGAAGGGGCTGATCAGAAATAAAACACTACTAAGGAGGGAAAGGGTAAAAAGAAAGAAAAAAAGTATACAGAGAGGTGAAAATAGGATGGAAATACAGAACTGGTAATCATAACTATGAATATGAATGGAATGATCTTTCCCATAAAACAGAATTGGATAGCAGAATGAATTAAAAAACAGAATCTTACAATATGTAGTTAAAAGAAAAACATTTGAAACAGATAGATACACACAGAGTAAGGGTAAAAAACTGGAGCAGAATATAGTATGCTTCAGCTGAAGCAAAAAAAAAGCAGGGGTAGCAATTCTGAGATCAGACAAAGCAAAAGCAAAAATAGATCTTATTAAAAGAGATAACAAATGAAGCTACATCCTGTTATAGGGTACCATAGACAATGAAGTGCTGTTGATCTAAATATATATCCACCAAGTGGTATAGCATCCAATTTCTTAGAAAAGAAGTTAAACCAATTCCAGGAAGAAATAGATAGCAAAACTATATTAGTGGGGTATTTCAACTTTCTCCTCTCAGAATTAAATAAATCTAACCACAAAATAAATAAGAAAGAAATTAGGAAGGCTAATAGGATCTTAGAAAACTTAGATATGATATACTTCTGGGTAAAATTGAATGGGGATATGAAGGAATATATTTTTTTCTCAGTGGTATATGGCACCTATACAACAATTGACCATATGTCAGGATTTTAAAACTTCACAATGAAATGCATAAAGGAAGAACTAATAATACATCCTTTTCAGATCATGATGCAATAAATTACATTCAATAAATGGTCAGGCAAAGATAGACTAAAAACCAATTGGAAATTAAATGAGTGTGCGTGTGTGCGTGTGTGTGTGTGTATGTGTGTGTATAAAACCTATATTTAATTGCATGCTGTCTTGGAGAGATTGATTGCTGTCTTGGGAAGGCAAGGAAGGGAGGGAAAAACATCTGGAAATCAAAATCTTACAAAAAATGAATGCTGAAAACTATCTTTACATGTAATTGGGGGCAAAGCCAAGATGGAGGAGAGCAGACATGACTCTCTGTGACTTCCTCTGACCTTTGTCTTAAACCAACAGCAGATTAAGCCTCTGAATTGGTTTTGAAGTCAAAGCACCACCAAATATTTGGAGTACAACTCATTCCCAAAAGAAGTTACCTTGGAAGAATTTCAGAACAGGTCTGTTTCAATTGGGCAGTCTGCCGAGCCAAGATGGCAGCATGGGAAGACAGGGCAGGAAGCTGGGCCAGGACTCAGACTGTTGCAGTTTCTAAGCACCTGGAAATCTTTTGTAAACCTCTTAGGCTACTCTGTCCTGGTTGCAAGCAAGTCCTTTGGCAGATTTCCTTTTTGTAAAAGGTAAATTGTAAACCACTGAGAAAGCCTGACTTAGTCTCAATTACCCAGCACCTGGAAATCAACCAACAGAACTGCCCCAGGGCAAATTAAAACAGCTGTTGTTCCTTTGCTTTGAACAGACCTAAAATCTTAAAAAATGAATAAAAAACAAAAAAGAACTCTCACCATAGCTTTTATGGAGAGAGAGAAGGATAGACCTCAGATCCTGAGGTTCATAAAGGTAAAACAACTCCAAAGGAAGCCTCAAAGGGAGACATGAGTTGGTCCCTTTTTCACAAAGTTTTCCTGGAATATTGCATAAAGAATTTTAAAAGAGAGTTAGAAGAAAAATGGGGAAATGAAATGAGATCATTGCAAGAATGAATGGAAAAAGCATATAATGCCCTGTAAAAGAGATATGAAAAAGATACCAATTCACTGAAAAACAAAATTGGTGAAATGGAAAAAGAATGCAATGAATAAAAAAATTCAATTGGAGAACTGCAAAAGGAACTAAAAAAGGTAACTGAAGAAAACAATACACTAAAAATTAGAACTGAACAAATGGAAGTGAATAACTCAATCAGACTTCAAGAATCAGTCAAACAAAAACAAAAAAAATGAAAAAAAAATAGAAGAAAATATAAAATATCTCCCAGGAAAAACAACTGACCTGGAAATAGATCTAGGAGAGGCAATTTAAGAATTATTGGACTTCCTGAAAGTCATGATAAAAAAAAAAAGAATCTAGACACCATAACCTGTTAGGGTCCAGGAATTTGGGGACTCTGATGAGAAGTTTGTCTTTGAATTGAGGATCAGAGGGTGTGGTGTATATTTCCCTTGAGAAACATGAGACCCAGAAACTTGACCTAGATTGCTGATAATAGCTTTATAATAGGCTATTCAAAGTGGTCTTAGAAAACGGCTTGCCTCCAGGCGACTCTGTTGCCAGCATGGAAAACCCCACCTTCTTATTGAATACCTCCTTTCAATACAAACCTACTTGCTAATGATAGTTGTGGGCTAGTGGATATAGGGTGTCACCACAGAGAGTGGGGGAAGGAAGGAGGGAAGGAGGAGGGGTCAGGCAAGGAGAAGGGACAAGGCTAGGAGGAGGGATTAAACTAGGAGGTGAGGCTAGGAGAGGAGGGAAGATATATGACAGGCTGGCTGTAAGGGAGAGCAGAGTGTTGAATAAAGAATTGCCTTATTCCATCCTCTTCTGGCTCGACCCTCTTTGGAAGAACATGTTGGTTGTGTCCGGATGCTCACCAAAGCACGTGATAGGTGAGACCTGGCTACCCCCCCCCAAATATTGCACATAGCAATAACCTAGACACCATCTTACAGGAGATCATAAAAGAAAACTGTCCTGATGTTTTAGAATCAGAAGGGAAAGTAGCCATCAAATGAATTCACTGATCACCTCCTGAAAGAGACCCCCAAATCAAATCCCCAAATGAATATTGTGGCTAAATTTTAGGACTATCGCACCAAGGAAAAGCTATTGTAAGCAGCCAGAAAGAAACAATTCAAATACCAAGGAGCCACAATTAGGATTGTCCAAGATCTATCAGCTTCTACCTTAAAGGATCAAAGGGCCTATAATCTGATATTAGAAAGACAAAGGAACTTGGATTACAGCCAAGAATAAACTATCCAGTTAAAATGAACATTATCTTTCAGGGAAGAAGATAGACATTTAATGATATAGGTGAATTTCACTTATTTCTAATGAAAAGTCCAGATCTGAACAAAAAAGTTGACCTCCAAACACAGAACTCAAGAAAACCATACAAAGGTAAAAACGAAAGAACTCTTGAGAACTATATTTCTATTATGGATATACTTAGAGAATGTGGATATAATTTGATTTTATTTGATAATATAAAAAAGAAACTAGAAGTGGAAAGGGGATCATACAGGAAAAAGAGGAAAAAGGAGATAAAATAAGTTTTTTAAAAAGGAGGTAAAAATGAGATAAAAATCTAATGAAGAGGCAAAGAAAACCTATTTTAATTTTCTTATTAAAGGTTTTTAATTGCAAAACATATGTATGGGCAATTCTTCAACAATGAACCTTACAAAGCTTTCTGTTACAAATTTTCCCCCCTAATCCCCACCCCTCTCCTAGGTGGCAGGAAATCCACTACATGTTAATTATGTTAAAATACTTGGCAAATTGAATATATGTATGCATATTTCCACACTTATCTTGCTGTGAGAAAAATGTGTCTACAAGAAAAAAAAATTTGGGAAAGGAAACACAATGCAAGCAAACATCAATAAAGAGCATAAAAATGTTATGCTGTAGTCCACATTTCATATCCCTCTTTCTGGGTGTATATGGCCTTCTTCACTGAACAGTTGGAACTAGTTTGAAGCATTTCATTGTTGAAGAGAGCCACATCCATCAGAATTGATCATCATATAGTCTTCTTGTTGCCGTATATAATGATCTCCTGGTTCTGCTCATTTCGCTCAGCATCAGTTCATGCAAGTCTCTCCAGGCCTCTCTGAAATCATCCTGCTGGTTGTTTCTTATAGAACAATAATCTTCTATAACATTCATATGCCACAATTTATTCATCCATTCTCCAATTGATGGACATCCATTCAGCTTCCAGTTTCTAGCCACTACAAAAAGGGCTGCCACAAACATTCTTGTAATGTGGGCCCCTTTCCTTCCTGTAAGATCTCTTTGGAATTAAAGCCCAATAGAAACATTGCTGGGTCAAAGGGTATGCACAGTTTGATAACTTTTTGAGCATAGTTCCAAATTGTTCTCCAGAATGGTTGGATCCGTTTACAATTCCACCAACAATGTATCAGTGTCCCAGTTTTCCCACATCTCCTCCAACATTCATCATTACCTTTTCCTGTCATTTTAGCCAATCTGACAAGTGTGTAATGGTATCTCAGAGTTGTCTTAATTTGCATTTCTCTGATCAACAGTGATTTGGAGAACATTTTCATATGACTAGAAATGGTTTTAATTTTGTCATCTGAAAATTGCATGTTCATATCATCTGACCATTTATTGATTGGAGAATGGCTTGAATTCTTATAAATATGAGACAATTCTCTATATATTTTAGAAGAGACCTTTATCAGAACCCTTAAATGTAAAGGTGATTTCCCAATTTGATGCTTCCCTCCTAATCTTGTCTGCATTAGTTTTGTTTGTACAAAAACTTTTTAACTTAATATAGTAAAAATTTTCTATTTGGTGTTCAATTAAGAGTTCCAGTTCTTCTTTGGACATAAATTTATTCCATCTCCACAGGTCTGAGAGGTAAACTATCCTATTCTCCTGTAATTTGCTTATAATATTACTCTTTATATATAAATCATGAACCAATTTAGATCTTATCTTGGTATGTAGTGTTAGGTGTGGGTCAAGCCCCAATTTCTTCCACACTAGTTTCCAATTTTCCCAGCAGTTTTTGTCGAATAGTGAGTACTTATCCCGAAAGCCTATTATAATTGAGAGAAAGAAGGGAGGGGGATGAACATTGTATGAATGTTACATCAGATTTGTCTTTAAGAGAGAATATCAGACATATTTGGTTTCACAGAGAAGTTTCACAGAGAAACTTGTCCCACCTTATAGGAAAGTGTGAGGGAAAGGAGGGGGGAAGGAAAAGTAAGTAATAGAAGGGAAAATAGAAGAATTAGGGGAAAGGTGTAAAAAGGGGGAGAGACTATAAAGGGGGGACTGTTTTAAGGAGATGGTCATCAAAAGCAAAATACTGGGGAGGGGGGAAAGGAGAAAGGGGAAAGGAAAGAGAAAAACTGAATGGATGCCCATCAATTGGAGAATGGATGAATAAATTATGGTATATTAATGTTATGGAAAATAATTGTTCTATAAGAAATGACCAGCAGGATGAAGTCAGAGAGGCCTGGAGAAACTTACATGAACTGATGCTAAGTGAAATGAGCAGAACCAGGAGATCATTATACACGGCAACAACAAGACTATATGATGATCAATTCTGATGGACATGGCTCTGTTCAACAATGAGATGTTTCAGACCAGTTCTAATTGTTCAGTGATGAAGAAAGCACATACACCCAGAGAGAGACCTGTGGGATCTGTGTGTGGACCATAACATAGAATTTTCACACTTTCTGTTGATGTTTGCTTGCATTTTGTTTTCCTTCTCAGGTTTTTTTTTTCTTGTAGATCTCACTTTTCTTGTACAGCAAGATAACTGTACAAATATGTATACATATATTGGATTTGTCATATATTTTAACATAGTTTTGGACTACTTGCCATTTAGGGGAGGGAGTGGGGGGTAAGGAGGGAAAATTTTGGAATAGAAGGTTTCACAAGGGTCAATATTGAAGAATTACCCATGCATATGTTTTGCAAATAAAAAGCTTTAATAAAAAAGAAAAAAAAAACATATAATTGTAAAAATAAAATATTGTTAAGGAAAAAAAAGAAATCCTGGGCAACAAATTAAGAGCTAAGGGACAGGTGTTTTTATTATCAATATTGTCACTGAACAGCTGGTTAAGAAGGTATATTAGCATAGATTTGGATTCTTGGACCATAGCTTAATACATGGCAATTATGAGTTCTTTGCTGTAAATAAGTTTTGGCAAGACTATTTACTTTTATTTTCACAAATCTAAGCAAAAGGGCTTTTAAATGAAATGAAGGAAAGTAGCATAGGGAAGAGAAGAGTATTATGTACATATTTATATATAAATGTTTACATTATTGTTATATTATACATAGCAAGATTGGTATCATTAAGGAATAGCTAAAATGTAGGAATAACAGTAGTTATTACCAGAAATTGGCACGAGACAAAATCAACAAAACTCATTCTTTCAATTGACTCAATTATGTTGAACATAATAAGGATATCAAGCTAGGTGCACTAGACTAGAGTGTAATGCATAAAGGAAAATTTTACTGCACAATTATTCATACTTGATGGATTGAAATTAATGGATAGAATATGGCTCAGGAAAGGTCTATGTTATTCAGAATAATCATATAAAGGGATAGGTGAAGGAGGAATTTTATTTAACAACAATCACAAATTCACAGATTTTGGGAGTTTGGAAGTCTCAAAATGACCAGGTATTCCAACTAAGTACAGTGCATTCCAAGGAATGGCCCTACCATGTTTTGAAGCAGTCTCATTGTTAGAAAGTTGTTTTTTTCTCACATCAAGCCTAGTTTACCCTTCTACAATTTCTGCTCTTTACTTCTGATTCTATCACTTCCTCTTTATGTAGTCTAAGATAATATTGACTTTTTGGACTGAGGTATTGTGGTGCTGATTCATATTGAGTTTTCAATCCACTGAAATGTTTTATACTTTTCAGTCAAGCTGATGTCTAGTCATATGTCTCTTAGCTTCCCTATTTGCTTTATCACCCAAAAGAAACTTCTGTTCTGAACCTTCTTTCTGATTGGTGATGGTCTCTCTTAGACCACTATTTCAGGAAAGTCTCAGCTACCATGTTTCATTTTACTTCATATATTCTATTTAATCACCATTTCAATCTTCCTGCTACATATGACTTTTCCTTCCTGCCCCCTTCTGGTTTTTTAATCATGAAACAGGTCTACCCATGCTTTTGGT
This sequence comes from Myrmecobius fasciatus, assembly GCA_023553655.1. Classification (NCBI taxonomy): domain Eukaryota; kingdom Metazoa; phylum Chordata; class Mammalia; order Dasyuromorphia; family Myrmecobiidae; genus Myrmecobius; species Myrmecobius fasciatus. The sequence goes on from JAJPUD010001822.1 coordinate 80,466, forward strand.
TGGGGTACCAATCTACCATTCAAAGGCTCAGGTCGTATAGAGTCTGAGAAAGCTAGTGAGAGGGTCTTAATCACAACAGATCAGAACTAAGACCCTCAGTCCTGGCTCAGTAGAGGAACAAATGAAGGGGGGGACTTCCATCCCAGCTCAGAAGGCAAAGTCTGGGAAACCAGGCTGTTTTCTGAAAAGAACAGGCAAAGCTACCCACTGCAAACACAAGGGTACTCTGTGCTGAAAGCCAAGGCTCAGAGCTGCACAGGAAACTCGAGTAACCCCCACTTTTACCCCAGGAGGTAGAGCTCCACCTATAAAAGGAAAAAAGAGGAAATGCCAAAAGAAAAGGAAAGAAAATGAGCAAGAAACAAAAAAAGAACTTTGATTATAGAAAGCTATTATGGTGACAGGGTAAAACAAAACAAATTCATAGGACAGAATGTCCACAGAAGAAATTCCAATGAGTGAGACAAATTAATCTCAAGCCCAAAGAGGTTTCTTGGAAATGCTCATAAAAGACTTCAAAAGACAAATTAGGGAGGTAGAAGAAAAAATGAGAAAAGAAATGAGAGGTATACCTAAGAGAGATAACAGGTGGAAAAGGAAGGGGAAAATTATCTGAAGAAAACAATTCCTTAAAAAATAGAATAAACCAAATGGGAAAAAGAGATACCAAAGATAACTGAAGAAAATCACACATTAAAAACTAAAATAGAGCAATTATAAGCTAATGACTTTGTTAGACAGTAAGAGTCAACCAAACAAACTAAGAAGAATGGAATAAAATATGAAATACTTCATTGGCAAATCCAATGGCAAAAGCCAACATGGAAAATAGATCCAGAAGAGACAATTTAAAAATTATTGGCTTACCTGAAGACTGTGACCAAAAAAAAAAAGCCTTGATAGCATTCTACAAGAGATCATTAAGGAAAACTGCCCCTGATATTCTAGAAACAGAGGGGACAGTTTTCCTTAAGTGAAAGAATCCATTGATTACCTCTGCAAAGAGATCCAACAACGAAAATCCAAGGAACATTGTTGCAAAATTCCAAAACTATAATCTCAAAGAAAAAAATGCTGCAAGCTGCCGGACAAAAACATTTCAAATATCAAGAAGCAATAGTCAGGATTACTCAGGATCTGGCAATATAATAAAGGATTGAAGGACCTGGAACATCATATTCCAGAAGGCAAACCTAAGGTTACAACCAAGAATTAAGTACCCAGCAAGACTCAGCATCATTTTTTAGGGGAGAAGATGGATTTTCAATGAAGTAAGAGATGTTTGGTAATTTCTATTGAGAAAACCAAAACTAAACAGAAAATTTAATCCACAGAGGACTCAAGAGAAGTATAGAGAGGTAAACAGGGGGAAATATATATATATATATATATATATATATATATATATATATATATGTTAAGCTGTTTACATCCCTAAATAGGAAAGCAATATTTATAACTCTTGCAAACTATTTCTGACATTAGGGCAGACAAAGGGGGCGATCACAAAGGGACTTAGGGTATGGTTGTGAATGGACACTGATATGATGACATAAAAAAAGATATTAAGGGGTGGAAAAAAGGTCTGTACTGGGAAAAGAGGAAAGGGAGTTAAAATGAGACAACTAGTTCACATGAAGAGGTGCAAAAGAACTATTACAACGCAGGGAAAGAAAGGAGAGAGATGAACATTGTCTGAAGTTTGACCTCATCAGTTTTGTCTTTGAGAGGGAATAACAATCATTCACTTGGATATAGAAACTAATCCAAACCTATAAAGAAGAAGGAGAAGAAATGGGAAAACAAAAAGTAGGGACAGGATAGAAGGGAGAGCAGAAACACAAGGGAAAAAGATAAGAGGAGGGAGGAAGGGTAAGGAAGAGTGGGCTAAAAATATTAGTAAGAGAAGGGGGGGGAGTGATAGGAGATAAGGTAATGGGTGGCTGGGTAAAAAAAAAAACATATGACTCAGGACAAGGTGAAAAGAGACAAAAAAAGTATATACAGGGGTGAAAATAGGATGTAGGAAAATACAAACCTGGTAATCATAACTGTTAATGTAAATGGTGTGACCTCTCACATAAAAGGGAAGCAAATACAGTGGATTAAAAAACAGAATCCTACAATATGTTGTTTACAAAAAACAAACAACATAGAGAGACACAGAGAGAGAAAAGTTAAAAGGCTGGAACAGAATTTATTATGTTTCAGCTGAAGTAAAAAAAAAGAAGGGGCAGCAATTCTGATCTTAGATAAAGCAAAAGTAAAAATAGATCTTAAGAGATATAAGGAAGGAAAGTACATCTTGAGAAAAGTTACTGTAAATAATGAAGTATTAATGACACTAAATGTGTATGCACAAAGTGGTAGAGCAAGCAAATTTCTAGAGAAAATTTTAAGCCAGTTACAGGAAGAAATGGATAGCAAAACTATTCTTGTGATGGACTTCAGAATCAGACAACTCTAACTACAAAATAAACAAGAAAGAAACTAGGGAGGTTAATAGGATCCTAGAAAAGCTAGATATGATAGACCTATAGAGAAAATCGAATAGGAATAGAAAGGAATAAATATTTTTCTTGGCAGTAAATGGCACCTACACAAAAATACATATACTAGGGCCTAAAATCCTCACAATCAATTGCAAAAAGGCAGAAATAATAAATCCTTCCTTTTCAGACCACCATGCAATAAAAATTATATTCAATAAAGGGCCAGAGAAAGATAGACTAAAAACCATTTGGAAATCAAATATTCTAATTCTAAAGAACAAGTGGGTCAAACAACAAATCACAGAAACAATTTATAATTTCATCCAAGAAGATGACAATAATGAAACAACATCCCAAAATCTATGGGATGCAGCCAAAGCAGTTCTTAGGGGAAATTTTATATTTGTAAATAGCTACATAAATAAAATAGAGAAAGAGGATATTGATGAATTTGACATGAAATTTAAAAAGTTAGAAAAAGAACAAATTAAAAATTCCCAATTGAATACCGCATTAGAAATTTTGAAACTCGAAGGAGAGAATATAAATAGAAACTAAGTAAACTACTATTGAACTAGTAAAAAAAAACTAAGAGTTGGTTTTATGAAAAATCTAACAAAATAGATAAACCCTTGATTAATTTGATCATAAAAAGAAGAGGGAAAAAACCAAAACAACAGTATCAAAAATGAAAGGGAGGAACTTATCAACAATGAAAAAAATAAATAATTAGGAAATATTTTGCCCAACTCTATGGCTGAAAGTTTGACAATCTAACTTAAATGGATGAATATTTACAAAAATATAAACTGCTCAGATTAACAGAAAAGGAAATAAAATGCTTAAATAGTCCCATTTTAGAAAAAGAAATGGAACAAGTCATCAATACCTAAGAAAAAATCTTCAGGGCTAGTTGGATTCACAACTGAATTCTGCCAAACATTTAAAAAACAATTAATTTCAATGTTATGTAAATTACTTCAAAAATGAGTAAAGAAAGAGTACTGCCTAATTCTTTCTATGAAAAAAAAATAAGGCACTGATACCTAAATCAGGAAGGATCAAAACAGAGAAAGAAAATTACAGGCAAATCTCCCTAATGAGTATTAATGCAACAATTTCAAAGAAAATATTAGCAAAGAGATTATAACAACTTATCAGCAGGATAATACACTATGACTTTAGGTTTAATACTGGGAATGCAGGGCTACTTCGATATCAGGAAAACTGTTACCATAATTGACCATATCAATAATAAAACCTACAGAAATCATATGATAATCTCAATAGATGCAGAAAAAGCTTTTACAAAATACAGCACCCATTCCTATTAAAAACAGTGGTGAAGATAGGGATAAAGGAAGCTTTCATTAAAATAATAAACATTATTTATTAAAAATCTACAGCAAGCATTATTTGTAATGGAGAGAAACTGGATACATTCCTTATAAGATTGGGGGTGAAACAAGGATTCCCATCATCACCACTATTATTCAACATTGTGCTAGAAATGTTGGCTTTGGCAATAAGAAAAGAAAAAGAAATGAAAAGAATTAGAATAGGCATTGAGGACATGAAACTATCATTCTTTGCAGATGATATGATCATATACTTAGAGAATCCTAGAAAATCATCCAAAAATCTATTGGAAACAATTCCTAGATTTAGCGAAGTTGTGGGATATAAAAAAAAAAACCCAAACAAATCATCAATATTTTTCTCTGTATATATTACTGACAAATATCATCAGCAAGAGATAGAAAGAAAAATTCCATTTAAAATTATTGTGGACAAAATAAACTACTTGGGGATCTACCTGCCAAGAAAAACTCAAGAACTGTATGAATAAAATTACAAAATATTTCTTGCACAAATAAAATCAGATCTAAACAATTTGTAAAATATAAATTGTTCATGGCTGGGCTGAGCTAATATAATAAAAAATGACAATTATGCCTAAATTGGTCTATTTGTTAGTGTCATATCAATCAAATCAAATCAATCAATGCCAACATGTTATTTTATAGAACTAGAAAAAAAATAATAAAATTCATCTGGAAGAACAAAAGGTCAAGAATATCAAGGAAATTAATGAAAAAGATACAAAGGATAATAATTTGGTAGTATTAAACCTAAAACTATATCATAAAATAGCAGTCATCAAAACCATTTGGTACTGGCTAAGAAATAGAGTGGAATAGCACAACACAATAATCAAGGTCTAGAGCAATCTAGTATTTGATAAACTCTCAAATTCCAACTTCTGGAATAAGAACTCACTATTTGATAAAAATTGCTGGGAAAACTATAAAATTATATGTCAGAAAACAATATGTTGGCTACATCTCACACCTCATACCAAAATAATGTCAAAATAAATGCATGATTTGGGTATAAAGGATGATACCATAAACAAATTAGGAGAACAAGGGATAAATTACCTATCAGATCTTTGGAGAAAGAAGAAATTTATGACCAAAGAAGAACTAGAGAACAGAACTGCAAGAATGTGTGATGTTTGACTATGAAAGCTTTGATTCTTCTCAGTAGTTCAGTGATTGAAAGGAATCCCAATATACTTTGGACAGAAAAAAGCATCTGCAAGCAGAGAAAGAATTATGGAGACTGAATGTAAATCAATGCATGCTATGTTCGCTTCTTTTTTCTGTTTGCTTTTTTAATCTCTCCTGTGTTTTTTCCATTTGCTCTGATTTTTCTCTCCCAACATCATTTGTAAGACTATACATATTGCTTTACAAATGTAAATATAATGTATATAAATACACTTGAAAAGAAAATTATTCCCTTAAAATATAGTTTAATATAAGATATTGCTAAATCTTCTTCTTTTATACCCTTTTTCAATATTTCCTTTACTATTCTTGACTTTTTTCCCAAATTAATTTTATTATTTTTTTTTAATTTAGTAAAATAATTTTTGATTATTTAATTTGTGTGGTACTGAATATATAAATTAGTTTAAATAAAAGTGTCATTTTTGTTATATTGACTGCCTATCTAGGAGTAATGAATATCTCTCCAGTTATTGAAATCTTATTCTATTTGCATAAAAAGTATTTTATAATTTTTATATAGTTTCGGGGCTTATTTTGGCAGGTGTAGTCATGTATTTTATACAGTCTATAGTTATTTTAAATAGGCTATTTTAACTATCTCTTTTTGCATAGTTTTATTACTGATATATAGGGATGGTGATGATTTCAGTCATGATGTCTTCTATTTCTTTTCATACTTGAGATAGTATCTGGTGGTAATGTTTCTATCAGGAAGTAAGGGCAGATGGCATATGATAGAAACAGCAGATTCAAAGTCATTAAAAAATCACAGCACAAAAGCTATGCTATGCCTGAGGGTAATATCTTGAGAATTCCAACAAAAGAATTTATAGGAGCTATGAGTTTCTCCTATGTACTGGTAGGAAAATATTTCACAGATTTTTGGGAAGATATTTTATAAGAATTGTTTTGACAGTACTAGCTTATTAAATACCTCTCTTTTAATAATTAAGTCTTACTGAATAATTGATATCAATAGATAACCATGGGTGAAATACACTGAGAAGGACTCATTACCTAAACCCTTCTCAAATCCTCATTGTTACCCTTAGGATCCTGAGGGGCATAATAGCAGCTTTTTAGAGTATACACGTGTTGGTAAAGAATAATTCCTGAGGATATGCAAGATTGCTACGATCTAATCATAGAATTAGAGCTAGAAGGGATTTTAGAATACATATCGTCTAATGCATATATTTTATAGGAAAAGAAACAGATCTAGAGAAGCAAAAGAACATTTCATGAAAATGAAAGACAGAAGAATTAAATGTGAATTGTGGGCTTTGAAACCATATCCTCACATTTCATAGTTAGTATTATTTCATGTTACTATGCTGAATTTTCCCTCCAGAATTACAAAGTTCATTTTCAAATTTCAGCTTTTTATCCAGTTCTTCACTTCTCAAACCTGTTTTCCTTTTCTATAACCTTTAATTTCAGTGAACAACTAGAACCCAAAGAAAAGATAATCTATACCTTTCTGGCTTTGATTTTCTAGTTCAAGATTTCTTTGTTGTTGGCAAGGCATTTTAAGTTTTTTTCTGGGAGCATAAGTTATGCCTGTATCAATCGCCTTAACTGAATATTTATTAAGTACTTTGATAAGTCTTGGGAAGTTCTCCATTATTTCTTGGGTATATGCCACTAGAAAACAGGTAAGTTCTTTCCAATTATAAGATCAACAAATAGTTGCCTCCATAGTCTTTAGTAAAAAGTCAAATCTTTATTTATCTTTATTGGATGATCTTTCAGCTGAAAGCCTCTGGGGTTTCTTCTTGGTCATTCTTTCGAGAAAAAACATCTACCCAGTTCAAAGCATCAAGCTCCCTTCTCTTTGAAAAGGGTATTATTATGTATTTGAGTTCTAAGCACTTGACTATCTTAATACTCATTGACTAGATAATTTCTTGACCTGGCCCAAATATAATTTCTTAAATCCCATATATCATTTAAAATCTCACTTTTATTTACTTTAGGAACATTTCACTGTATCTAATAACAGGAAAATATAGAAATCTTCCTTTAGTGATTCTAACTCCCCCCTCCCCCCCCAAGAGACAGATCTGCCCACACCTGGAAAATGGATCATTGTCACTCACTTGTGGTGGAAGGATAAACACTGCCTACTTCCTACAAATCATTGTGCAATTTTTCCTATTCTCTGGAAAATTTTACAAGTATGGCTCCTTTCCCTGTTCCTTTGATCTTTTGGGGTGCAGAGTTAGCAGTGGTATTGCTGTGTCAGAGAGTATACAAACTTTAATGCCTTTTAGACACAGTTCCAACTTGACCTTCAGAATGCTTGAACCAATTTGCATCTCTATCAACAGAACATTAGGGTACTTCATGAGTGTACCCTTGCATCAAGCATTTGTATTTAATAGACTATGTGGATTATAAGAAGAGACAGACAAGTTGTGAGAGTGAGGAAGGCGATGTGTGGTACAGTGATGGACTGATCATAGACTTATCCTCTATAAGCTGAATATTTGCATTCAACAAATGCAATGGCCCCAAGGTAAAAAGACTGCCAGAAGAATTGATGTCAACAGATTAGCATGCTTCTTTGATCAGAAGCAGCTTGATGCTAAATTGAAGGGTTGCGTCAACACACAGTTGCCAACAGTTAAACACAAAAGGAGTAGGCAGCTTTCAGAGAGTTGGTGTATAGCATTGTATTTGCTCATCTGGATCAGAACACTCACAAACATCAAGTACCTTCATGATCCTTTGAAGACCTACATCTCAACTATTCAGTGCGGATGTAGCCACAATGGTTAATGATATGGACATCATCCTTGAGAGATTGAGACATGGAGTGAATATTTCCATAGTCTTCTCAACAGACCATTGGTAATCATTAGTGAAGTCATTGACTGTTTACTTCAGGTTGAAATCAATCATTCTCTAATTGAAGTTCCAATTGAAGAACAGGTTTTGAATTCCATTATATCACTTTCATGTAGCAAAGCACCTGGTGAGATTTATAAGATTGGGGGATTTGTGTCGGACTCATTGCTCTTAGAAAAGCTGATTGAAATTTTCCAGATTATATGGCAAGAGGAGGTTATGCCCCAGGAGTTCAAAGATGCCTCCATCACCCATCTCTATAAAGGTAAAGTGAATAGATTGTCATGTGACAACCATAGGTGTGACTCTCTCTTAGTCATTCTTATCAAGATTCTTGCCAGAGTGATCTTTAATAGTCTGATCCTACACTTGGAAGAAGGTCAACTACCTCTCTCTCAGTGTGGCTTCAGAAGGGGCTGAAGGAAAGCAGATAAGAGTGTTTGTTGCCTGACAATTCCAAGAGAAATACCAGGAGCAGAAAAGAGGTCTGTCGATATTTGTAGATCTGACCAACGCCTTTGACACTTTCAGTTGAGTGGGCTTATGGAAAATTATACCAAAATTTAGTTGCCCAGAGAAATTCATCAATATATTATGTTAATTTCATGATGACTTGCTTGCTGGGTTCTGGACAATAGACAATATTCCTGAACTTTCCTACTCACTAATCGTGACAAAAGGATGTGTGCTTGCTCTCCTGCTTTTTAGCATGATGTTTTCAGCCATATTGTCAAACAATTAGAATGAGGACAAACATGGTATCAATCAGCTGTTGCTTTGATGATAAATTCAACTTGAAAAGACTATAAGCCAAGACTAAAATGGAAGGAGTATTGATGCATGACTTTTTGTTTGCAGATGATCATACAGTCAATGCAGTCTTTGAAGCTGAGATGAAACAAAGTAAGGATTGATTCTTTGTTTCTTGTATTAATTTTGGTGGAACAGATCAAATTGGACAAGAAAACACAGGTACTCCATCAGCTAGCAACACATCATCCTTATGTAGAACCATATCATTTCGCAACTCCACCAGCAAAGTATGTGTCCCAGTTTTCCCACATCCTCTCCAACATTCATTAATATTTTTTCCTGTCATCTTAGCCAATCTAAGAGGTGTGTAGTGGTACCTGAGAGTTGTCTTAATTTGCATTTCTTTGATCAATAATAAATTAGAGCACCTTTTCATATGGCTAGAAATGGTTTCAATTTCTTTACCTGAAAATTGTCTATTCATATCTTTTGACAATATCATTTGGAGAGTGGCCTGAATTATTATAAATGTGAGTCAATTCTGTCTATATTTTAGAAATGAGCCTTTATCAGAACCTTTGAATGTAAAAATGTTTTCCCAATTTGTTTCCCTTCTAATCTTGTGTGCATTAGTTTTGTTTGTACAAGATCTTTTTAACTTAATATAATCAAAATTATCTATTTTGTGTTAAAAAATAAACTCCATTTCTTCTTTGGACACAAATTCTTTTCCTCTCCCCAAATCTGAGAGGGAAACTATATTTTGTTCTTCTAATTTGTTTGTAATATCACTTTTTATGTTTAAATCATGAACCCATTTCAACCTTATCTTGGTATAGGGTGTTAGATGTGGTTCAATGCCTAGTTTCTGCCATACTAGTTTGCAATTTTCCCAGCAGTTTTTGTCAAATATTGAGTTTTTATCCAGGAAGCTCAAGTTTTTGGGTTTGTCAAACATTAGATTAGTTTAGCCATTGACTTTTTTTCCTATGAACCTAACCTATTCCCCTGAGAGATTACTCTATTTCTTAGCCAGTACCAAATGATTTTGATGACTGCTGCTTTGTAATATAATTTTAGATCTGGCACAGCTAAACTACCTTCATCTGCATTTTTTTTCATTAATTCCCTTAAAATTCTTGATCTTTTTTTTCTTCCAGATGAATTTTGTTTTATTTTTTCTAGATCTGTAAAATATTTTATTAGGAGTTTGATTGATATAGCACTAAATAAGTAGACTAATATAGGTAGTACTGTCATTTTTATTATATTAGCTCGGCCTATTCATGAGCACTTGATATATTTCCAATTGATTAGAACAGACTTTATTTGTGTGGAAATTGTTTTGTAGTTGTGTTCATATAGTTACTGACTTTGCCTTGGGAGGTAGACTCCCAAATATTTTATATTATTGTCAATTATCTTTTTTTTTTTTTTTTTGCTGAGGCAATTGGGGTTAAGTGACTTGCCCAGTTGTCACACAGATACGAAGTGTTAAATGTCTGAGATCAAATTTGAAATCAGGTCCTCCTATCTTTAGGGCTGATGCTTTATCCACTGTGCCACCTAGCTGCAAATGCCACTGTGCCACAAATCTGTTAGTTATCTTAAATGGAATTTCTCTTTTTATCTCTTGCTACCCTTTATCAAGATATAATTTCCTTCCTTATCTCTTTTAATTAGATTTTTTTACTTTTGTTTGATCTGAGATCAGAATCACTGCCCCTGCTTTTTTTTTTTTACTTCAGCTGAAGCATAATGAATTCTGCTCCAGCCTTTTACCTTTACTTTATGTGTCATTCTGCTTTAAATATGTTTGTAAACAGCATATTGTGGGATTCTGTTTTTCAATCCATTCTATCTGTTTTATGTGACAGGCCCTTCAATCCTTCAAAGTAGAAGCTGCTAGGTCCTGTGTGATCCTAATTGTGGCTCCCCGATATTTAAATTGTTTCTTTCTGGCTTCGCGTAATATCTTTTCTTTAGTATGATAGTTCTGGATTTTAGCCACTGAATACCACTCATATTCACAGTTAAAATGACTAATTCTGTATTTCCCACCATCTTATTTTCCCCATTATACTTTTCTCTTTCCTTTTGCTTTTTCTCTCCTCCCCATTATTTTGCTTCTAACCATCACTTCCCTCAAATAGCTTTCCCCCTTTACAGCTTCTTCCCCTTTCTTATACTTTTCCCCTACTACTTCTGTTTTTCCTTCTATTATTATCCACACTTCCTTTCCACTTTTCCCTCCCATTTCCCTATAAGGTGATACAAGTTTCTTTATGACATCAGATATCTCTGATACTATCTCTATGAACCAAATCTGATAAACGTAAGATTCACATAATGTTTATCCCCTTCCTTCCCTTCAAATATAAGTCTTCCATTATCTCTTCATGACATGTAATTTCCCTAATTTTATCTCCATTTTCTTCTTCCAATACAATCCCCTTTCCACATCTAGTTTCTTTTTTATATTATCATAATAATATAAGATTATACCTGCACCCATTAAGTATACCCATAATAGAGATATAGTTCTCAAGTTCTCAAGAGTTCTTTCTTTTTTACCTTTTTATGGTTCTCTTGAATTCTGTATTTAGAGATCAAATTTTCTGTTCAGTTCTGATCTTTTTATAAGAAATAAGTGAAATTCACCTGTATCATTGAATGCTCATCTTCTTCCCTGAAACATAATGCTCAATTTTGCTGAATAGTTAATTATTGGCTGCAATCCAAGTCCTTTTACCTTTTGGAATATCAGATGCCAAACCCTTAAATCCTTTAAACTGGAAGCTGCCAGGTCCTTGGAAATCCTGATTGCAACTCCTCAATATTTGTATTGCTTCATTCTGGCTGCTTGCAATATTTTCTCCTTGATCAGATAATTCTGAAATTTAGCTGTGATATTCCTTGGAGTTATTATTTTGGAGTCTTGTAGAAGTTGATTGGTAAATTCTTTCAATGGCTATTTTACACTTCAGTTCTAGGACATCAGGACATTTTC